>JAWQUT010000072.1:1183887-1294177 GCA_033807755.1 Ellobium chinense
GGGAGAGGGTTGGGGGAAGGGAAAAGGCGTAAGAGGGGAAGACATGGAGTGTACTTTGATAACTCGTTACAGTTCATAATACTATAGTGGAATGAATAAGGTCCCTTTCTGAGCAAGATAATTACATTGAAGGTAGGGCGTGTAAATCTACCTGTACTTCGCTGAACAAATATTGAGCAACTTAATTTTGAACGCAGGTGCAAGACCAAGTACATGGGTATTTGGTGAAACTAATTCAGAAAGGTGCAGCAGACCGCAAGACATACAAATGAAGCTTCCCTGTACAGTGTTTATCCTGATATAAAGCAAAGTATTTCAACTTGCGAACAGAATCTGATGCCATAACTACCGAGACAGGTATACAGTATAGATCCAACTTTTGGAATATTGTATTCACTGGCTTGTTTGGGCTGAGGTTCGTGGTGATATAGAATCTTGACTATCCTTGGTGAAAGACAAACCTGTCAGTGGCCATGGATGTTAGGCGCCGTCAGCTCACTTGGAGAGACTGCATCAGACATCATGAGGTGGATAAACGTGCTGCAGTCATTGGAGCCATACGGTAAGGATACCCTGAACCCAGAATTAATCATTGAACAGCAGTGGAGTACTGATTTACTTACAAACCTTTGCAAAGGTCCATATTTTCTATGCGCATGTGTGTTGTGCTGTGTTGTGTTGTATTATGTTGTGTTGTGTGTGTGTCCGTGTCTGTGTGTGTGTCTGTGTCTGTGTGTGTGTCGCGCTCCTCAAGATACCATTTTGCCATTTTCTGCAGTATTATTTAATGGAGAACAACTGGGCATACGTGCATACAAACTCATACAATTGTCTGTTTCAATTTCGGCTGACGAATTTTACAGTGTATTGCTTATTCAAGAACAAAAGTGTGAAAAGTAGCAGATTTAGGCAATGGTACGATGGGCACATGCCCAGGGTTCCCTACTTGTAGGGGGATGCTCGTATATTGGCGCCAGAGGAAGAGAAAAATGTTTTTGTAAAGTTAAAGAGAAATGGGGGAAGGGAAGAGAGAGTGAGGAGAGTTGAGTGGAAAGGAGCCGGACACTTTGTTTTTCTTCTTTCATTGTTGAAAATGTTGTCTAAATAAATAGCGTATAAACTGTAATGAAATGTCTTACTTATGTCCAGGGGCCCGCAGACCCAAAATCCGCCCCTGAATTTGTCCGTCTGTATTAACCATGTCATGGCTGAGCGATACAAAAGAGGTCCACCCTTGTTACGGCAAAGGGGGGCTGTTAGAATTGGGGGGAAATAGGGAGGCATATAGGAATTGGCCGGATTAGGTATGAATTAGTACTTTAATGTGACAGGTACCGATATATTATATCCACAAACATAAAAGTATATAAATCTTCTAAATCTTCATTATATCTGAATGTATGTATAATTTGTATCATTAATTCAAACTCTAGGCTGGAGAAGAGGAGGGAAAAAAGAGCAGAGAGGCAGAGAGAGAGAATGCAGGAGAGGAAAACAGGCATAAATGGCGGGGCGATAAATGGCGGTCGGAATGTTAGATTATGGCATTATGAATAAGTTTTTTGAAAGCCAAATGCTCTTGTATGTCCACAAGACGCAGTAAGAATATCTGAGACCTTAGAGAGATAGCAGAATTTCGAAATTTACATTGTCCAAATCGATCTACTTTGACTTCTCTGCGATTCTGTAAGATATGAAGTCCTTCACAGTTTGTTTTAAATGATGAAAGAGTTTGAGGAAAGGAAGGGGATAAAGCAGAGGTCATAATAATGTCATAAAGATTTCACTTCATCCAGACAGAGCTGCAGAGATGGGAATATAATTTTGCTTGGGAATTTTTTTGGGGAAATATTTTTAGTGTTCTCATTTGATTAGTAGCTTATTTCTGTCTTTTGTACATGCCTTAGTGGTGATCTCTCGTTTCAGTTGATACACGCACATGATGATATTATTTCATTCGTTAGTCTGCCGCAAAAATGTTGTATGTTAATCTTTTGTCCGGTGTAACCGCAATTCGGGGTTAGGGAACAACAAAAGACGTCGCAGGTACCGAATCCAAATCCATGGGTAATCCACTGCTGCAATGCAGCCTTCTCTGCTAATCAACCCCATGTCTTTGCTGTACCTTCACAATAGTAGAGGGTCGTGGACTTTTCAGGGCCGTGCGTTAATTAACAAAGTTCATAGAAGTGCATAATGTGTGCGATTGGAAAATGTCAAGCACTGTATGAGAGGCATGTTGTTTGTTGAAGGCTACCAAGTGTCATTCGCATGTCGTGAAACTGAGGTGTTTTGTGTTTTTTTTGTAGTATATAATTGGACAGGTTAATTAGTTAATATTAATTTATTGAGTATACTTATTTTTTTGACATTGTACTTTTCTGCCGGTCAATATTTGGTTTAAGTTCAGTGGTTACTTTTCACAGTCATTTACGTAAGAGGCTCCGCAGTCAGTTCATCGACAAAAATACAGATCAGGATTCCCTTTCTCATCTAGTGACATAATAATAAAGGGCGTACTACTCGTTATTATTGATCTAGATTTTGTCAGCTCCTCACATATTTGTGCGGCCCATGAACACTAAGGCATTCAGTGACTCTTCCGGTGTAAACAGTTTATGTATTTAGGCCAGTTAGCTCCCTAATGCACTCTTGAATGTATGAAAATCGGGTATATTCAGTAACTTTATCCTTTACAGTGATGAGTAGATGGTGTGTATTCAACGAAACGCCTTGAATGTGGGTAATCTCTCTCGAAGAATTAAATGTTGCGCGTTTTGGTCACGTAGTTGTCTAGACAAAACGTAGTTTAGTTGCCTTGGAATGTTGAAATCCTTGTCAGTTTCTCATATCTTGATTAAGCTAGAAATCTCACTAAAACTAGCTTGCTGAGATGAAAAGTGATGTTCAGCTGTGATTAAATCAGCTCACAAATATACGAACTTCTGACTTTATGATATCATTGCATCCGATGATCATAGGTTTAAAGTCGCTATCTTCATGAAGGAACAAGAACACCTTGTGCTTTGATGCAAGACAGAATCATGTCCGCTAAAAGCATGTTTCGGTGACGGTTAAGATCCTTAGAGTGTTCACATTTAGTTTGCATATCCTATTTCATTTGAAGACCTGTGTGTGTCAGTATTCTAAACCATGTGGAAGAAGGCTATGATGACGGCTGCTTCGGCAGCTGCCAAAGACAAGGAACCAGACTCATACAAGGTAGAAAAGAAAGATTCGATGGATATGATGTCCAAACTGAAACAAACTGTTCTGTAAGTGGATTGTGTTTCTGCCTTGCCGTGTTGATGTATGTACCAGTTTCATATGTTGATGATGCAATAGAAAACGGCTATAACGAAAAGGGTTAACCAGAAATTGTGGCTAAAACAAAAGGAGACCAGAAGCTCCGTTTATTTTCCTGTTTAAACTTCTTTGTCTAAAGCGAAACTGTTCAAACCAAACATAATCTTTGGTCCAGTTGATTTCGTTTTAACTGTTGTCTGCTGTATTAGCTTCCCGGTGCATTCAGAATTCTTGTTTACCCGTGTCCATCGACAAATAACTTATTGCACAAAGGCAAACGTTATAGGGTTTTGAAATGTACAACTGACTTAAATAAGGTGTTTTGCCAGACTTAGTACCGATAATATATGACAGCAGATTTCAACCGTTTGTTTTGTTTGTTTTTTTTTGTTTAGCCTTTAATTTGGTAAGCCTAAATAAATCAGGAGCAGAGACTTGCGATGTACGGATTGCTTTTGTTGTTGTCGTTTTTGTTGTTTTTGTTGATGATGATGATAATGATGTTCATGTCATCAGTCTTCTAAATAATCCAAACCGACGGTTCCCCGAAGTATAGTTATTCCATTTATAAGTGCTT
Organism: Ellobium chinense; assembly: GCA_033807755.1. Classification (NCBI taxonomy): domain Eukaryota; kingdom Metazoa; phylum Mollusca; class Gastropoda; order Ellobiida; family Ellobiidae; genus Ellobium; species Ellobium chinense. The sequence goes on from JAWQUT010000072.1 coordinate 1,187,771, forward strand.
CACATGATACATTGCTATAGTTGAAAATATTGTCTATGACAATGTACTGCATTTATACCAGGGAATTTCCTTATCGTGTCTATGACTTCAAAAACTGAATGTTACTGGTACTGTATATATTTATTTGACACATGTATTTGTTGTTACCGAGTCATGACTTTTGTTATGATAAATGGGAAGGACTATTGTGCAAGATAAATAAATGACTTTATTGCATGCTGTGATTTCCGGTCAGGCAGTCCGTGCTAACTACAAAGGAACTCTCGATAATGAGTACACACTTTAATAAGTTTACCTTGTTTCAGTGTATACATTTCACAGGCATGGATTCCAGCATTTCGTTGTTCAAGTTGCCCTGGATGATTAGTACACCTCAATAATAATTTATACTCTTTTCAGTCACGACGAGCATCCATGTTCTTATTATTGAAATTTCACTGTAAATTAATTGAGATCCTGCCTTTGGAATGATTGACAGCTTTAACTAGAATATAGCTCAACGGCAAATGTAACACTACAGTAAAACAGATATGAATCAGTTATACTGTACATTTCCTCTGTAGGGATGCGAGGTTCATTTTTTTGGTGGGGCTGGAATATTTGTGATTTTTACGAGGTTTTAGGAAGGCAGGGATCAGTGATCATGCCCATCCTTTCTAAGATGTTGGTTCACTTTTTTAAACAAAAAAATTGCCTATTTTTGTCCGCAAAATTACACGGAGGTTGGAGTAAGGACAGATAGAATAGTGAGGCCTGCTGTCATCATGCAGGTTGGATAATGACGAAGGAGGCACTCACTTCACCAAGCTGTATTTCCCTCAGATTTTTAAAGCGGTATCACAAAGCCAGAGAAGATGTAAAATGTTAAATTAAGTCTTGCAATGGAACACCAGATAACACTATTTACTTCGGATTAAGGTCTTGAGAATGTGTTACCAGAGGGATAACAACAATATAAGGGACAGAAAAAAAACCAACCCAAAAATCTTGACTTTTTAATAGGCGGAAACTGCATTAAGTCAGGTTTGTGTTAATTCCACTGTATGCAACATGTCTATTTTATCATTGAACGAACCTGTTAAACACCTGAACAGTTGGAAAGGTTAACATATATAAGGAATTACGAGTTAGAAACCTGTGGTTATGCACAGTTTTCAAAATTATGGTTGATTAAATTTATTGGCGTCAATTCACCAGTCTGGGCCAATGATATATCGCCAGAGTCATAGGCAGTTCGCCCATCTCATTTGGGTGAGTTTTGAGGGGCAGAAAAAAAACCAACTGTATTAGACAACGTAAGAAAATAATGCTAATCTCGAGCTTGGTGGTGTCTTTAAACCAATGACTATGTAGATACTGTGTGAAATTTGATGGATGAATTGGGTAGTAGCCAGCACAAAAAAAACCCACTTCGCAAATGCCCATCTCTGTGCTAGGTACTCTGTTTATGACTGTGACGACACACTTGTCTGCATTACAACTGAGGCAATTCCATTGGTAATGATTGAAAAGCAGAAAGTCGTTTACTCACAAATAAGCACATGAAATTGTTTGAACAGAAAGTCCATCTTTGCAAGGCATTTCTTATCAAGGTCTCTGCATTGTAGCAGGCACTGCGAAAATGAATATGAGGGAAAGGGCCGAATCAGAGCAAATGTTTGATGGTCTTGGTGATATCACTGAAGCACGCACAAGTATGAACCGAAGATTCAACTAGCAGATAGTTCATTAGACTCCTCCGTAATTGTTGTTGTTTTTCTTTTTCTTATGTTTTAAATGATGCACACGTTTCCGCCTCCGTTTAGGCGAAGTAAAGAACAAATCAACACACTGCACCATTCCGCACCATTCATGACGAACCGTCTCGTCCCTTCGATTTTGGACGAAAGGCGAAAACTCTAGACTGCTGACCGCCTGTTTCAGGTGACCCGGAGTAAGACCTGAGTTGCGAACTGCTAGCCCGAAAACTCAAAGGTCTAAACTCAGGGAAGCAGTCGGCATTATATTTTCAGAAAATGTCGACTGCAGGACAAGTCGTCTCGCCCGTCTGAAAGTCATAAAGGGAAGCTCGCCAGCCAAGGTGTCTCTTTAGGACGTCGGTAGACCATTATGAATGCAGAAAACGAATCACCCCGTCAGATAAAGACTCCTTCGCCGGAGAAAAATTTTAAAAATGCGAAAATTATGGAGAGACGTCAGACAAGCGTAAATTCGGAACTTGCACAAGCGGCAAAATGGTCCCTGAACTCACATCCGTCAGGAATAAGACCGGATCAGTTAGCATCCCCCAAAAATCTGGCCTCTCCACAACCGAAAGGAGCCCGGTGAGTCTTGCGGGCTTTTCTGCTGAAGATTATATAAATAGGCGCGTATTCTGTCTCATGAAGAAGTCCTTCCATTTCTGCTATTTTGTCATTTTAACGGAGGCGAGTGAAATCCTGGGACTCTCCCAAGCCTGCTTGAGTTAAGATTAGGGGTCGTGTTAGAGGTAGGCTTAGGCCTTGTGTACTTAGGAGACTCACTTGACAATACATGGGACGTCTTATTACGGCACAAATTGTCGCCACTCGTCAACCTGATAAAGGTGATGCCCACAACGTTGATGATGATGATCACGATCATGCTTATAAAGGATTTGAGGAGAGAATACACGTGTGCTCGTGTGTGTGTGTGTGTGTGTGTGTGTGTGTGTGTGTGTGTGTGTGTGTGTGCGCGTGCGAGTGTGTGTGTGTGTGTGTGTGTTTGTGTGTGTGTGTGTGTGTGTGAGAGAGAGAGAGAAAGAGAGAGAGAGAGAAAGAAAGAAGAGAAGAGAGCCCGCAGCACGTATGGCTGCTTGTCACCTTTTTCATGTCTGTATAAGTGTTTGATAGTGATATTGAAGTGTGCCAGTGTGATACAAATTACTCAGACCCCTACTTAGCAGGATCTGGTATCTGGATACTCAGCCTCCAAGCTCTCAGTATCAATAGTATCGAATCTATTGCTACTTTTATAGTTGGGTGGATGGATGAATAATTGATTGATTGATTCAATGGTTGGTTGGTAGATCAAGATGATTGACTGATAAATGGATTGAGTGATTGAATTTCTGATTGATTTTGATAAAATAATTTATTTCGGTTGAATGTTTGATTTATCGAATTTGATCAGTTGATTGATGTCGGTCGATTGATTGGTCGATTTTGATCAGTTGCCTAATTTAGATCGATCGATTTTGATCGGCTGATTTTAAGCGATTTTGACAGACTGATTTGGTAATTTGAGACTGATCGATTTTGAATTTGATCGATCGATTGATTTTGATAGATTGATCAATTTTGATTAGTTGATTTGATAAATAATTGATCGACCAGGTGATAGATATATTTATAAATCGATCAATCAAACAAACATTTGATCGATCGATCAAGCAAACAATTGATCCATCGAGCAATGATTCACTCAAATTATCGACCAATCGCTAGATCAATCAATCAATCAATCAATCAATCAATCGATCGATCGATCGAGCGATCGATCGACCGACCGATTAAACAATTTAAAAAAAAACAAGCATTCATTTAATCAACCAATCACACAATCAATCGATCGATCGAACCGATGCTATCGATACCTGGAGTTTGAAGGCTGAATATTCAGGTATAAACTCCTGCTAATTAAGGGTCTAAGTAAATTGTATCACTCTTGCACACTTATATCTCACACTCATACAGACATTAAAACGGTGACAAGCAGCCATACGTGCCTGCGGGCTCTCCTCTCTCTCTCTCTCTCTCTCTCACACACACACACACACACACACACACACACACACTCAAATACACACACAAACACATAAACATACATACACAAATACACACGTAAACATACACACACATATATATACATAGTCTGATCCCAAACTCATACAACTGATGCGGCAATACAGTGACCGGCGACAATTTGTGCCCGGCGACAATTTGTGCTATAACATATGACGATGCATTAGATTTTATGTAGCGACACTCCCGGCACAAGCTGTCACCAACGATAGTTAGTGCCCTGAATGTCCCACGGACAAAGGGTCCTTCCTCGGAAGGGAAGTACTCCTGCTTTCTCTTCCTTAAGGGGGTCGACTACCCTTTTGTTATACGGTAAATTAAAAGGCATTACTGTAGTGTGCATTGCCCTTTTCTGATTCAGTACATTTTGCATCACCGAACTATTCAACAGTGCGCTTTTTCTTGTGTATGTTAATCTCAAGGAAAACATTTATCTCAAAGTGCATTTGTTACTTCACTACCAAGTTTCACACATACATCTATGGCCCATTAATGCCTATAATGACAGAGGGATTTTCAGTATTTGTCTCCTGAATAAGCTGCATGTAACTTATATGCATGAAATTTACTGATGAAGCAATTACCATATTTTGAGATAAATCTTTCCTTGGGTCAACATTCTCTACAGAAAAAAAAATGTGTACTATTTAGCACATTAGTGCGCAAATTTGCATGTTGAGTGTACATGTACTGACTTATATAAGGACAGTGCCCATAACAATAAAACACTATACCCTACAATAGATGTACCGGTATAGTCTGCACCCTTAACACTGCCCATAACTTTTACCCGAACACACTTTGGGAAAAGTACCAATGTATTGCAGCAATGGATTAGTAGGATTTTATAGCGAAGCTAAATCTACCCACTTCGAAGTTTACCCACAGTTGTCAGGATCATGTCATATAACCCGCGTGGCGGTGATCGGGTCCTATGCGACGGGAGGGGGGGGGGCATCTTCAAAAGGTGTAATTCTGTTTTTAAAAAAAAACCATTTTTTCCCTAAAAATCATTGTCCTCGTGATCTACAAAAACCAATCAATTCCACCCAAAAGTTGACCACCACTTTCAGACCACAACCTCTTCTTATTGGTGGTCGGGTCATATAAGAATTAAGACCCGATCACCAGTATAGAGCCGCTGGCGAATGGGTCGTATAAGACCCGATCACTTTTAAGAGCCATTGGTGGTTGGGATTTTCTTCTTGTTTCTGCTAAGGTCGTTTAATAGCAAATACAGAAAATTCCACACATTATGAGACATAGGTGAGGGCTTCCATTATTATATTTACTTAGGGCTTCTAATATTATTTTGTTAATGCGCTACATAACAATATCAGGATTAGCTGCTTCTTGTCCTGGCAAAGTTGTTAGACTCGGAGTTTTGATTGCACAATGGAGAGTGATGACAGAAGAGAAAACATTTAAACAGATATTAGGAAAATCATAGATAAATTGAAGGTGAGGAACAATCATTTTATGGCCAGTACACAGTGTTCGAAGTAGACGAAGATGAGATACTATAATAGGAGATTCGCCACTTAAAGAGGTATTCGTGAGCCAGGAGAGGACCACTATAGGTTCAGTATCTTGTTCATTCTTATAAAAACCATAAGGTTCAAAGGTATTTGAGGGTTTAAGTGTTAGTGAAGATCTACTACAAAAAACGTAAACCCATCAAACCACTCAAACCTCACCCACACGAATAAGGACTAGGGATCCTAAAACCCTCAGATTAATCATACATAATAAAAGTATTCGAATACTAGGTTCGGGCGTATAGTTCCAAGCTCACCTAGGTTATATTGCTAACTGTCATCGTATTGACAGGGAAGCGTAAACGTGTTACTCAGCTGCAGAACTGACATCTTTGCACTCTGAGCAGACCCATTCGTGCTCAGTCCTCGGCAGCAAATGACCTATGGTGTAGATGCCGATGGTGCCGGTTGCCCTGTGTGTACCCTCCTGTCCCTTCCTTACTGCAGCCGTTCCTTTTGACCTGGCCCTCTTGTAATCTTGCAGTCTGAGGGCCACAGCCTCCTCGATTGATATATATGTCTTTGGGAAACAAGCGATCTTTCAGTGACTTTACTATTTCTGCTTTATCCATCCGTAGTGTCCCCACCACAGGAGTATCAGCCGCAAGCCAGTCAGTTATTTCATTATCATGGACCTCAGCATGTCCTGGACAATAGATCCTTGTGATTCCATGAAACCTGGAGGTCAGCAGATAGTTCATTTCATCCGTTTAGGACCTATAGGAGCATGGATTGTGAGTCTGTCACAATGACTGCCTTTGCTATATTTATGGTCCCAGAGAACCCCTTCAGAGCCGCAAAACTGCCACCACCTTCATTTTCATTTAAAAAGAAGTCGTTGATGACTCTCCACTCTCCCCGGTGGTGACCCTGCATCTCACTGAGAAGCCCTAACTTGATAGCATCGATTTCTTTTTATAAGACCCGATCGCCATTTCCTCAAAAGAGTCCGATCACCGGAGTATGTAACTAGAGTCGATCACCAGCGCACGGTATAAATAGCATTATTAGTGAAGAGGATCCACTCGTCTTCTGTTGTAGATTAAAGTGCACTACTGTGGTTCGCATTGCTCTTTTCTAATTCAAAACATCTTGCATACAAAACTGCGCACCGAATGTTAAATACTTTCTTTCTTTCTGCTGGGATAGTGATGTTAAAAAAAAATTACCTCAAAATACAGAATTTTGTTTCTTCATCGCCAAATTCCACAATAATAATATGTGATCTTGGTCTGGTTATTTCTCGTCTGTGTGCATGATGGCTTCATCTGCTCTTTGCATACACTTGTCATTGAGTGCAATAATTGTCTGTGCAGTAAAACTGGTGCATTTGATGGCACTGTCTAAGTTTATGTACGTCAAGTTTGCAGAAAACTTTGAATCTCCTGAATGATGCGAAATAAGGCTACGATTTCCTCTTTGTCAGTGCCTGCTATAGATCGTCTCTCCTCTTTGTGATCGAACTAATTGTCAGTCAGCGCTTAAAGTCTTGAAGCCCCGATACACTTCATCTCCGGTTTCAGTCTATTGTTGAGAAGCTAGTCCTATTGTTCGATAGCAGGGTCTGTTGTCGGACAGCTTCTTTTCTTTCCAATGTGAAAAACAGATCAATTGCACGGGTAATTTGAGTAAGGCTGAACTGGATAGGCTGTGCCTCTTTGATGGAATCTTTATTGTAATCAATGATCACACGCTGACATTAGTTCTGGTGGAACATGAGGAGATGTCGTTTCCTGGAGGGTTTAAAACAGATATCATGGTACCCAAATTATTTTTAGAAATAAGCTTCTCCCTAAAAGAATCACTGTTAAACCTACTAGTTGGTACAAATTAATATTCTATCGAAGCAAGAAGAAATGAAATCATCTGCAATTATGTGCAGTAAAATTTTACACAATTTCAGAGACTAACTTTATAAACATCTTCTGATGAATGCCGGTGATACGAACTGATGTGTATTGTAAATGGTTAGGAAGCATTAGAACGTGTGCGGACGAATAGATTGTGAAGAGAAGGAGATAGCAAGAAAGAGAGAGCATAATTTAGTTTCTGTGTGATAATGGGCGTGGTTGGCAGTCAAGCTGTGAACGCGGATGGTTGTAACGATTTATAATAATGGAAAGGCTGATGTACGACAGACAACGGTATGGAATGAGGTGCGAATGGATAATTTGTAAATATTTTTCAGTGTATATTGATGTTCAGTATTGGCATATGCCTATAATAAACGAAAACTGAAACTGAAACCATATCATAAATTATCAGAATTGCACACCTAAGTGCTGAGTGATGCATTTTCTCCCACAAGGGTGAAGACCTTGGGAGAACTGTCATTTGTGATAGCATCAAATATTTCATAGCAGATTTCACTTATGTCTCTAGGATACCTTCATGCATGATCCTACAAATGTTTTTTTTCGAAATTTCCTATCTAGAAACAAAATTACTGCATATTTGTTCACAGTGTGTTGCTAATTCCTCTTAATTCTGCGTCAAGACAGAAAATCCGAAAAAGTTCTTAAGGATTATGCACAAAGGTGTCAAACGACTGGTGCTGTTGCAGATGACAAATTATTCCAAGAGGAACAAAAAACTGCATCATTCAGCACTCTGGTGTGCAGTGTCATGTTGCATATAAATCCAGTGTACTCATGGTGATAAGCTGCGCACCATGATATGTGCATTTCAACCTTTGGAAAACGATAGTGTTACCCCTTAGTATTGACAAGGACTGGCACCGTGCAGTATCAAAGGAGCAGCGACTCACTGATCGCTAATCGCAGCCTAGTATAGTATGTGATCAGTGACCTCAGCATGCACCATGCAGGTAATCTTACTAGTGACAACATTGCAACAATCCGCTTATAATGTGTTGGTACAGTGTCCTAATGAAATCCAGCACGGTTCTTTGACCTCTCTTTCTCTATTCTCTCTCTCTCTCTCTCTCTCTCTCTCTCTCTCTCTCTCTCTCTCTCTTTCTCTCTCTCTCTCTTTCACTATCCGCGCACTTAGAAACGTATTCACCCATGCGCTGTTGTGAATGAAGGGGTGCGTGTGTGCGTGCATGCATGTGTGTGTGCGTGTGTGAGGGAGAAGGAGGGAGAGAGGAAATTAGTGAGTGAGGGCGTACTTGAGTGAGTGAATAAATGAGGGAGAGAAGGAGTTCGGCAGGGAGGAAGCTAGGCAGGGAGGGGATGGGTGGATGGATAAAAAAGAAAAAAGAAGAAGGGAAAGTTAATGGGGGTTGAAAATGAAATTGATGGACGGAGATGAAGAAAAGTATGTGAAGTTTTTATTGTTTTAATTACTGGATGCTTGTTTGGAACATTGATATTTGGTCTACAGACTTAGTTTATTTTTAATGTAAATTCACCAGCCTTTTAAAGGCCAGCCGTGCAGTTTTCAACTGGTCGGTCTGTATCAACGTGAAACTGCATAGTTTACTTCAATCACAAAGTTAGAGGACATTGTTACAAAGAGACCAGAGAGACATTAAACTTTGGATGTGTGTGTGTGTGTGTGTGTGTGTGTGTGTGTGTGTGTGTGTGCGCGCGTGTGCGCGCACATGTGTGTGTGTGCGGGCGTGCGTGTGTGTGTGTATATCCATGTGTGTATCTCTATGTGTGTGTGTGTATTTTATTCTTTCCTAATCATGCTCCTTGTGACTGAAGCTCGTGTGCGCTGTCTTCCACTTTATTTTAGTTTAGCTTCCATACCTCACTACTTGTTAGGTTGGTAATGACGCTTTTGATGTGATGGAACAAATACATACACTAGTGGTTGGATGGAAGGCGTAGGGTGGATAGTAGATCAAAGAAAGTGTGGATACCTTCCTTCTTCTGTGATTATGATCGTCTAAAAAGTTCAACAGATTTAAAAAATTTTTTTTTTTTGGGGGGCGGGGGGATTGAGGAGTAGGAGTTCACCTTGAATTAGGTGATAAACTATAACGATTATCTTATATGCGCCCCCCCCCTCCTTTTCCACTACAGATTTAGATAGCAACTGATGAGGCATCATTTTCTCCTTAGATCTCACACTGCTGGAAGACAAGAGAGGCAGTCTCTCACTCCTGAGTCTTAGTAGCTGTGTGTAAAAGTAAACTATATAGCCTAAAGAAACATGTGACTTTGTAATAGTGGGAAGGAGAGGTGGAGCTTGCCGGAGATTACATCTGCCTTATGTACACTTTATTTCTCACTTGAGCAGTCCAACCGTCGGGCCTTTCAAATGGCCAGCATGAGTGTGTGCCATCTGACATCCTATGCGCCACTATGGCAAGGGAAGTAATCGTTTAAATTAGGTTATGCACACTAATTTTTCCTGCTTATCGCCCGTGGAAAACTAGTCCATGGCAGATTACTGACACCTGTTTTTTTCTTCTCTCGACCCTATAAACAAAATGTGTTATTCTGCAAATACCAGTGATTTCGGGATGTTTCTCTCATTGAAGTTAAAGTACTTCTTATGCCAGAGCTTTTAATGGGAAGGAAAAAAAGGGAGGGGGGAGGATTGCGTGGAGAGCAGTCATCGCCCAAAATTTTGCACAAATCTCTCAAAAAGTCAAAAACAATTATCTCGAATTATGATTTGGTACCCAGTTTTATATTAGGCTGGTCTTGACCGTGTGCTAATACGCAGGCCTAACACACTTTATTTTTATATCAAGCAGGTTTATTTATTATTTATCCGAAACTTAAAAATTGAATGCTTTATTTAGATCACAGGTCATTTTACATATTTCTACACCCTGATTCTGGCTGGCAGGGCTCCACAAAAAAAAAGGGGGGGGATGTATAATATTGGCGGATTAATTGGCTTGTACAGAATGAGTGATGTGGCTTTCTAAGAGGTGCCTGAAACCTGGCAGCTACTCCATCACCATCCATCAACGTTTTTTTGGCAGTTGTCTTTCTTGCGTGCGTGTACCTTCACTTCACGTGAACCGAACTCCTCTGATTAAATTGTCGCATTATGACTTGACTGTTTACAGCAGCAGCAAAATCCTTTATATATATATATACACCCCATGCTCCTGTTAGGAAACCCTCTTTCACTCTTTCATACTCACGATCAGCATTCACAGTGTTTTGAAAGACAGTGCGTGATGAACACTAACCTTAGATAGGATCCATTCCTATCCCTATGCGCCCATCCAGCATATAATTCCCTTTCTACAAAAGGTCTTCGCTTTTTGTGGTCACCTAGAAAGCATGAAAAATTGAAGATCTGAAAGCAGCTCAGCTTACATCAGTTCTGCAAAAATTAAAAGAACTGTTGTAAAGCTAAGAAGCGAAATGTAAAGAATAAACAGACACAAATTATGTTTAACTATACAACTTAATAAACCAATGTCGGTAAAACAAACGTTCCAGCAGATGTGCTTCTCTCAGGAGCAGTGATAATACTGATAAAGTCGCAAACCAAGAAAAAAAAAACAACGAATAGAACGCAAACAAATATTATTAAAACAAGACTGTCTTCACATCTTGTATTTTGTGTCAACATCAATTATGTGAATCATCCACTCCGATCAGCGGTGACACTTATATGATATGACTGAGTAAAGCACGTGTTTTACGACTATATGCAGAATAACAGTGTGGGAAAAATAACGATATGTCTTGTTCAAGCATGGTTTTAATCCTTGGGTTGGGGATGGAAGTGAAGGTATCCACGGCGGAGTTACTTATTGTTATGATTGTTGCCTCTGCTGCAGCGTTTGCTGTACCGAATCTTCTTCTTCTTCATCTTCTTCTTCTTTCTTCTTGCACTACCTGCTATTGTGTCTTTGCTGCTGGTACTTACCATTCCGAGGTTACAAAGCGAATTTCTCAAGAGCTCAATGACAGTGTTGTCCACATTATTAAATTCTTGTCATCTTTTTCTCCACCTTCCCCTCCCCTGACCAACCGATCCTGCCAAGTTTTACCTGCCTGTTTGCTTTAATCGATAGCCCTCTAACCACATTATCAGTTCCTTAATAGCCTGGCTAAAACTCCCTGCGTTTGTGGCCATGGCATGTCGGATCGGTGTCAGACAACAACAACAAAAAAAAGGACGTATTCAGTCATTCACACAGACAGACAGGGCGACAGACACACACACACACACACACACACACACACACACACACACACACACACACACACACACACACACACATGNNCACACACACACACACACACGAACACACACACACACACACACGAACACATTATACACACACACGCACAAAAATAAAAAATATGCGGGCAGGCAGACAGACGGACAGACAGACATCAAGACAAACAGACAGACAACCAGTCAGCCAAATATCCATACAAATCATTCCAGGCCTGAGACAAACCAGACTTAAGCGAAGGTTATCAGAGTTAATAGTCTGTGCACTGAATCTGTGTTCTCCGGCCAAAATCGTTTGCTTTCATCGACATAGCAGAAACTGCGTTCATTTTCCTTTTCTTGCTATTATGGCAATGTTGATGTAGCTGTCTGGGTTCCCACTGTATGTGCATGATGTAAATCGACAACATCGACGACTCGCCATAGGCGGTTGTTTCATGACATTATTCTTATATTATAGTGTAAAGTCGTAACCATAGAGAAATGCAAATCTCCACAGATTACCTTTTTCGCCCTGGCAGTGAAGGAAGTGGAAAAAATTAGTCTAGAAACGTTAAAAGAAAAACTTATTATGGCGATTAACTGCACGTATCGGAACAAAACAGGTTCTTGGGAAAAGCATTTTCGAATGCAGCAATTGATTTAATCATTAGATGGAAATAAGGGAGAGAAAGAGAGACTTCTTGTCAAGAGAGAGAGAGAGAGAGAGAGAGAGAGAGAGAGAGAGAGAGAGAACTGAGGGATGGGAACAAGGTTGCTTAAATATACTGTTTTGAAACCGCCATATTCAGGAGGACACAATCCATAATGCGTTCCTAAATGGTTCCAAAGTTTATCTATGCTAATGTAATTTACTATCAACAGTGAACAAGAATCGAACAGCGACCTATCTTGTCTTTCTTCGCATGTTCCCACTGTCTTCAAATCCCTAGATGGCGGTATATTCAGCACCAGAAGTTGTATAAAAACAAAATGAAAAGAGAAACTTTACGATAGATTTTTTCAAAAATTTCATCTTGGTCTAGAACTGAATTAAAATCCTTTTCTGTACTGTAGGCAATTGAAGACTACAAATTGCCACCTTGCTACACAATTAAGCAGTCTAAAAGAATGGAATTCAGCCATAATTTTTTTCTTGGTGAAGACAAGAGCTAGAAAATCGTTAGTTTAGCCTACATTTGGATAGCTGGTAAACCGGGGAGTCTCCAGTTAGATTCGACTGGGCTTGTCGTGATATCTCTCATATAGTAAGAACCTGATTAGTTCTAGGAGAATATTAGTTTGTTGCTATTATTCTAGTAACTTAATTATTTCTGTTTATATAGTATCTGCTACACTCCCACCGTCTCACATCTTGTAACATTAAGATAATCATTTTATTAATGAATCAACAAAGGATCGGTACAGTCAGTCGATGGGTCCTGAAGAAGCTGTTAAGAGTGGAGGCAGAGCAAGTTTGAATGTGTCCGTGATGCTATGGCGCCGACCTGCTGCAACAAGAACAGCAACAACGACGACAACGACAATAACAACAACATAACGACGACGACAACAACAACAGTAATAATATCAGCAACAGCAATAACAACAACAACAACAATTTCATGTTGCGTAGTTGTTAAGCTAGATGTTATATGTTTCTTTTAACGCCCATTCACCCGTCCCATCCCCTTTCTGCTCAAATACAAACCACTGTAAGCGATTTGTGACAGCACCTGAACGTCTGATAACTGTTCCGGATGGAACATAAGGCTCATAAGATCTTCGGTCATTGTGAGGTCAAGAAGGAGGTGATCGCCCTATCCAGAGCATCATAGTTTTTATTAGCCTGGTCCTTTCTCTGGTCTTGCACTGCAAGGTACAGCAGCATTTTACCAGGATCGATGACACTCTTGAGACGTTCTGAGCCTCTTTGCGATCCTCTTAGCCGTTCCGTCCACTTATCACAATTCTCTATTATTTTCTCAGAGGCAGAGCGCTGTGACTGTTAGGTAAATCGTGGCTAAGGTCAGCCTACTAGGGGTACCTCAAAACAAAACAGCAGTATGTTGCCGCGGTTTGATTTGGAAGAAGACTTGTCCATTCCACAAGTTGTGTAATTCATTGAACGAAGCATACAACGGCATTTTGAAAAAAAAAAATTGCACAGAAGTGCTGAAAGTGTCATTTCCCGATTGTTCCGTAACGCCATCATTGGCTGGAGACATATATATTCTTAAAGCGCAGCGAAAAGCTCATAGCAACAAGCAGTCAACGAGCACGGCTGCCATTTGGCACGCCGGAAAAAAACAACAACCCACTTTGGTTCACAGATAATCAGTGTCAGTGAATTTACTTATAGGGATTAGTGCTCAAATAGGTTTTAATTCACGTAGTAGCAGACGGTGTGCCACTCTAATGAGGTGGCGTCAGTGTGGAGTTGGTGAACTGTCCGACAGCAAGAATGCATAACATACAGAGTGCTGACTTTTTAAAAATAAAAATAAAGATAGTTGTCTGTCGGCTCTAGTCAAGTACAAACAACATCGGCCAGTCTGAAACAATACTCAGGGCCGTAATTACCTCTTCAGCAGATCTTGCAGTGCTCTGGAGCCTTAAGGACCAAGGAGTTCTGAGAATTCTGGTCACTTTCAGATCAACGAAAAATAATGGGTTGTTGATACCCGTATCAGGAATGGGTTCCAGCGGGAAATCTTACCTTCGCCTTTTGCGAGGCACATAACGGCTCTCGAAGGACATGGGCCAGAACTTTTATTCAAAGCAGTGGCCTGACTTGTAACAGTTGTTAGAGAAATCTCAATAGACTTAGACCTATCTATTCTCTCAAAACCTAGGCCCTGAACTGTAACGTGCGGGTTTTTCCCTCGTTAAGTCGCCTACCGTTGATATAGATTTACGTTCAGAAGCGTGAGAGTTCGAAAACTCCTTTAACCTCACGGTCCAGCTTACAAGTCTCCATTGTCACAGGACTATTTGAATCAAAATATGATCCATAAGGTCATGATAAATCGATAGATTAAATGCTCCTGTGCGACCTAGCGATTTTTACTAACTCAGAGAGGACAAAGCCCTGTGGCAATTTTAGATACATGCATCTGCAAGTACTTTTAGCTGTGTCGGTATACTATTACGACTGATGTAAGAACATGATTGTGAAATTTGTCTTAAGTGATCGAAATATTGGGTTGAGCATGAAGGAAAATTTTATTTGGATTATGGGCCTACCTAGCTTTTATTGAGCGGCCTACAATTTTTTGACAACTTCAAAACTCCAAAGGACTCACTGGACAAGGTCCGCGTAAACTGACCTGTGCCTTCCCGCTACAATTCAAACGCATGTTCGTAGAATAGGCGGATTACAAAAGTTAAAGTCTGATGAAACTACAGACGTGGACAGCTGGTATCCTACTAGGTTTTAGCCTAAAGTGGTAATTGGTGTCTCTACCCCTCCCTCCCTCCCTCCCTCCCTCCAAAAAAAAAGAAAAACCCAGTTTATTTACCAGAAATTTCGATTTTTTTCCCCTCCCGTCATTATGGTAATTTTTTTTAAAGTCGCTTTAAAAATTCGAATGTTATAGTCCTTTTGATGACGCCAAACAATGTAAAGCCTTAGAGCACAAAATAAAAAAAAAAGAACAAACCTCTGCTTATACTGTGTTATAGTCATCTAGTGGCCCGTTCATGAAGGGAGAGTGCATGCTAGAAGTAATAGCGTACAATGAATGAATGAATGAATGAATGAATGAATGAATGAATGAATGAATGAATGAATGAACATATTAAATTCTGCAGATTAATTTAACTACATTAAAGACGCGTACAATCATCCCACCTCGTGGACCCATCGGTTTGACTATGTAATGTTGGAGGTCTCCTCATATTTTCTTTCTTTCCACCATTCTCCTCACTACCTTGTTTTCCTCCCTACAGTTCTCTTCTCTCACCAACATAGCAGGAGGACGGCCAGTATTCTGTGGTCAAAAGACCAGGTCGATTCAAGGATGGTGAATTCATTTTGTTCTGTTACCTGGTACATCGGTCCCATTGTCTTCACTCAGCTCTTCATTCTTTCAGACAAGCCGATTGTGTTTATACTGTAGCCCTGGCCTCAGAAAGTCAGGTTTGTTTTTTCAAGCCTTCGGCACCTTCCTAGCCATGCATGCTGTCAAGCGCTTTGACAAGCCGCAGTGTGGACGCCAAATGATCAGAGAATCCCGATCGAAAGTCTGTTGAGGCATGCGCCGCTTATCGAGCGAATAGTTATTGCAAAAACAAAGTGCCGTGACTTCGATCAGAGTCAGAAATTGGCGCCGCCATTTGGGGCTGGTATTGTTTACGTGGTATCTACTACAACATATTATCCCCAGGAAGCCACGCCTGTATTAAGGCAGTGACACAGGTGCTTCCGACAGAGGGAAAGTGTGTGTGTGTGTGTGTGTGTGGGGGGGGGGGGNGGGGGGGGGGTGCTTGGGGAGGGAACCCAAAGAAGTCCCCTTCTGAGGAGACACTGTCTTCCATTACACTATGTAAACCAACTTGCTCTGATAAGTGATTAACTGCTTCTGGTACACAGTGTCATAGTGTTGTTTGTTGTGTTTGTAAAAGAAGTGGCATACGAGTGTTTTACAGGTGAATCAGTTAGCAGAGAGAGTGCGGACTAGAGTTTGGAGACAGCCTCTCCTTTTCCCTTAGCTCTGGCGAAACGCCTCTGGCACTGACCATTCCGGTATGGGTCCGTCCTCAAGCACAAATCCCTGAACAAAGTGGCACCATATCAGTGAATTGGGGGAGCTTCGACTTACTCCGCGGTTATCTGAGCACGATGAGCTAAGCTTTTGTTGTGACATACCACTTGAAGCCCTGACGAATTAGTTTATATTCCTCCTCCGATCGTCGGTATCGTTCATAGAGGTCTATTCTAATCGAACCTACTGTTTCTCCAAAGCACGTTGACACCAAATTCTCAAGAAAACTGATTTCAGTGTGAAATAAAACTGGTTACTCATTTGAAGAGTGGCAGAAATGGAAGCGACTACCCCGGTAAAATATACCATCAGTTGGTTTGTTTGTTATTTCTTTGTTCATTATCGCAGTTTGTCTACTTGTCTGGTGGTTTGTCCTCTTCCAGCGAATCTTGTCAGACAAGTTCGGGACCTTATATACTGAGTGGCGGACTTGTAATGGGGAGAGGAAGCTAAGGAAGGAAGAGAGAGAGAGAGAGAGAGAGAGAGAGAGAGAGAGAGAGAGAGAGAGAAAGAAAGAGAGAGGGGGGGGGGAGAGGGGACAAGAAAAGAGCCATAATTTGAATTGCTGTGCTTTCAGTCCAAGCATGGTCATAATGTTCGTGTGAAAGGCGTTAAATGTAGACATAGGGTTTGAACCTCGGTAAATTAGGTTAGACGAACTAAAACAACCTTTAAAAAGCAAGGCTAGCCGTAGGCTTTACTCATCTGACTTCCATAGATACATGCTATCAATCCCGATACAGTTCAGGCATAAAACCAGGAGAAACTACCGCATTATTTCCTTCCATACAAGATTAATGTGTTTCAAAATTTCACTTTCGTGAACACAGTATCGATGAAGGTTTTTTGAGAAAACAGACGCCACTGAAATGTCAGGTTTGTAACAGGTTCTGTAGGCTTAGCATTCGTTCTTCTGCGAGCTGGAACAATATCTCAGCAAAGTAACAGATATACAAAAAACGACTGTTTCCACTGAAACTGCCTATATGTTTCGTTTTTTTTAAAAGTCTAATGCACTACCTCTATAACTGATTGGAAAATGTCTTAGAAATGATGTAACAAATCAACAATTATTATTGTTACAAAATAATTAAGTCTGTAATGCCTAACAGTCTTTATTCGGTTTTTATAGAAAAGGCCAAGTTTGTATTCTCCTAGAGGTAAAACAGTTTGTAGTTTTACTATCCGATCTGTGTCATTCAAATTGATTTTTATTGTTGTTCAAATGGGAGTTTTCTCTTTCCCACTCACCAAGCCTTTTATTTCCGTGTGAATGCTAATTATATTTCTCACCTACTCCGTTTTCCCCAGCTGTTTTATAGGCCTTCCTTTTTTCCCCGAAAGTCCGCTAAAAACGTATTATTGCCGCATCGTCATTGTCGGTGAGTAGGTGAAATTGGACTAGATCAAGCTGAGGTATCAAGGGTCATCGTAATCCCTAGAACAGTTGAAAAGATTTCTGACCGGGGACTGCGTTCACTTGACTGTCCTTTACGTAACGTCGGAACAAAGGATGCTGTAACTTTACCTCATTTTCCACCGCTGTGGCACCCGTAAAACAAATCCATCCAGCGAAAACAGATCAGTACTAAAATGACGGTCATTTGAGAGTCATCGACTGAGCGCATAGAACACTAGGCCTGTGTGCGGTCGGTTACTTCATTGGTACACTGTACATGAATCGATGAATGCCACATTTTTGTCCGTTACATTGCAAGTGGTAGAAAGTGTGTCTCAGCTAGATTCGTTGTCATTCTTTAGTGTCCGCCATGCACTATTCTCTCCCCTCCCACCCCCACCTCCAAGCGCCCCCAAAACAAGGCTGTTGATTAGATCGTCCTCCACTCCTCCGAGCTTCCCAGATTAACAAATAACTCATTCAATACTTATACTTACCGCTCTGACCAAGGCCCGTATTCCTTCTCCCCCTCCTCCCACCCCGCCATTGGCTGAATGGCAAAGTCACCAGTTCCTTTATAGTTTTTGTCCCAGCTGCCTCTTTGGTCGAGATGAGTGCTCCGTTTCTATCTTGTACTATATCTGTGGTCGAGGTATACGATTTGTAAGCAGTTGCCACTTTTCTTCAATATTTCTGTATTATGTTCATGACCATACATAGTCCACATTAAAATATGTCGTTTCGTTATTTCATTCCTGATCATCCGCCCATATAATTTTATTTGGACGTTAGTTTGTATCACAGATATGGGCCATTCAATAATTATTCACCATTCAGTCTTCTATCACTGGTCCTTGATATCCATCACTGGGCAGTTTCATTTCTTCACTGTCTCCTAGTACAATGTATAAAGAAGCTTAAAGGTGTAAACATTAAATGCTCGTTGCTGAAAGGCTACTTGCGTCTGTATTTAGCTTTATGACGCAAATTTACCCTAGTCAAAAATACCCAGGAACTTTTTTGCGTTAGTGAGGGAAAAGAAATCCTGCCATTCTTACTGTTACTTGCTGATAAAAAAAGACATATGAGAATTAATAGGTATGGATTATTTTATGGCTGATTCTAGCCCGTCTCCCACTATTGATATAGATTTAATATTGTCTGAGCAGACACGATAGGAGAAACTTTTTGAATGCCTTATTCGCTATGGACAGCACACTCACCATGAAAATCTAAAAGAATTGCCCTCTCTTCCCCTCACCCATTTTCCATTGGATGATCTCTCATTACAACTCAGTAATGTGCATTTCGGCGTCATAGCCTCAAGAAGAATTAACCCCCCCCCCCCCCNCCAAAAGGCCTTTTATGCCATCGGCGACGGGGCAGTGCCATAGAAATAGCAATCAGAACACCCTCCTTCTCACTCTCTGCGCTGATCGAGACCGTCATTCTTCAACGCGGGTTGTCTCACCTTGTTTGCCTTCGTCGGGGTACCGGTCCCACTCGTGGTTCCTCAACATGACTTAGTGTCAAGAGGGGAGACCACTATAAAGAGACAAAAGATCTCTTCGTCCATTGAACAGTTTATTCTCGTCTCGGAAGTTATTTAATATCCACCTACGGATACTTTATGACTTCTTGTCTGTGTTAGAATACCTTTTTATTCCGCTGCGGATCTTTTGTAGTCTGGTGCAAGTCAGTAGTTTGCATAAGTTGGCTACGAACATACAGTGTCATAATAAAACAGAAATATCAGTTTGCTTGGATTTTCTAGATTTAAAACAAATCAGTCTCATCAAGGAGTTTGACATTTATTGTTGTCTTAAGTGTATTCTTTTGTCTTTAGTGTATTCCTTTGGAAGGGCCCGTTTTCACGAAATTCTTACTCAGAATGTGTGTCTGTAGCCTAATAAATCGAGCCTTTGCATTTTAAATAGTTCTGTTTAAAAGCTGTGTGGGATTCCAGTAGGCCTATGTGGAGTGCATATTGTGAGACAACCGGCGTTGAAGAATGACGGTCTCGATCAGCGTTGTTTCAGGCAGTTTTTTTACACAGCCATCTAGGCTATGAGTATTTCGTTGTTCTTTATATTATTTATTTATTTATTTATTTATTTATGCTTCTGATTTAAATACATTTATATGCAAAACAGAACCGACTCCATACTTGATGATGTGGTTAACTGTGGCCACTTCTGTGAGATCACAGTTTTATTAAAATATCAGTCATATTCCTTTTATTTATCTATTCATTTATTTATTTAGTAATTATATATATTTTATGTTTCAGCTAAACTTATTACACAGGCTGATCTCACATTCATAGTAATATAGCCCGGCAGCGGACTATTTGAGGCGCGAAGGATTTAATAAGAATGTATTTTCGCTGTGAGACTTTATATGTCAGTGAGATAGGTTAGTATGCATGTAATTCCAGGCATGAAGATTTCAGTACTTGTACTGTTCCCGTCTACATCAATTCCATGAAAGCCCGGCTCTGCAAGTAAAGTTAAATCCCGGATTCGGTACTTGAAGGAGTCTCAGCACAATATAGAATGGAATATACAAACACCTGAGAAAACTAACTTCAGACGAACGGAGGATTTATTCTAGGCTTTTGAGTACTTCAGGGCAGGCTGTCTGTCTCTTAGAGTAACATTCCTCTTGAGGACATAGTGAGGGATAATAAAGTAAGGAGAGGAGTGAAAACAAAATCTGGTCATAATGAATTCACCTCCCTACCCTTAAGTAACTGAAATAAAGAACACATCTATAGGCAAAACATTTAGTTCCTTATGACAGTAATGATTTCTTGTATCCATCGACTTCTTAGTTTCAAAATAACAAAAACTGTGCTAGCAAAGACGAGCTTTCTTTTTTTTTTTTCGTTTTTAAATCCATATACATATACTGTATATGTACCATAAAACGTTTTCCCTCCAGGATAAATAAAGATTGATTTGATGTGTTTTGTGTGTGTGTTTTTTTTTTGTCTAATCGCTTCGTTTTAAGAGCGTTCATTATAAATAAATGTTTTCTACTGTAATTATCTCAGAGGTAGATATTTTATAAATTGAATCTGTGTAACAGATACTAGTGACTGTGTTCTGTACTGGTTTTGTAGTAAGCTTGAGTTGTAGAGAAAATCATCCACATGTGCAAGCTAATTCAGAAATAGCATAGCTACCTTACATTATCATGTACAAACAAGGGAGACGTATCCAGTATGACAATGCACACGATTTAATAGATATTATAATGTGCATTTGAAGATGTGACAAATGAGTGATCTATTTAGCATTGAAACTCTATTGTTGAGGACTGATTAATTATAAACAAAATTACTGTAGGCAATTTATAGGCTACGTTAAGAGTAAGGGACTTGAGTATCGTGAATGGCTGAAGGATTTAACAAGTCATGAAAAATATCCTCGGGAAAGATCTCTAGATCAATGAAAACATTGCTGTGGAGTGTATTGTATACTGTATAGTTAGAAATTACCGTGAATGTCGCACCTTTGCAGGATTTATCGGTAATGAAAACGAAAGCAGGAGAGCTGCTTTATTCTAAAAGTTAAGACGAAGGATTAATTGGTTATTGAAACTGTCTCTGCGGAAGACATGATTGCAATCGCCACAATAAAGTGGGGCTAATTAGGCTGGCCTACATAGACATGGACAGTCGAAGTCTACAGTACACATCTATATGAGCATTACATTGTTTCACTGGTGATACTGGCAATATCGCAATGAAGCGTGCAAGAAAAAGCAGCACCGATGACACACTGGCCCCACCAAACCCTAGCATCCGACGGCCCTCAGTGCAAGGCCGTCGACTCTCAGTGGTTGATGGACCAGGGATGGTGGGTCCTGGAAGGTCCCTTAGCCCAACACCCCCAGGGGGCGCTGGAAAACGGGGTTCCATGTGAGTGACATTTTCATGAATTTACTGAAATGTTCTACTACTAGGCTGCATATTCCAAGATATATATTATATATGCTCTATAGTATGTCACTGTCAGTTGTTAAGGGTTGTTCCTGAAACCTATACAGAGCAAGGCTGAGGTTGTGGGGGGGGNGGGGGGGGGGGGGGATGTGGAAGAGAGTGGGGTCTAGTCCGTAAGATTTGTTGTTAATTGGTGCTGTTCGACATAATGTGAGTTGTAATAATGCTTTTCAATGTTTTCTCATATATTAAACTTACAACCGTCAACTTTTATAGCACAATTTTCGGCGATCGGCTCCTAACGAGAATTACACTGTTACTTCCCATAAATTCGCATGTGATCCCGCATCTTGAGAGATCTGAAGAATATTGTTTACAGTGTATATATATGATACCATTTTGTCTCTTTAAGACTCAGCACGATCACGAAATTCCATATTCTTACATCAAAGCCATTGTCGGGCGTTGACTGTCTTGCACATACTAAAAGCTGTACTATGAAATGAAATGAAAAGCCACAGGGACGAAAACCAAATCAGGGTTTTAGACTTTTAAAGGTCTCTTATCTTTGGACTGTTTTTGTACCACACGGTAGATGCAGAGCGGATCTGTGACGATAGCATAAGCGAGCATAGGCGTACTCTCTTTTCTCTTTCAGTTCACTGTACCTTGTCCAGAGTAACACGTTGTGTCACAATCAGCTCCGTGAATGAAATCAGGATAATTTCTATTCATGCCACTTGGCAACATCACTTCCCAGACAGTACTGATCGTTAGGCTCCGAGGACTACACTTAAATCTTTCGACGAGGTTGACATAGCCACGTGGGCGAATTTTCTCCACTCCCACATAGGACTTCTTGACAAAATTTGCGAAGAAAAATCGTCAAAATCTATGAAGAAAAATCGTGAAGTTTTTATTGTCACACTTTATCTTGATGTAGCCTAATTTTAGATTTAGCTTAGTGGAAATCTTTAACAGATCTAAGCTTAGATTATGTTTTGCGCCGCTACAGTAGCCTAATAAATAAGCTTACCGGCACCGTACTTATTAAAGGCTGTGTGCAAAGTTGGGAGAGTCCACTAATCTTCGCTCAAAATGTATCACAATAAGCTTTAAAAGCTGTAATGCGTGAAACCTACAACAGGTATGTCTTCTCCCACCCACCTCCACCCCCATCTTCCCTCCCCCAAAATCGCTCTTTCTCCACTGCCCCCTTCTCCCTCACCCCTAAACCCCTTTCCAATTCATTATTTCATCTACTCCTGTCGTCGTTTCTCGTCAGCATAAAGTAAATCGTAGAATAGTAAAAAGCAGGCAAAGAACATAAAACACAACCCACCCGTACAGCTCTTAATGTGCTGAACCAGAAAAGGGTCAAAGGAAAATGGGATTAATCTGTTTCCAGCCGACCGTTAAGTCTAGTTGTCCCGTTCATTTCTTCACATGGTTAATCTTTTATACCAATGGCTAGGCGGTCTGTAGTTTCGAACTTGCTCTATGAACTTAGGCTAGTTAATACGGAAAAAATGGAAAAATAATATCCTTGCACTCAGTATCCCCAGCAGTTTATTAGTTTAATTATTATATTTAGCCTATTTGAATATTTTCTTACGATAACACAATGTCACGATGCTTTGTTTACATCGAAGTGCGCATGCGTTTGACTTTTGTCTTGCTCCGCTTCTTCATGGCATGGCAACCGATGATCATATCAGTGTAATGTAAATAAGTCCAGTTTTCGAGGTGTACCTTCAAGTTTTCAACATTCAGAGGTCCCCTCATTCTTAATATTATGGCTTCAAAGGCATCGAAGAAAGCCGGTGGAGGAAATCGAGTTTCCTCGGCCACACCACGAGAGTAAGTTACGAGTACCTTGGCTTCTTAGATACAAAATGGCCGGCGGGCGCCAGCGGTGAATTGTTTTATCTTTTCTCCATCGTTATTAGTTCTTTTAAGTGATAAAAAGAAGCCAAGAAAATCAGGGCGTTAAACAGATGTCAGTGTCTTGTAGCTTTTGACTGTTCTGCATTGTTGTTGGTCATGGCACATGAATTACTGCGAGTAGATCTAATCTAGACTAGTCTAGTCTAGACTCTAGTAAACGGTGATGCACTTGAGACTCCAGTGAGAGGCATCGCTGAGTCAGAGACAAAGTGGGCAGTTAATTTGATTGATGATGGTGTTTGACTGTATCATTATTGTCACTTGTAACTTTATATTAATGCAAAATCTTTACTTCATGTGTTTGCTTAATAAGCATTTGATTGACTGGCCTTGGTGTGTTTAGCAACCAATATCCAGTCCTTAGCAAAGAGCCATAATACCAATCAACACAGGCTACATTGCTACATATTAGTAGATCTAGTTCAAAAGAGAGTGTCATGCAATCAGAGATTGAATGAACTGATATTTGAGCCTAGTTTGTTACAGAGAAATGTAAACATCTCATTTTCTTGGGTTAGGGGTAGGGGTGAGGGAAATGTACATGTGAATGTGCATTATAATCACCAGTCATTAACTGGGGTCTGAGAGTACCGAGACTGAGAGAGGTTCCTTTTGTATTCATACTGTCTACTAGTATATGTCTCTTGTTTTATATCAGATTCTCTTGTGTGTAAAGAGGCATAACTTTGATAGGGTTATCATTGTATGAGAAACTTTTCTTGACAGCATGGATCTGGTGTTTACTTTTTTTTTGTTTTGTTTACAAGAAAATATAATAAAACAATGCAACTGAAATTTGCAGAGATTAAACTTAACGTTAAAATTTAATATAAAATGAGATTATTATCAATGTTCATTACTTTATGTGCAATAAATTTCTAATAAAATAGAAAAAAATCATACGTGAAAATTATGGTTCTCCTTGAATTATGTCTGCCATGCTTTATTTACCATTAATGTTTTGCTCTCACCTAATGTATAGGTCTGGATATCAATAAATGTTATTGAAGTCCACCTTTTAATTATCACAATGATCTGTTCAGCACATTACCAAGATAAAGAGCTGTAACAGTAGCAAAATCACCTACGAATTTTGGAATTTGACTGTGTCGATGTCTCCCTGAGCTAAGATTTTCACTCAGTAAATTTCTTATCCCATCAAAATATGGAGTGGAATGGTACAGAATCACTTTTTGCACACATTTAAGATGATTCCAGCAAGCTGTCCATGGTTTACTGGGAGTATGAAGCTAAGAAATGTGATCCCTTTAGGGTTGCAGAAATCGCCCTCAGGGAGTTTTATGCATCCTGCAACAGTTATGAGAATTGTCGCAAGGGATATGACAGTGAGGACAGGTGGTTTTTTTTTTTTTTGGACATTACTATAAACTTAAAAAGACATTTGGATTGTCCAGTATGGTTGATACAGCAACTGGTGTGCTTTGATTTATTATACAGAGTACAACGGCCAAAGTGTCAGCCAGATACTGTTTGCAGTGAGCTTACTTTTGCTTGGAGCTGAAATAATATTTGGTACATAGCAGTGTAACTTAGACCACTAACGGGCACCGCACTGGATCCCCCAAGATCGATGCAAATCAACGACAGTTGAATAAGCAGCTGTTTTAGACTCCACAGCAGCCATAATGTACTTGACTTCAACATTGTTCTTGCAAGAGAAAATGCTTGCACACCATTTTCTTTCTTAGAGATACTCACAATTTTATACAGTGATTACAAATCACCTTTTCATTGCTGTATAAATATTTGGGGAAGAATGGCTCTTTCGCATTCTATTAATTTTAATGCATTCAACAGTGAAAGTGTGTGACCATTAGCAACATGTTATATACTTTATAAACTCGTTTGTTTGTTTGTTTTTACTCGTTTAGAGCTGCTTCTCTGGCAGCAAGTGCCGGTGGCCAAGAGTCTAAAAGACCAAAATTTACCATCTGGCCAGAGTGGAATGATGTGGATGTTAATGCAGAGAAATGGGTGAGTTCTTGCCATGTTTCTGTTTTTCATCTCTTTTAACTTAAGTCCCTTCTGATTGTCCTCATATTATGTTAACTTTATTAACTTCAAATTCAGTGTTTTTCATTATTAGTTGCTATCCTATTACTAATAGTCAGCTGCTAATTGGAAAAAAAGAAAATCTTGTCATGCTTTTCAGTCTTTCATTCTCTTTTGTCAGCACATTCACAGTTAAAAGCCCTTAAATTACTTTAATTATGTGTAAAGTGCACTGTACTTATATTGTCTTCTTAAAATGCTGGGGTAGTAAAATACAGCCAAGCTTCAGTAGTTTTCAGCTCATGCCCCTCTTTGTCATCCCTACTTCTGCCACTCACAATAATAGATCTTGCTTTGTGGCATTATATACAAAATCTGTTGACAACAAAAGGACACATATAACTTGTCGTAACAGATTGCTTAACTCATTTGCACTCTTGCACGTTTGAGGTTTGTTTCCCCTAGTAAATAGCATGACTGATCATTTTACAGTTGTGCTAGCTTGATGACTTTTGGCTTAAAAATATTTACGAGACCAGTTGATCTTAATTTTTCAGTTCGTCTTGCCCTACATGTACTTACTTAGGAATGAACTACTTCTGCAGTGCCACTTTCACAAATGTTTCGGATATATACAGTCCTAATTTGATATATTCTTTTTGTAACAAACATTTACAAACAGAGTCCATTGGTAAGTTATGCATCTATTGAACCTAGCACATTTAAAGTTTGCATGATTTGGGAAATGGTTACATATCATTATATTATCCACCTTTATAAATTTCTGCTTTAATTTGTTTTACACTGGCACAGGCTCTTGGTATTACATAAAATAGTTAAATTATTTCTAGACTAATGACTATAAATTGAATACACAGCTCTCTTATTCTGAAGAAGGGAGAGCATGATCCTTAACCATAATAATCTGTGGAGATTCTGAAATATTTTTCAAATTATTACTTAGTGCTATCAGATCACAGTGGTCAGCAACAAGTCATAGTGTTCAGTGACATACTGCTCACCTACTGACTTGACAGTCTAGTTGTTACAAAGCTGTGACGAAGCATTTAACCCTCATGGTGCTATGATAGAATTAATTTTACTATCCACTCGCTACCCCTGAGTGCAGCAATTGATTCGCATCTCCTTGTTGAGCACTGGGTGCAATGGTTGAATTGTAGCCCAATTGGCTGATCGGCCGGCATACAACACATGCTACAGTAATTATCCGTAACAATCATCATGCAATCAGTGGGAGGCTAGCCCTAAGGAGCCTCTTACTGCAAGAGTTAAGAAAACATTCCATGTCCTGTATCATGAGTGTAGAGGAATTCAAAGCTCCATAGGCATAGACAGTTACTGGAACAGATTCTTTTTCACCTCATACTAACTTGCAGCAAAAAATTTACAATCAATTCTGTCTAATGGCAGTCCACAAGTAATTTTAAAAATAAAATTTTAAAGCAAAAATGAAAGGACAGTGGCTACTCCTCTTAATGGCAACTTTTGTCTGTGTTTCTTAAGATGGCTATATTTACAGGTGTTAGTAGAATGAATAATAAACCATGATACAATACCAAAAGCCTTTACTAGTGTAGCTGAAGTTTAATATTGGATAGGACTGACTATTTATTGAAAAAAAAAAATGAAAGACTTGAGCAATAGATTGGTTCAATAAATTCAAAATATATGGTGATCTAAAACCACTGAGCCAGGTTTTTTGTTACGTTTCCTTATTTGATCAAGGTTTTTTGTTGTGTTTATTAAGTTTCAGACTTTGAGTCAAGAGATTTATTGTCTTCATGTGAAATGTTTATATAATCACAAATGTCAGGATATAATCAAAGTGATGTTAGTTTATGTCTCTCACACAACACTATGAACAAATGCTGCAATGTGTATTCCTTGATTTAAAGTCATAGGTTACAGTGTAACTCCAGGGATTTTTAACATAAGAAGATTTTATTCACCCCACATAGAATGTTGGTTTTTTTCCCCATATGTTGTTAGACATGCTCATATAAATGCTTTGCTGTAGCACTTGTGCAACTTGCATTTTCAAAATTTTGCAGGGAAGCAAAAAAAGTAATTGTTATTTAGTATCAAGTGAATTGCTACATGTTGGAAGGGAGTATTGTAATAATGCCATTTTTAGCTGTAGGGCTGTGAATTTGAATACATGATGGGGAAAAAGGAGTAATGTTATAAAGTCTTTTTATTATTTGGTGTGTACATGTCAGTTATTTGAATGTTGTAGCAAGATGTTGATATTTTTATTCACCCACTATTAAAAGTCCCACTGAGCACATTGCACATCAAGCACTGCATAAAGTCAACACAATGAATATTTCCTGTCACTTTACTTGGGTATGAATAGATTACCATGGTCAGGAAAAACAGAGGATAAAAACATTTTTTTTTTAGCTGAAGCAATCCAAGAACATAAAGTGACAATGAACATAATGTACTTCAATTAAAAATATTTATTTGAGCACATCAGGAATTGCTAAGGATTCCAAGAGTTGTATTTTTCTTGTCAC
Source organism: Ellobium chinense (assembly GCA_033807755.1). Lineage (NCBI taxonomy): Eukaryota > Metazoa > Mollusca > Gastropoda > Ellobiida > Ellobiidae > Ellobium > Ellobium chinense. The sequence continues at coordinate 1,215,843 of JAWQUT010000072.1, forward strand.
ATGGATGGTAAGCTACAAATTCTAATGAAGATATGTAATCATTTACCATGGAAGTTTTTCTTTATGACAGTGAATAGTACCCAGTACCAAGTCCATAGTACAAAGCACAAAATTAACTAACCAGAGCAGGTCAAATTATGATACACGAGGATAATCCCTCATCCTGTCTTACAGAAAGACAAATAAGCTGTCATATAATTCTGGGTAAGATGTTCACATATACATGACATGCACATAGATATGCTCAAACATAATTATAAGCATGCTGACCCCCAATCGGTACGCTTTATATCATTACATAATAATGTTTGTCTTCTCTCTCTTTTTACCGTGTCTGTCATAGGCTTCGGTAAGTGTGTGTGGTATCTTTTGATAAACGTCTTTTTGCTGTTTTAAGTATCAAAAGTTGTAGTGTTGATCTTGGTACTCTTTGCAGTCTGACCATCCAGGACTTTGTTGTAACCATCCCTTTTTCTGCATCTCCTTAAACGCCCTCCTTTCCAAACATTTATGGTGATAATTAAGAAATCATTATAGCCACTGAAAATTGATATTGATAAATCAGTTCATAGTTCCCTGCTATTATACTTACCTCTGGTGTAATGCTTCAGTCAGATGAACACATGTACCCATCATGTGACACCACTTGCGTTTATGGAGTTGAAAACAATTTTGGCCCTGGATTCACATATTTTCATTATATATTATGAGCTGAATATCTTGTACAAGGAGATAAATGTAATGGTCTAGGAGAGAAATACACGTATTCACAGCATGCTCCCTCTATTCTCTTGCCTGAATTTTATTTACTTTAATTGAATGATTCTTATTTGAATCTTATTTGAAAACACTCATACCTGTATGAAAATAAATAATTTGATATGGACTTGCATAATAGTGAATATTATCATCTATAGTCAGCTAAATTTTGCTAATACACGAAGACCATCGTACATTTTCTCAGATGATTAGTTACCAGTGGCATCACATCAGTGGAGCAGAGATGCAAGAAAAAAAAGTTGATTGTCACGATTGTGGGATATATCATTTTAATGTAATTGCACCTAACTTTGTTAATGTATATTTTTGACTAGGCCCATTCTCTCAGTTGTTCACATGTTCTCCATGTTCACAAATAAACAGACACACAAACATGCATGGATTAAAACAAAAATTTATTGGCAGAGGTGACTGTCATGGATGATAGAAGGCTGAAAATTTTAGGGACATGCGAAATTAGATCGGCCAAAAAAACAATAGCCAGCATTTTTAAAATCAAGTGAGTAGAGAGAATGACAGTGTAAGTTCCTAATATTGAACAGAGATCCTTAAGTTAATTGTGATGTCTAAAGCTTTTTGCCATTGGTTGATGGCTTCCTTAAAATATTAACAAATGTTAGCTGTGTTGCTGAATTCTGTTATCTCCTTGTGATGTAGAGCCACTTTCTCTGGTTGGTATCCATCTTTTTTGTAGTTTAAATTACAGTTGAACCTGACCTGGTGAGCCAACTGAGGATAAACTTCAGTTTTCTATATATTTTACCTCCACATCATGACGACACTTGTAACACAGCCACCCATTATCATGTCCCAAAGCACCGTGTAAGATAGCTACCCATTGTGGGAATTTGAAACCTTGCAAAAGGGTTAAACTACTCATTTTATTACCGGTATAAAGATGCCAGTGTTTTTTCCACTGTTGGCGTCTTTGTATCTGAACATGCAGCTCTAATCTCTCGGGCCATGTTCCAGTACCAAACTTGCGGCAAAGTTTCATTTATTAAAGAACTCAAGTCCAAAGACATGTCTTTCAATCTCCGCCCAGAGCTTCTCAACACATATCACGAACCCACCTATCTAGCACTACTGCTTTGTTAAAGAGTAAATGATGATACTCATAACAGGTTCAATTGTACTGTGTGGATCACTTCATAGTAGCAGCTGTTGATTCTCCAGTTGGATTTCTGTTTGTATTGTGCTCAGCTGTCATTTTTTCCCCTGCAATTGGATGTCTGTCTGTACTGTTTTGTATTGTTTTTTTTCATGTGGCTGAATGTCTGTGTACTGTTCTGAACTGTTTTTCTTAAGTGTAATGTCTGTTTGTATTGTTCGTTTCCTTTCAATGTTCTCTTTGCCTTTCACATGTTTATTTTGGCTTTACAGGGATGAACCAGTTTATAAAGTAATAAACAACAGAAACTAATGTATTGAATCGGCTGTTTTAGCTTGCATATAAATATATCGGAACTGAATAAAAAATGAAGTGTGTACAATTAGTCTCAGTGCTCACCAAATGGCCTTTCTCAGGCTTAGTTCAGAATTGAAATAACAATTTTCTGTATCAGAGGAATTGAGACACGTTCCCACTTCGTGGACAGATATTGTCTGGTTTACCATGAGATATCTCATTTTGATGTTAAGGCCAAGGATGCTTTATTTTCTGTGGAACTAAAGAACAAGAGATGTACCGTAGCATTAGCATAGTGATTAATGTTTCATGTTTGCTCATGATTTTTTGGTGGGTGTGCTGCTTTACTGTTAAGCTGAGGATGCACATCATTATCATTTAAGGTGTGAACATAGAATATATTAGAGAACTGCACAGTTTCGCGTGCTGCTTTCTATAATCTTTTGAGGGTGATGCTTAGAAGCAGCCAAAATGGTGGAGGGCTATGGAGCAAAGGGAGGCTACAAGAAAGTGTTATGTTTTGCAGTATTACTATGAGCATTCAGTTAGAGACATAGAAAAGTGTACATATTTTGAAAGGATTAGTATTTAACTTCAAATTATCGTAATGTTAGGTTTGATTGAAAGAATGTCTATAATTGGCTTGTTCTTATTGAGCAGTCTGTGTGCTCATAGCCAATAGATTATTGTTGCCTTAAAAAAGTAGAAAGTATTGGTGTGGAACCTCCATGTTAAGAAGTCATGAGGTAATCTCATCATACAAGCTTTTAGGAGCTAAAAATGGATAAGATGAATGTCTGACGACTTTTAGCATTGTGATGCATGGGGAATTACAAGTCACGTGTGCATCTCTTTAAACTCTTTCTCTGAGATGTCTCTCTACTACTAATATTCAGGAAGGTGGTGGTTGGGTGAAGAAGGACAAAGATGATAAGAAGAAGCCTAAAGCCGATCAGGTGGAGGCTCCCCAACCGAGGGTTAGAGAGGTGTGATCGTTACAGATTTTCAGTTTTGCATGATGTTCACGTTATTCTTCATCTTACAAAGGAAGTATTGTATGGTGCTGCCTATATATTAACATGTGTCTTATAATCTTTATACACAGATATGAAAGCAGGCTGTCATGAATGCTGTGAGGCTGTCTGAATTTTGAAGAACTTACAACTTTATTCTATTCTTCATTGGGGCAAATAGATGGGCTCAGAAGCAAATAATCCTATTCGAGACAACCATTTTAATTATTATTTGAGCAAAGATTTTAAAATGGCAGTTCAGCATAATACAGCTCCACCATTTTTAAGTATTAATGGCTTGATATGTTCTTTATGTTGGTTTTGCTTCATTTCTTTTGTTGTTATTGTAACTTCATTGCTCTGTGGAATCAAGAAGTCATGTAGGCTATAAGCTTTGAGACCAGATGCTACTTCTGCTGCCCAAGAAAATTCCTCTGTTCTTGCTTTCCTTTACACAAAGACCTTACAGCCAAGTTCAGCAGATGGTGCATTATTAAATCTGAGAGTCTTTCAGGATATACCATCATTTGCAAGATTGAAGTAAATTCTTCCTTGATTTCTTATATTAGCTTATCCATTCCACCCAATAGGATGCTGCAAAGAAAGAGGATAAGAAAGGAAAGTCTCCCACAGTGGTAAGTGAAAAGAGCAATCAGCGGTAGCCTAGCAAAGAATTCATAACATGATGGTTAACAGTTTTGGAACCATGCTGTTCCTGCTTCACATTACCATAACTTTAGTTGGCTGATAATTTGCTCAGCTTCCTAGGAAGCATGATGTGTGTGGACACCAATTGTGATAGTTCTGAATATGTCTTTCAATGCTGATAGCATGGTGCAGACTTAATAGACCAGTGGACTAGAACAAGTAAATGAAATCTGTTCCTAGAGCAGACGGTATGTCCAGTGTGGGAATGGATTGCCATCTGGTCTGTGCAGCAAACTCGGTGTGCAGAAAGATGCAGTAGTTTTGTCACAGCTGGTTCTAATTATCCCAGGGCAATGAAAAATTTCAGATGTTAATAATTCTAATGTGACTTTTAAAAAAAAAGTATTGTTTATCATTCACTGCACATTTCATATTATGTTCAGTCTTGGCTTTTAAGACATATTTAGAATTCCATATCTTAAAACTTCAGATTTGTCTTTGCATCTGATATTATCATGTGTTTATTAAGGAGGGTGATTTTGAGCAAAGCAAATTCATTGCTTTATTTACATTCATTGGATATAAGTAATAGATATGTGGAACACAGAAGTGTGACGAAAGAAGCAATGGGAAAATAGTGTGGTATTGGATGGGTTATTAGTAAGCATAGACTATGATAGACAGTATGCTTTAAAAAAATGTTGTGTGGAAAAAGACAGTATGTGTCAAAATCACAGTTTTACTATTAGAGCCTCTCATTTTACCAGTCCCTGTTTATCAGTTAATCAGTGGCACATGTAGTTGGCTATTCTTGGAAGCTGTAAAAGCTGTATTGAAAGAATAATCCAGATGAAAATTAGATATCATGCTCTATTCAAAGGTGTCAAAAGGTGAATTTGACCACTTATGGATATTTGGTCTTTTTCTTAAAAATGGCAGATCAGGCTAGCATAATTATTAAATATTTGAATGACTGTAACTCTGAAGGATGGAACCTCAGACATCATGTCATGTTGTAATTTATTTTAAATCATGAAATGACACCTTAACTGCTTTTCAGTACTTTGGGCTTCACATGAGATGAATGTATGAGATTGTCTTAGTTTTACATTTTCAATAGCAGGGCCATCACTATTTTGATGATCCCGAGGGCAAGATTGAGGTGCCTCCATCCCTTAGGGTCGATTCATGGAAACGACCCACAGATTTCATCCAGGACAAGGTAATTATGACCTAGCCAGGGAAATTGAGAATTGAGCTACCATAATACTGTACATCTGTGCTTCCATTAGAAGAAAGTTTGCTCATGTGCATTGAGCTCGCCAGTAGCATTCTTTTTACGAAAATTAATTTTGTTAAAACATAAAACATTGTACTTATTTCTTTTGGGCATTTGAATAGAGGTCTTTTGAAGGGTTTGATAATTTATTCCAGGTAGTTGGTAACTGCAGTATCATTGCCTTCATATAATTATATCATTTGTCCTAATGCAACTTGTATCATTTATTGGGGATGGAGGTATGTATCATCAAGTAACCAAATAAGAGGATAAGATTTGATCTGTGGCAGTGCTCTCATTTTATTAATAAACAGTTGCAGTTATTTAATAAGTTGTCCCAGGGAGTTGAAAAATGATACAGTGTTGCATGAATAAAATCATGCTTGTGAATTAATTATCTCTCACTTACTGTTCCACCAACAGTAGGTGGTTTGGTCTCTTACATGTCTTACATCTTTGTTTCTCCCTCTAATATTTGTCCAGATGCCTGTCGTTGTGGACACAGAGAATGTTCCCCATGGTTTTGATCTCATTGCAAACAATGAACATTTGCATGAGAGTGAGGTAAGTTCTGTACGTTATCCACTTCCTACAGTGCTGACTCTGTTGTTTCACTTTCCAAAATTTATAAACATTGAAAATTTCTCCTTCAAGACATGATGGAACCTGATCACAGATGTTGACTATGGAAATGATGGCTGAAGACTTCCTAGTCCAAGAGACTTAAAGTGGACATTAGTTGCCACTCCCTAAGAATGAACATGGGTCTCTTACATTGTATTTAAGCAAATATGAAATTATAAAGCTGCCTAGGCAAGTAGGCACAACAGTAGCAACTGTATGGTATGAAACAAAAGATTGTAGCTTGCTGAAGACTTTCCTTAAATCTCCAGATACTGTGTTGCCATCTGTGATTGATACTGTCATAAATACAATAATAATTTGAAAGACTTACTACAGTATTATTTGTGAGCAGCAATATTTATAATTTCAAATGGACTTTGTTGCATGGGGGGGGGGGAAGACGCAGGTTGGGGAGAGAGGCAGTAATTAAAGTTCTGTCGGAAAATGAGGCTGACTGAATAACTAAAGGGTTCAAATGCCTCATTCAACAGCATCCTTTCTTACATGAGAAGTTTCTCTTTGTCAATCTTTGACATGAAGATCTGCTTGTTCCTGTTACTTGTGCCAGTTGTGTTATATTTGATGCTGGATAAGATGAGATATGACTATTGCTTTTCCTTTTGCCAGTTCCTGCGATACTGCATCAGCCAGATCATGGCCTTGTGGGAGATGTTTGCAGTCAAGGTGCCACCAGAGAATATTTCAGATGTTGTTGTGCCTGGTGATGATCCTACCCATAGCTGGCGCCCATGGGAACACATATATTCCCTTTGCAAAGCTGGGAAAGGACCACATTTGCCACTCTACAATAACCATGGAAAATATGTGGTCAGGCTGTACTGGATGGTAGGCTCCAACATAAGTCATAATTCATTACAGTCATAGGCATTTTTCCTATACCATTTCTACTTGAGTTTTTCAGGAAAAGGATAAATGGGATTAGACAATTCCAAGCTATAGTGCTGTTTTTTAACCAATAACTCTGTGACATACTTTGTCTGTGACATTTGATGGATGAATTGGATTATAGCAAGCACAAAAATAGCTCAGTTTGCAAACTGCCTATCTCTGAGACAGGCAGTCTAGCTGTGACTGTGATGATTTAGAGGTTTCTAAGGAGAATATCTTATACTTGTCACCAATTTTATAAGACAATTTAGATATCATTGTACACAAACTTGTTACTTTATAATCTTCTCGATATGTTTTAAAATACAAAACTTGATGTGCTGTCACTCTGTATATTCTGGAGTGTGTCTCTGTGACATCTTTTCACCTGTTAGATGGCATGTGATTATTTTTATTGTCTTAAAATTTCACCATCCAGTCCTTACTGTTGGAATAATTATATACATTGGCAGTGATTAATGCCTTCACTCAGAGGCATTTGGTTTGATATTTGAAGTACTAGATGATTTTATATCAATTATTGTAATATTTAGAAAGACAATAAATTAACAATTTTCAAAGTTTCTAAACAGCATGAAATGTTTTCTCTCCTTTTGTTTTATGCTTAGGGCAGGCCTTCACGTTCAATTTTTTAAAAATAAACTACTATAAAAGGGTGAATAGAGAGTAATAATAAACAAATACTGCAAGTTGAGTGTTGAGTTGACAAATCAGTGTTTGCTGCCGAATTTTGTCAATGTTTTTGAATTTAAAGCCTTTCATTTCTTTGTGCATAAGTAACTACCTATTCTATCACTTGCAGGGCTGCTGGCGTAAAGTTACTGTCGACGACACCATACCCTTTGATGATCAGGGCCGTATGTTACTTCCAGCCACCACACTGCAGCATGAGCTGTGGCCTATGCTGCTGACTAAAGCCCTCATTAAAGTGGCCTCACTAGAGTAAGTGAAGCATGCATATGAGTGAAAAATATAGAATTAGGAATAGTGTCATATTCATATAGATGATATAGATGTAGAGATAGGTAGGGAGAGAGGGTTGGGCCACGAGGCAAGTTGGACCAGACTAGATTTTCAAATTGTTAACCAAGATGAGTGAGATCTTGTTTTCATTGAATTATCTTTCTTGGAAATGTTGGCTTTTTATTATGTTAAATAACTGCTGTTGTCAAGCCATAATTTCTTACAAGCAGAAATGAAATTTGAGCACCAAACGTAATTTTTTACTTTACAGATTACATGTTTACTATATTGAACAAAAGCTGCCACTGGGTTAAGAAACCGGTGAAAACAGCGAGTTCAATCACTTAACCAAAGGTGTGATTGAAAAAGTATCCCTTTTAAATGTAAATCAGCAGTTAACATACTAGTATGTGAGGTATGGGGTGGGGCAAGTTGGGCCAAAAATAGCGGGGCTAGCTTGACAGTGCACCAACTTGCCCTGTGCATAAACTATAATGCATTCACAAATTAATGAACAAGGTTTTTCTTCAATATCTTTTCTCCTAAAGAGCAGGTTATTTTGAAATTGTGCATGGCCTCTTAAACCAGGGAATATGTTTTGCCTTCTTCTCCTGCATTCATAATAGAAGCTTTTTTAATAATCTTTAGTCAATAAGTCACATTTACCGCTGGATCAAACATTTAGTAGTTTAACAGGAATGTGATGTGAAAGGAAAACATCAAACGACCGTTTTCTTGTACGCTGAATAATTGCATCGTCAATCTTGATAAAGGTAAATTCAACAACGCAGGAGAAATTTCAATAACCTTAGCTGTATGGAAACTCAAAGAGTCTACTTATGATACCTATGAGCACCAACGATTGTCGCTCAAGATTTTTGTGTAATCAACCTCGCATTGACTTGGATAAAATGTGCGATCCTTGCCAAAGACTATGCTAATGTGTATTCTTGGTAAAAGTAAAAGGTTATTGCTGACATTTGTACTCAAGGTCTTCTTCTACTGCTACTGTTATCAGTTGGAAAGAAGAATGCTAGAGTCGGATGGTTTTGATGAATTTGCGAGTGGTGTTTGCTAATCTCATGTCTTTGCCGCCTTCATTAGCACACATACCAACATTGACTCTTGCCACATCTTTTTTCAAAACAAGGCCATTAACAATAAGTTCCACTGACAGTTTTGAACCTTAGATGGCTGCCATCATTTTGCCCAGTTGTCATGTTCAGTCTTCACAAAACCATCACATTTCTAGTGAATGTCTAGTAGGTCGCACATTTCCTAACGTGCGTGCAGCAACCAAACATGTATGCCTTATGTTGTTTTTGTACCACTAGATGCGTTCATTTTGTGTAGTCTAGTTTTCAGTGGCAATGCATCACACCGTCGGTGATGTTGAGTGCACTTTTTATATGCTCCTACATTTGAATGACAAAATGGTTTTGACCTTAGAACCACTTCTAGATAAGTATTCTGAGTTTTTACCTTGATTGATTGATTGGTTGGTTAATTGATTGATGGATTGATTGATTGATTGATTGTGTTCTTTCCCAGTTACGCCGGTGGCAATCCAAGCCAAGAGTTTGGAGACATGAGTGTCATGCAGTGTCTGACTGGCTGGATACCAGAAGCCATCCCTTTGCAGTAAGACTTCTCATTCACATACATTGTCTTGTCTCATGAAAGTAAACCCCAAAGTTTTAGGTGATATGTGTCATGGCTTCTGTTTTGGTATAAAATCTTTGTCACTGTTATCCAGCCTATTTCCATCTGTTTACTTCACAGTTTTTTTTTGGTAAAAAATCAGAATATAATAGTAGAGGCAGACTGCAGGCTTCTGTGGACAAGGAAGCCTTCAGACATTTGACTGTTCACAAAGCAAGTAATAGCTCTGATCCTAAGGGAAGCAGCTGTTTGCTGTGCACTTTTCTTTCCATCAGTGCCATATTTCTCACCATAGCAAAACTCATTTTACTGCAGACAAGGCCACATGAAAGAGGTTTGGGAGTTGATGAAGACATGGTTACCAGAGTGGAAGCTTCCCTTGCAGGAATGGGAAAAGCCACCAGAAATTCAAGATGCAACATGCAAGGAATCTACACACTCTGTAAGTTTCTGCATTTTTTTTTTGTCACTAAAATTGAAGATAATTCATCCAAATTTATATTGAACTTGATTCTTTTGTAATGATTGACACCTAAACCGTGTTTAAAGCCAAGTAATTTGAGCAGAGGCAAATTTGTCTGTACCTTTCAGAATAGTTATGCTGGGCTTTTAAGGCATCTGATTCTAAAAGCTTAGGAAGATGGCAAAGCTTTAAAGTTCCTTTAATTCAAAGATTTAAAGATAATGTTTAGTCGTTTTGCCAGTATGCTGTTTTTGCATCTAATAACTTTTGTTCTTTCATCAATGTTTGTATGTGGTATGTGCAGGAAGCACCCCCAAAGGATGAGAAACTTGAAAAAGAACTCACCCAGAAAGATGTTAAGGATGGAAAGGATAAAGGAGGCAAGGAAAAGAAAGATGGAAAGGAGAAAGGTAAAATTGTTCACACTGGTATTCACATTTGTTTTCACATTCTTAGAATCTGCTGACTCTAACATGACTACATAGTTCCTTTTTACTGGAAGTAAAAAAGCACGTCTTGCAAGAGATATATTAATATCTAAGAGTATAATTCCTTGAGAATAACATGATGTCATTTGGGTGATTTGTAATTAAACTGGCTGATCCTTCTCAGAGAGCTTGAATTAAGAATTACATCATTTTGATTCTGGCAGTGTAAGTGCAGGGTTTGTGTTTTTCTACATTTAATACTACAAAATAATGTCACTGACAATTTATGATAGTATAAGTATAATTAATCAAATTTAACTATGACGGCCACTCAGTTCCAGGTGCCTGGGGTGAATGTTTTTCATCGTTTGAATGGCAGAGTGATAATATGGTATGGATTTTATACTCAACACTTTTTAGGAAGTATCCAGAGAACAGACAGGTCCATGATATTGGTGGTGGTAGTGATGATGATGGTGATAATATAATATCATATGATGATAACAGTACTGACATGGCGATTTTTTATGGGGAGGATGAGATATTGAAGGTGCCTTAAAGGTGATTATTAAGGAAATAATGGATACTTAACATTAACATGATCTTCATTAAAAGAGAGTAAAAACTGACTAAATATTAATTTCATGTATCTTTTTAAATATTTGGGTAATGTTTTGTATTTTTGTTTCAGAGAAAGGAGGGAAAGATGACAAGAAAGACAAGAAGGATAAAGATAAGGACAAAGGAAGTGAGTGTCATTGTTTCTGTTGTCTTCTGCATGTAAAATATGTTTCGTGCTTCATTGTTCTCACCTTTTTTTACAATGTCAACCCAAGCCTCTGCCACCCTGTCATCTTGAATCTTGGTTTAAATTGGCAAAGCATTGCACAAACTTGACAAATTGTAAAGTTGAATGATTGGTGATTGGTCTCTGTTTTTTTTTAAATGTCCTGTTTTTTCTCTGAAAAACATCACCATCTTTTCTGGCAATGTACTTATTTTCCTCCACTCTTGTAATTGTCACCAGTCTCTCTTATGCTTTTTATATTTCACTGTTCTTATTTTGTTGTATGCAGCAAGGGGAATGTGTAGAAGTTCTGTTTACATCTGAGATAGTGTGGTGATGGAATAAGTAGGAGCTTATTTAGTACAGTATCAAAGATAATTTGGATGGACAAAGTAGGAGTTTTGTTAATATCTGTGGTGATGGTTTCTTCATGGTGTAATGTAACATGATTTAAGCTAGCAACATCTTTCTGAACATTTTTCCACAGCTTCAGTCTCACCCTATCATTTCAGATAATTCTATTTCAGTCCATATTTCATATATAGCAAGGCTTCCTTAAAAATTTAGTATAACATAATGCTTCACCAGTTTCATAGCGAGAATACCTGGCCTCATGAGCTAATTAAGCCAAGGTTTTGCCTTGCCATGTTGGTTGCAACTGATCACTTTGATACCAGCCGAACTAGCAGCTTGACTTCACTCAGTTGGGTAGTGAATGATAACAGCAATCATCATCCTCGTCACTAGTGGATACTTGTTAAAATGCTTGAAGTTGGCTGTAGTATTGCAAGGGTTCATACTTTAGAATTGATATATTGGGTTGTGTATTATGATATGTTGAGTACAGCTAGGATCATTCTGAACAACAATGTTGAGTCATATGAGAGGGATGAGGAAGTGCAAAAGAAATTTAACTAGCTCTGGCTCAGGCTAATGCTGAATATTATACTTCTAGCTAAGCTATACAGACTGATCGATCTTATAATCATGCATGGTCATGAATTTAGTGAAAAAACATTTGTTAAATTTCTCTATTACATAATCAACCTTTACTCTTGTGACAAAAGAACATGAAGTACAAGAAATCTATATTCCACATGATTAACACTCACTGACAAATTTAATCAACCACCTTTTGAGTGTTAACTAGTACAGCATTTTTCAGGGTAAACTTCATCCAGTTTATCAATTCAATTTTTAATTTTTTTAGGTAAAGGAAAGGAGAAAGATAAACTTCAAGGTTAGAGAAGTGTGACTGGCATGCATCTTTCTCTCTCAGTTTACTGAGTTTGTTTTCTGAATGTTGTGTTTGCATGCACTTTCTGTGTACAATTCAACCACTGTGTAACATATGTTCAAGTATTTCATACTTACAACAGGTCAATAGTTTTCATCACCATGCATCCTACTTATACTCAATTCTTGATATTTGCCCCAAGCTCGGGTTTGTAATAATATGAATACCTTTTTTTTTTTTTTTTTAAAATTGGAACATATAAATTTTGATCTCTTGCCATTGAAATATCTATCAAGTTTTCAGAAAGCTTCAGTGTACTGAAGTAGCATCTCTTTCTTTTTATTTTCTTCAAGATATGTTTGATAGCATATTTGTTTCAAGAGATAAATTCATTTGTTCCTTCATTAACATGTAATAACTTGTTGTTTTTTCACTATAGAGAATTTACGCCATATTAACTTTGCATAATGATACACCAAGATCTAGCTAAGGCTACATGGTCAGTTTTAATGAATCAGAATTTAGGGAGGATTTTTACAGATTATAATTAGATTAGTTCCCTCACATACCTTTCTTCGAATGTAAAAGTAATCACTAGGAGTAGCTTTCTACCTATGGCTTTCTATCACATTCACCACCTCACCTAAATTACTGTTTTCCCAAATACACTACCTCTTTTTGGTTTTATTTTTTTCCACAATAAAGCAACTTCATTTTGTTTACACTAACATTACTCTGGAACCTTGTTTTAACACTACGCACCACATTAAAAATTATGGGCTTTTGAAATTTAGAAAGAGGTGTTGACATTATATAAAATCAAGTGAATAAAGAAAGCATATTTTTAGCAGAATCAGCATAAATAAGATTGTTTTTCATTCCCTTTGGTCTTTTCATAGTTCACATCAACCATACTGTCATCCTTTCACAAGATTACAGATGATTCACCTGTTTGTTTTTTTTCCAGCTGTGGTAGTTTTAAGATCATGTTTAATATTGCACCTCATGAGTGCAGAATGAGAATGTGCTGGCTACAGATACTCTGTGTCATTTTTATGTTTTTGATGGGTATTTGAATTCTTTGCCTGTTTCAGATATTTGTATAATTTTTTCTTCTTAGAAATGCTGTGCATAACTCTTCAGAGTTCTACATCTATAACACTGTCACACCCATATGATATAGACTGTCTTGATCTGATAGCTGCCACCAAAGTCAGATTTATTCTTCTTTGTCTTCTGTGGTCCATGAATAGTTTCAGTGAAGAGCCAACTTCCCAGACGTTCCTTTCTGTGATGTAATCTGTCTGTCAACAACATTCAGATATCTCTGTTAGCACTCTGTGTTCTCATTTCTAGATCTTTATACACATCATATCATAAAGAACTGTAATTTATCTTAGTTGGAGAGATGTGGTATGTAGATACATATAGATCTTTTGTTTTTGTGCATACAGATGGCCTGGTGTGTTTCAAGTAATTATCTGAAGTGTGTATATTTCACCCTACATACTTCATCCCAGATTTGTATTTTTGCATAGTAAATACTTCTGTTTTGCAGTCACTGTGACCTCTGAGTTAAATGTGTAATGACTTATTGTGCAGGTTTTAAATGGAAGGCTGAAACTAATAATGTTTTCTAGTCTGTCAAAATGAGGCATGAATCACTTTTTGACTGCATCAAGTTTTGAGAATGATATGAAAGCTTAAAACATGTACTTTCATTTGATAAAAATTTTTAGCTCCATAAGTCTGATCTGGAATACAGTCATTGAAGTGGCTGGGAGTCACCCCTTGCAATGAAAAAAATTCGAAGAAAATTGTACTTGAAAAATTGAAAAAGACTCTTTCACTTTAAAAATCATTTAATATGTCCCACAAAACCCTCAGATTTATCTACATTGTATTCGCCAATAAAGTCAATTATTTTGTGTACAGAAATGATTTTGCTCTCAGTTTTTTTAATAGACAAGATTATGATATTGGATGGCCTGAATCATCTTCAGATCCTGATATATCAGGATCTTGTCAAATGATGTAAGCCTGCAAGACATTTTATTTTTTTTTATAAAGAGATTGTAATATTGTGAAGCAGCCTACCATTTAACCATATTGTTGCAAGATATGTGTAAAGCATATGTGTAATGGATGGGAAACTGGATTGGTTTGGGAAAAGATTTTATTTTCATAAACTGGCATGTTTACAAGTTAAACTAGTGAAGGAGAATTTATGGGCTCTGCTAGTGCTTTGAGGTCCTTACTGACCAGATTTGACCAATGGCTTGCCTATTTGAGGCCTGTCACAAAAGATCACTCTTCCATGACGGATACTCAAACTCATAAGATCAGTTTGTGTCCATGATCTTCTTCATTGTCCAATATTCACATTCAGAATAGGATGAAATAACGAAGACAGTATAAATTAAAAAAATTTCTGCCTTGCATATAATTATGAGTGTGAAATGAAAATACCCATAGGTGCCTAGTGTAGTCTTTAAAATCTATAAGCGGATTGTGAGATATATGAATTCATATACACGGAATATGTGGAAATGTCACAGAAAATATTTCTTCATCATTTTCAGAGGAGAAATCTAGTGTGGAGGAATTCACTATCCCAGAGAAACCTGAAATTGTCATGTTTGCAACATACAGCAGCACTCCAAAATACCCTGTGAAGGTTTCCGTTCTTGGGGAAATGGTATGTTCTCTGTCCTCATTTTCTTGATAGAAAAATATGCAATGAATGACACTACTGACTTCTGTGCTTCTAAATCTGTATAGATATGACATACTCTAACTTTAATTATGTGAATAATGTCCTTGTCATGTCTTTGACTAAGCCTTACAAAACATAAAACGCATAAGAAAGCACAACCACTGAAAATATTTAATGCTGTTTTATGATAAGCATGGTGTAAAGGATGGATGCACACAGTGAAAACAGATCTTGTACAAGCATATGTCACTGGATGACACTGACGGACACTGTCAGAGTGAAAACAAACAATTAGTCTGATGTGGCTCAGATCTACCCCGACAATGCAGTACTTATTTAGGCTACTGAGAAAGTGATGATTTTGTATAACATCATCTACAGGCTGATGCAAGTGAAAAGCTGCGACAGAATGGACTATCCCACATGTACCCACATCCTGTGTGCATCACCCAGACACGGTCATGTCCCATGGAGCCACCACCTCCTCCTGTTGTCATACCTGCTTGGAAATTGATCCGACCTCGAAAGAAGAAAGCCCCACCACATGATGAACCTGTCCGTAAGTCAGTAGTTAATATATAGTGTTAAATGCAGCTTCATGTTTAATAGGGTGCTGGACACAAAACTGAAGAAAAGAGCATTAGACTGTTAAAGAACGTATAAGCTTTATTTTATTGCTCTGACCTTCTTCTGTCCACTCATTCCTTTGCTTTCACTGTGTTGTTTTGCAGTTTAATTTTTTTTTTTCTGTCCATTTTTGACTTCTTATCTTTACCTTTAGTTTTCGTCTTCAGTCTTCATTATACCTTTTCACATCACTCAAGTCAGAGCTATTGCCTTCCTACAGAACACACTTACTCCACAGTGTCCATTCCTAGTTCAGGTCAGTATCTGGAAATGGTTGTTAAACAAAATGTAACCAATCTCCTGGCAGGATTTGTGCAAAGAGATTAACAACAGGCCGCATGCTTTGTATCAGTTGTAATGTGAGGTTCTCCTGAGTGGTGAGGTTAATTTTGTGATACTTTTCTCATCTCTCTTACGCATCTTCTTACTTTGCTTTTGCTCTCTCCTCTGTCTCTCAGTATTGTCTCTCTTTTAATTTAATGAAGTTACAAATGTTTCTGTCATCCTCACAGCTGAGCCTGAGCCACCAAAAGAAATCCAGTGTCTGGAAATTACCTCTCCTTTTGTCAACTACAAAGTTAGCCCAGTGCCTATCCCTACAGACACGTAAGTTTTTTTTCTAAAGGTTTGTGACTGATATGCTTTTGCACATGAAGAAGAGAAAGACATCGAAGGAGACAAACATGAATAGACTGGATTTGTATGTTAACTGCCATTTTATTTGGGAACATCTGAATAAGGAAATACAAATAATCTTGCACCATCTTAGTTGATCAAGCTATTGGGGGGGGGGAGGTCCCAGAGGTTGTAGTGCAGAAAACATCATGTACACTCACTGTCATAAGTGCATTGCACACCACACTGCTGAATGGTGCATTTTTCTTCATTAAAGGTGATGGTCTTAGATTGTTGCTTTCAGTAGCACCAGCTATCTGACACCAGTTTTCACTCAGTCTAGTAGATTTCTCTATGCATGTTTATACATGGGCTTTTCTGGCTTTTCAGAAATATGAGGAACTAAGAAAACACTATGTTCTGTGAGAGTGAGCATTAGCATGCAGTTACATTTGTTATTGTTATTAGATAGCATAATATAATTCTAATAAATCTCGCTATTGACACTTTAACTGCATTTGACCTAATATAGGCATCGTCCCAAGTCTTCTCTGGAGAGAGGTGGGGCCAAATCGCGTGCAGAGACAGAGGGTGGCACCATTGAGGAGGGAGATGAAAATGCCCCAACCCCTCCACCACCTGTCACCCCTGAGCCTAAACCCATCCCAACCCCAGTCGATGATGCCCTGAAGGTGGGTACTGCAAGCAGTAAGATAAATCTTTGTTCACAGTGACCAGTTTGGATACGCAAGGGGCTGTGTCACTTATGTGGTGAAATAAGTTGATGGTCCCATTTTTAATGGCAAAGTTGATTTTGTGAATTATTTTATTCTTTTTGATGTTAGCTTCATTCCAGATTGATTATTTATTTTCCCACTTGAAAACACTTGTTTCATAGTAATTCAGCAGACAATGTCATATCTTTTTGCTCTTGGTTTTGCATATTATGGAATAGCATGTCACATTTTGTGAAATGAGGGCAGTTTCTGGAAGATGTTTTAGAAAAATTAAAATAAATTACAAACTCAGCAATGTGATTGTGGCATGTGTTTAGCTTGGGCTCACATATAGACCTAACTGCAAAAGATGATGAAGTCTCCACTATTCAAGTGATAGTGGTGAAGTGCCAGTATGTTCATTTTGCGGAAATTAATGAGGGGGGTAATTTTTTTTCACTTTGGTATTGTTATGCATTCATTCTCATTTTATGAGCCTTACATTGGTGCACTGTTACCTCCATATTCTGATTCATGTACATAGCTACTGCACATATGGACATACCCACTCTATATTAATCTCTCATTATCTATTGATATATCCTTCAAAATTAAGAATATTTGCTAGTGTAGTTGTATTAGCTGTAAACTGTGACATTGTGTTGATCACAAAGTGCCTATTTCAGGACTCAGTTTTCACTGTTTATGTCAGTCTTTGCTATGAGGGTTTCATTAATCAGGACTTTGATACCAGAACTTTGAAATGCCACATTCATTGTATGTTTCATGATCAGTTTTGGTTTTCTCAGCTGCTGGATTTTGCTGATTCAAACTACTACTATTAAAATGGAAGTCTATGTCAGATGACCCCCAAATTGCAGTAGAATGAAGTTTCAGAGTAATACTGAAAACTGTTCAAAGCTTTGTATTATTTATTCTTCTCCTGTGCTTTATTCTTTGTAAAGCTTGGTTCTGTTGTCAGAGATGTTAAGATGCTGGGAAATGTAATGTATACTCAAAGCTAAAGCAGCGAAATATAACTTTCTCAAAATTTAAATTCGAAATGTAAAACTATACAATTATTGGGTTGGATTGTAGATAGTGGCAGGAAAATGGCAAGAAAAATGTGAGATAAAAGAGTTTGAAGTAGCTTCATTGTTATTTTGGATGAATAAATTCAGATGCCCTGTGAAATGAAATATTGGCACTGTTGAAGGTGAATAAAAAATAGGGTTTATTTAACATCTTGTTTGTAGCCAAATGGATCTGTTGATGAATTTCCAAAACCTTATTCTCGCAGCCAGCAGATGCTGCTTTATCCTGTTTGATACAGAATGAATACAGCTGTCTGTAGAGGTTACAGTACATCGTGAAGTGAAAGGTCTGGTAAAAGCATTAGATTAAAAGATTTTTGTAATGAGAATATACTTTTCTCCTGCCTTAGGCATATGTAATAATGGTTATTCAAAGTCCTGATTTGCAGTAAGGATGCTTAGATTTTGTATGCTTTTTTATAACCTTGAATATATGATATATTTATATTTACATTGTTGAAGATCTTGTTCAGAACTGAAGACTTCTTCAGTAGAAATATGTAATGTTAAATTGGATGTGCCACAGCTTGCCATATAAAATGTCTTTCATCATTCCCCATCCTTCTTACTTTTAGAACCTTTGAGTTTTTTGTCTATCTTTCCAATCCTCTCCTGTGCAAGATCTTCACAGTGATTTCACATTTTAGTCTACCAGTTCATTTTTCCTTTTGTTACTTTTGCTTTTTGTGCTTTTGTTTGTTGCCCTCGTTGGTGCAGGAGGAAGAACCTCCTAAAGAGGGAAAGCCAGGCACTCCTAAGCGCAAGGCATCAGGGAAGGTGAGGTGTCTTCCATTCACTGGCACTGCATAAACTGAGTATAGTTATTTATAGCCACTAGCAGTGTTTTATGTCGGTGTAGGTTGTGTTATCCAGTCTCCAGGAGCAACTGCTAATTTAGAAATGCTATTTTGCAAACAATACATCAGAATTTGAGAAACTCTTTGAATACTTGGAATCAGTATTAACTTGTGAAAGACCTTGAAAACAGTCAGTTTCTTGCCCCCTGATTTGCAGCTTGTGTTCAAATATCTTAATTTATAAGCTAACTACATGTTTGAAGTGAAACTTGTTTCTGTGATTTTTCACTTAAATTGATGGAAGTTGCAAATTACATCCATATTTTTTCTTAATTCATATGAACTTACTTGTTTATAAAACAACTGTTCAATTTTTTTATTTCTTTTTTATTTTATTCATATGAACTTGCTTGTTTACAAATGAGCTCTTCAAATTTATGCTGCTTACATGCTTTTAAACTGTTCTGATGGTTAGTGAACAAATTATTACATCTGTTAGCTTAAAGGAATAAAATCACACATGATTTCAGTTCAGAATGATTATCTAGATCAAATTAGGATTTTATCTTAGCTTTTAGATTTTATCCCAAGTAACTGACTGACCCAAATTACCTGTCTTCGGAAGTTCAGATGTACCTTAGCTTTTAGATTTTATCCCAAGTAACTGACTGACCCAAATTACCTGTCTTTGGAAGTTCAGATGTACCTTAGCTTTTAGATTTTATCCCAAGTAACTGACTGACCCAAATTACCTGTCTTCGGAAGTTCAAATGGCTCCTTTCATCAGTGTTAGAATTACCTGATTTAGGTTGATAGCAGACACTGAAGAGAAGGCATGATCTTTTTCAGATGTTATAAATCCAAAAACATGATGCACAATTCATCACCACAAGCGCTTTGGAGTTTCTATGTGAAATTGCACTCATAAGGGCTGGTTGGTGCATTTTTCTCTGTCAAGGATGATGATTTTAGAGCCACTGCTTCTTGTGAAAGCATCAAGTTTTTTGACACCCTTGTCTTCTCTGCACCTCTGTACATGTTTATACATGGGCTTTTCTAGATTTTCTTGGGATACAGAGTTACTTCATTTAACGTGAAATTGTGTTCTTAGTTCCTTGTTATTCTCAAATAAAATTTTTAAAAAGCCCATATAGAGATCACATGCAGAGGTACCTTAAAGATATTGGTAAAATCTGACATCAGATAACTGATGCTATCACAAAAACAGACATTCCAAGAACCCTCAATAAAGAAGATTTCACAACTTGACATTTTTGTGAACAATTTTGCAAACAAACTTTGATGCGCTTATGATAGTGAGTTGTGCACCATGTTTTGGCTTTACAACCTCTGGGAAAAGACCTTTTCTGTCCTTAAGAGGGTTACATGGTCGTTATGAATAGTCCGCATGAAATTTAGATGGCACAGATTGTATCCAATCCTTTGAAAGAATTGAATAGGATAGAAAGGTAGTCATTATTAGAGCTTGAAATTCAGGTTTCCATGGAGGAAGAGATGGAAATGGAATTCTGAAGCTATACCATAAATAATATCTGTTTAGAAAATGACAGTGAAGTAGTCAGCAACATATTCTAGATTTCTGAGTTGAATCTCTGTAGGTATTGTAGTTTTACTTTGGTAGTTTTATAATCAGCACCATATTCTAGAATGTTGAGTTTTTACTTCCTCTTAGTGAATCATTAGTCCTGTGGCACCCCGCACCAGCTTTTTAGAGAGCAAGAACATATCTTTGAAGTTTAGAGTATGCAGATGTAAATTCATAAGGACTTTTCTCACAATATTCTTCTTCTCTCTGTTGGTGCAGTTGGCAAAGGGTTCAAAACCGGGATCAGCTTCCAAAGAAAGGCTACAGCCTAAACGACCAGAATCCAGACAATCAGAGAAGGCTTCTGAACTGAAAACAGAGAAACCAAAAGGTGAGTGCACGGTAGACATTATTTTTCAGTTTAGAGATGGCTGATTTTAAATATCTGTGTGCACTTAAATGTAATTCTTAAACATAGAAATAGGGACGTATTAATCTACAACACCTGTCCTTTTTGACCTCATGGTGGTTTTCTTCACATTTTTCACTTTCTGTCACAGCATTATCACCATTGACCAAGAGGGAGGGAGAGGAGGAAGATGGATAAATGGTTTTTATTCCTTCTATTCCCATGTGTTAAGTTAGAAATATTGCCTTTGTCATTTATTGAACAATTGGCATTGATGTAAAGTTGTACAATTAGACAATATCTGAGAGATTTTGCGATGTTATTGTCTCACTGGATCATGTGTTGGCAACTGCTTTGATACCAGTTAGGCAAGACTGGTTTGCTCTTCTTTTTGTGAAACCAAGTCTGCATCAATCCTAGATGGCAGTTAGAGCAACTTAATCTGGCTCTAACAATACAAGGGTTAATATAGTAGTTCTGCTGAGGAAGTGTAGTCTATCTACAATCCTCATAGAACAGAACAAATTACTAATCATTTCATGTCCTCTGCCATTTCCAGACCCAGCCAAGGCAGATGCACCTGCTCCTGGTGGTCCCCCAAGTGGGAACCTTGCACAGGCAGGAGGATTGGCTCCACCAGTTGCTGGTGAGATGGGTCAGGATATGGAGTCTTTTGGCATGGAAGACGGCATGGAAGTAGCTGAGCCTCCACCTGTAGACCTCTCCCCTAAAGCCAAGCGGGCCTGGATGGATTTTGACATCTTCATGAAATGCTTCAGGTATGTATCAGCTTTTCTTTTTCTGCACACTTGCCAGATGTCCTAGATTTTATGAGGTGGTCCCAGATTCATGCTGCCACAGCAGGACCTGAGAAATTGTGGGGAATAATAGTTTTAAAAGAATTCAGGTGTTTGCCTAGGAAAAACACAACAAAACTTGAGACTGAGAGAATGTGAAAGATAACCTCTCTTGGCCTATTTACTTGTCTATTTCAGTATCATGCTATTGACATAAAAAGTTGATTGTTTTCCCGCAGATTTGTTGTTAAGTTTAGTAATATTTCAACTTCTTTACTTGTACATGATAACACAAACAGGAGGACAAAGAGTTACCTTTTGTGCCCTCATAAGTGGGCTGAACAAAATTGCCAGATAGGGTGGAGTTGGCCATCATATAAATGAGAAGCATTTGTCATCTGATATGTTTCCCTTATGAACATTTTTTTTTAGTTGGCAGGTTTGAGTCATTGTCATTTTCTGTGAGTCAGATCTCTAGGCATTGTTTTGTTTACTTGAGAATTTTAGAATTGTTTTAGGACTCAGATGAAGCTGCCTACATTAATGTCTTCCACTACTAGAGTGATGACAGGTTGTTGGAGCCAGATTATAAAACTCTTTAAGCCATTTATTACATTTTCTCCTGGAATTACTGAAACATTCTGGGATGGCCAAGACTTGTCTGAAGATTTGGAGCCGCCAGTGTGCTCAAATTTTGTAGTGTTTACAGTGCGTGAGGTCCTTCTTGTAGATTTTTCACACTTTTGACTTTGATAGAAAGGAAATAATAAATTTGACCTCTTTTGCTAAACACAGGATTGTACAAATGAATCCTGGTTAGATCATTAGGATACATTGCCTGCAACAACTAGTTTCTTTACAAATTAATGAATTAACAGATTTGGTGCTGCTGTTCATCTCTGTTGTAGTGTGGTTTCAGGTTATACAATTATTTTTACACAGTCTATCCAATAGTTTTGAATTGTGGACCAACTAGGCTCTTGCACCATTACAGTGATATAGCTCTCAATTTCTGATTATCCAGTAATTTATTTGAGAATGTCCTTTCCTTTTGCAGAACTCTTTATGTTTTCCACAAGCCCAACACTTACCTTTGTAACCAGCGGTACTCAGATCTAAAGGTAAGAATGCATGACATTGCCATATTCAGTGTGCAAGCTTTTGGTTCTGTTGGCATGTAGATTCTAGCAGAGATCATTAGAATTCTATTTTCTTCAGTAGCCCCATTTCAGCAGGTGGTTTGATGTGGAGTCAGCTCACAATGGCTGTGACTATAACCTCTCTTGTTCCTGATTTTCTCTGCTGTTCTGAGTGGACTTAAATCAGAATGTGAGAGTGAAGGTGCGAAAGTTCAATTATGGCCCTTTTGATGAAGAAAGAAGGAATAGAATTAATATTTTATGAAGCAGCATGTTGCTGCTTAATAATATTATACCAAATTACTTTCTAGTACAGAACTTTGTAGGTCAACACAGACTTTATGTAGCAGAACAGAGATTCACATAACCCTAACACATATAGATGTTGCCATGGCACTCTTATAGAGAAGGTTGGTGATGTATTGACCATGGTCAAGTGTGCTGTATGATTCACTTGTTGTGAGCAGTTCATCACAATATGATGCCCTTTGCACTCACTTGAATGTAAAACACATGTAAAACACATACTGCACTTGGTGAAAATGATTACTTTCTGATTATGACATAATTTCTATGGAAACATAGTATGTCACAATCTGAAAGCTTGTGGGGGCGGGGCAGCGCCACCTAAAGGCCATTTTCTAAATGTTTGGTGTCACATGATTTTAACCTTGATTTTTGGTTTCAGCAGGTTCAAATTAATGGAAAACAGTCAAAAATTTTTTTACAATTTATTATGATTGCTATGGAGATTGCTGCCATCTTGAATTTTCTATTTAGAAAACGGTCAACTTTAAAAGGAAACTCCTCCTCCAGATGAAATGCAATCCAACTGAAAATCCACACATGCATTCTTATACACAATGTCTACAAAGTAACAGAAAGTTATTTTTGATAAAATAACAAAAAATTATTTTATGAGTTTTCAAAATTGGTATGTATCAGAATATCAATTTTCCCCATATTTTGGCCTCCGCCAAATATTTCCTGAAAAATAAAAAAAAAAAGTCCAAATGCCTCTTTGTTACTTTTTTTGTACACCTATAAACTGCTTATATACCAAATTTCGCAAAGATTGGTTTGTAAATTATGATGGAGTTTCAAATTATGTGTTGAAAAGTATAGTTTTGAGAAAACTGCGTTTGGAAATTTCACACACAAAAAACCTCTGAAAAACTGTACTTTTATCAATACATGCCCGACTGATAGGCTGGGCCACCTTCCTCAGCCTCCTTTTCCTGTCTAGCTTTGTCTAGGGCATTATGATAATCACAACAATTCAGGATCACAAAGAAAAATTAGGCTGCTAATTTCTTGGCCACCTCCTTCCTGTTAGGTATTCACATGCTAACCTGCATGCTGCTGTTTACGTACAAACAGAAACGAGGCCACCCGAACCGAAGAAATCCAATCAGATAACTAGATCACACTTGCCGGAAACAAATGAGGGAATGAAACATCAGCATGACTTGTTCCGGTTGAAAACTAGGCCGTGACCTAGCTATTTTTAGTGATGTAAATAAGGCCAGACGTAATTTATGCCTCGCTTTCAGGAGATGCCGTCGTTCCGACATTTTCATTGGTCAGCCAATGAGAGGTTCACCTTGTAGAGGAGAAAATTTCCTTTCCAATGGCTAGCAACAAGATGGGTCTAATTTTATTGCATATAGACAAAACATGCGATCAAAAACAGACAATTTCAGCATAAATTCAGATAAAAAAAACCTGGGAAGTGACCCTAATGAAATGCATTTTTGAGAGGCAAAATGGATTATTTCACATGCGACCATCAGTGCTTTCGATTCACAAGATGTTAAAGTGTCTAAAAATAGCAATAACCCAATTTCGGTGTCTTGAACCCAAATCAATGATTTAAGGTGGCGCACCCACCCCCCAAGTTTATATGGACCTTTATCTCTGCTCTACATGTTTATTTGTCATAGTATCGTGTAGTTTTAGTATAGATTAGTTTGATCTCATTTTGTTAAGTTTTGAAGAGTTTAAAGTACACTCCTCCTGAAACATAACATTTTGGGTTAAAAGCGGTATTCATGTAAGGATTTATCCAAGCATTTGGCTTGAACTTTCAGAAGCATTGTTAGAAAGATTTACACAAGAGTTAGCATATAACATACTTTAGTTTAGTACAAGAGAATGTAACACTTGGCTTGCAGTTCTGATCTAGATACATATTTTTTAACTTTTGCTATCTGGTATGAGCCAGCAGAATGGTTGGCTACTATTGTTAAAGCAAAAGCTTTAATAGATTAGATCCTGCTACTTTTGTTGTTGCCTTGGAAAAGGTTGATGTATGATAATAGAGTACATGCCTCATTCAGATGGAAAAAAATTGGGTCATTTCTTCTCTTTGTCATAAGCCCCCAACTTTAGAATTCTTAAAGATTATCAGAGAATATGTTACATACTAGAAGGAGATGTGAATTGTTTCCAAGCTGCATGTCCTAGATATGTTCTAAGCTGAAAAATGTGTAACAACTCTTTGCATTGATCCATTAGTCATGTGCTTTCCCCTAGCTTAGTAGAAGCATAAGCTTAGTTAGTGAGACTTATAGGTTTGATCTTGTAGGTGTATTACTTGCTATCATTCTACCATTTTATAGCACTTCGACAAGACCCATCACCATCATCACCACCACCACCACCACCAGGTTTGAAGTGTTGCACCTTCTTAACTGCACATACTGCCTAATTATTTGCACAAAGTGCCAGTGGCACTAACGGCATAATCACCTCCAGCACTACCCACTTTAATCACATTAACACCAGCAAACTGAAGTTACAACAGTGTCTCTAATACTATAGAGGTGTTTTTTTTAAAAATTTCCTCATAGAATCTAATTTCAGCCAGTTAGCAAGGTGACATTGACTTGTAAAAATTACCTCCCACAGAAAAGTTGCTTTCAAAATATTTGAAAAGGGCTTATTCCAGGTGAAAAACCTATAATGGAAACACAGATTTCTAGTTAATATCCCTCATTATTTGGACATTATCAATTATAGTATGCTCTTAAGCATGCAAAGCAGAGTTGCCTTTTTGATGATTATAGTTCCAAATTCCATTATTCTAGATTACTGTGGACATCCTCATTCATATTAACATGAGAAAACCATCATGTGGGGCTTGTGATAAATTGTCTTCCCATGAAAAGCTATTTCTGACAATTTACAAAAATTAGATCTCCAGGGAAAAAAAAAACACTTCTACAGTATTCATATCATTACCTGTTTGCAGAACCTGGATCTCGTTGTTTTCAACTCCTATCCAGCGGGGAATGAATATGCAGTTTTGTTAATGCTTCTGTAGTAAATTTTTGGGGTGTTTTTTTTGAGAATGTTGGGCTTAAATGTACAGTTAAATGGATTTAATTATCAGAAGGAGGAGTTGATTGTGATTTATATAGGTGTTTGTCAGGGTACTGCAACCAGGCTAAGACTCATAATGCAAATTATTCTTTCTGCATCAGCCAGCTGGTATTTCCCATTGCCTTAGAGTGAGGCCTGAAAGCAGGAATGACTGAGCAATGAATAAGTATTATGACTGGACAACAGAGCTGCAAAGTAAATACAAAATGGGTGGTGCTGGCCTAGTTTAGCCATGTGGGGAGGCCTTGGCTGGCCTAGTTTAGCCATGTGGAAAGATTTTTTTAGCTTTTTCAGAAAGATCAGGTGATCAGGAGTGCCACCCAAATACCCACTGGTTTGAGAACTAGCTAAATCTTTATTTATGGTATGAAAATCTTTGTGTGACACATATTCCAGATAGCTTAACAGGTCAGAATGAAATAATTTTTGGAAGCTTTGGGACAAACAGAATTGTCATTTACAAAATTTTCTTCAAAGATTTTAAATGAATTAGTACAGAGTAGATATTCACTGATTTGAACTGATTCTCCCATCTAGAAACTTCCTATGATTGTAATTTGGACTGTAGTTCCTAGCCTCTCAAGGCTCCTCAGTAGTGAGTTTTTCCCCTCAGGATTAGTAGTAGATGGTCTATGTTCAGATGGCTCTTGATTTTTTCTTAGTTAATACTGTTGTATGCTGCAATTTAAATAGATTATGATGGGCTTAGTCAAGCCTGTTTTTCCTACTGACAAAAAAGGGTGGATGTGATAACTACAGCCACACTTCACATTCACAGTCCATCATTAATCCTTATATTAAACGCACAAAATTCTTAGGCACTGTGTGTAACATTTAAAAAGTCACACATTTAATTACTGCTGACACCATGATACCATTTGTATCAGCGAGGCACTGAGAGAAAGAGAAGTGTTAAGATGCAGTAAAAGGATGCAGGGAGGGATGATTTAAATCATCTAAAAAAAACCACATCTTTTTTGAGACATGGATGTGAAAACCTAACAAGTGCCAAAATATTATGAACATTTTCAAGACTTTGCAATGAAGTTACAGTTTTGTCTTTTCTGGCCCTAACAATGCATTATTATTATTTTGCTTCATTACATCCCTATTCTTTAGGATGTGGTTGTAAGTTCTAGAGTAAGTGAAAGGATCAGATTTTAAGACAGCATTCACTTCCTGCAGGTTTACTTGTTTTTTTTCTCAGGTTTTGAAAAATGTTGTAATCCATTTGTTGGTATGTGAGATCAGTTGTCTTGTATTTCTGTTTGATCTCCATGTATATTGCTCTATTCTCATTCTTCCAGACTGGAATTGTTCTAGTTTGTCATCATGCACAGTGTCATCTGTCCTGACAGTCCCTTTCAGTTTTGTGTATATCTCATTTGTTTGTGGGAGTAGGGCAGTGTAAAAGAATAATCTGTGAAGGGATGATGCGTAATGGCTTGATTCACATAAACTTTCTACTAGCAAGCACAGATTTCCCATTGTGTTTTGAAAAATTTTAACAGGCAGCAGGGTCTCTTTTTGAACACACTGTTTTACTTCTTACACTATGAACATGTAGATATCTTTTTCCATTAAACAGGTTATCGTATATCTATATTATTATATAACTTCATCAAGTTCATTTTTTGAAATATTGTTTATATTAACTTTTTGAAATATTGTTTATATTAACTATTTGTTAATTTTCATTTTTTTCTTGGTATGGTATGTGCATGCTTGCCATTTGCCCCTAAAATGAGTATTATTCAATACTTTTCATTATTTTTACATTCTTCCAAATATATATTCAGCCCAGAAAAAAAAAACAACTTTCACAGCAGTGTATTCTGTTTAACAGCCCTATAATGAATTGTAATATTCTTTTGTTTCCATTTTAATTTATCTTGTAAAAATTAAATGTTTAAAGTGCACATTGGTGTTGATGTTTTTTGTATACATATTCGCACACTGCATTCTGTCTGGTTTGCAGATGTTGTATGTGCAGAAAAAAAGAAAGTAAGAGAACACATTTATTTATAAATTTAGAAAAAATGGGATGCTGGTGAAGAATAAAAAGGCCATGAATGTGAAAGGACGCAAGGACACATGGAATACCAGTTGCCATACTTTGCAAATGTACATCATATGATGATGAGTAAATGCAACAGAAGTGAATGAAATCAAGCCTTTTTACCAGACTATGACACTGGTGCACATATTCTGCAGCTAACTTATGTAATAAAATGCATTGTTTTTAGTAGATTTCTTGCTTCGCGTGGAAAAAAAAAGAAGGGAGCTGTGATGATGCATTTGCCTTTGACTAATATATATACTAATATAATACTAATGCCTACTGGTATTTATGTTTCATCTGTGCTTTCCTTTTTTCTAGAATGTGACCCCATCAGCAGTAACGGCCCCAAGCAAGGCAGAGAAGAAACCTCCTCAGACACCTTCAGTAAGTTTTAAATTTTTTGGCCCCAGCTGACTGGATGTATAAATTCAGAATAGTGGGAATGGGAGACAGCTGTAAGTCCTTCCAGAATAGTGAAAAAATTACTGGTGTATCTGGTCTAAGCTGGTTTTTATGGAACTTGAATATTTTGTTTTTGATTCTCTTGATGTTCAGATATGTTTACAACAGAAAGGGTAAAAGTGAACCATGCTTGATCATAATTACTCTTTGAACCATAAAGACAGATATTTCAGACTGGCCTAAAAATGTGTGCACGAGAGACTGAAAGATCAGATGTACACACTCTCTGTCATTTTGATAGTCGATACATGGCTTTTCCCAAGAGCCCAGTGAAATAGGGTTTACATTTGGGATTGGGGGTGGAGGGCAGAGGGGAGGGGATCAGGGTTCAGAGAGTTAAGAGCATAATGAGATATGAATGGGAAGAGGATGGCAGTAGGAAAATGTGAGACCTTGCAGTCTAGGCTGTACTTTAATTTATGTGATTTGTCTCACATAAGAGGAGGATAGATTTATCATTTCATTTGCGATCTACTTCTAGCAAACAGAATTTGCCTGTGATGAGGAAAATGACATTGTAAGTTAGTGTAAGTTATGAATCTGTCCCTCAGTTGGTCACAGAATATATGTGCTAATAGAGATGACAAATATATTATATCCAAATCTTTGTTTCACTGGAATGGGGTATCAGACATGGAGTGTCACAGCCATTCAGTATCTGTCATTGTTTCACGATTATGTATATCCTTTTTTTTAATTGACTTTCTTGGATTTTGTTCCTTTTAATTTATATTAAGCATTATTAATTTATATTTAGCAGTGTTCACCACAAAAGCTTTCCTTTAGCCTCTCACATAATTACTTCCAGCTCACTTCCAGATGTCCACAGTTTTACTTTAAGTAGCTATTAAAACGTAAGTCTACATTGTGAGGCTGTGTGATATCTTTGTGGGTCTGACTGCTACTGAGCTAGCATGAATTTGAGACCTATAGGACAGGCTGTTGAGGTCAAGAGAATGAATTCTGTCATTTATGAGGTTAATGATGGTGTCCTATCTTCACAGCTTGCTTCTACACAAAAGTCTTGGGTAGCAGCAGTTATTTATTATGTTACATGTATTTTATGCACTTTAGCCTTAATGTGTTCTTTTATACTTCTGTATTAAATAACACAGTATGTTTCTTCCATAGTGCTGGAGTAACAGTGCTATTAATTTATGCCTTCATGTACCATATTTATTTTACCGCTATACTAAAAATCATTTTTTTTAATTTTCAGGCTCCCAGTGACAGTTCAGCTCCATTTTACTTATGTATCCTTTGGCTTGTTGTTATCTCACAGACATAGATAATTACATAGTGCTATCGTCCAGTAATAGAAAGAAGATGAGATGTTCTGTAATTTTGAAAGTAAGGTACAGATGCTTGAATCTTGAGATTTAAAAGTGCAAGGGGGAAGCGGAAATCATGAGATATAACTCTCAACTGCTGTTTGAAGAAAGTTTGATGGCTGTATCCTATATTTTGCTTTAATTTTGTTCACTGCTATGGCATCATATAAAAATAAAATGAACATTGTATTCAAGATTTTCTACTTAACTGTTCTAAGTTGTGGACAACTTGGCACCCACTGATATTGTTGTGTCCTACTCTGTCCTGGCAAGATGGTTTGAGCCACCTCCCCCTCCTCTTGATGAAAGAAAACCCTCACATATAAAACAGGGGAAGGAGAAGGACATAGATAAAGAAGCCACTAATGCCTCAATTAGTTTGGACGACAGTGAGTATAAAGATGACCTTTGCAGCTGTTACTGTACCCAGTCCTGTTATAAATAAGTTATTGTTGCTGCTCACTTTCATTTCCTTTCTGGATTTCTCCTTTTTCCTTTGTTGTAAAGAGGGAGAGGGGAAATACTCGCATTCTCTATAATCTTAAGGCATTCCAGTTATTGTGCCCCTTTTAGTGCTGTGCTTATAGTTATGTTCAAAAGTAGGTGAGTGGATAGTTAAGTGAATGATTGAGTGACTGAACGTCAGAAATGAACAGACTAATGCAACAAATTATAAATAGTAGTGAAATTTATGTAGCGCTTTATCACACAAATGCCTCAAGGCGCTGTACAACATCAAATAATGTTCAGAACACAGGCCCACAAGCATACACTTAATACAATTACAACTTCATTCACCTATATATACTGGAAACTATGACATACTATCATCACATGCTCACACACAATCTTATCAACTGTACTGTCAAGACTAGGACAAATACTGGGTAAAAAAAAGTGAGTCTTCAGCAGTCTTTTGAATGATAAAATGATAAATAAAAGAAAAGTGGAGTTTGATTTCGAGAAAAGCATACTTCAATTACCTTAAAATGTTGATCCCTGCCTGATGTGATTACTGTCTCTGTTTTATACTGAATACTAAAATTCTGGCTGTGCTTTGCGTTAGTGACTTATGTTTGTTATATGAGTGACCAGAACTGAACTTAAATAGTGTCAGGACTGCTTGAGCTTTCACTCTTCTTCAATTTTCTAGGAGATTTGCAGTTGGACCTCACAGACTATATCCATGTACTTTAAATATCAAACACTCATTGTTATGCAGTTATCCTGAGAACCTTCTTTTCACTATCAAAATTTTACTTGCCAGTTCAAATGCTCACAAACTCATAGTTATGGACTGATCTCCTAATAATCACATTCATGAGGTACCCCTGTCTCTGGCATTGTGGCAAGGGCCACAGTCTAACCAATTCTAGGAAATGTGCTGCTTTAAAAATTTTTAGCAATCCTGCAACTGTGTGTACAATCAATGCTTGAGTTTTTCATTGCAATTTTCTCTGTGTTTCCCTCTGCAAACAGAATCTGTTGCTGGAGAACAGAAGCCGCCACCCCCTGTTACTCCAGGCACATTGGTGGCTGAGCCCTATTCCTGGAAGAGTTTGGTGACAGGACAGCCTATACTGAGACTGAGAACAACAGGCACCAAATCTGCTGTTCTCAGTCTCCCACCAGGGTATGTACACTGCCGATTGCAGATAGTGACATTACAAATGTCCAGCCCCATTTCAGAGTCTTCATGAATTTGCAAGCTTATTTCTAGCTTTCATGTGATATTGTACATGTGAAATGAAAATGTCATCTCAGGATACAGGGAGTCAGTTCCAGGAGAGTTTGACTCCCAAGTTTAGCACTGTATATGTTTATCTGTGACAGTTTATCCCCTAAGTTTAGCATTGTAAATGTTTTCAGTGACGATTTGTTTGACACTGTAAATGCTTCCTCATGACAGTTTGTCCCCAAGCTTAGCACTGTAAATATTTATCCATATTGCTGTAGGAGTTCTGATAGTGGCATGGATTCCATGTTAAATTTGTAGCAAGTTAATTTATTAAGAGACAGGGCCTGAAATTAGAGGCATGTCTGTAGAGAAGTCCCCTGTTGTTGTTTTCTGGGAACCCACCATTAGGAAAACCAGAGGTCATTTCGTTGATTCCAGATTCCATGCATCATTGCACTAAGAGGCATCTCAGAGGAAAGGTTCATATTTGTCACTCATGATAGAATATTGTGGAAAACAACATTACAAATGTTTTTAGCCATTGTCTAAGAAAATTTACAAAAATGTAGCTAACAGGTAATAGGACAGGAAATATAACTGAGAGAGTATTTCTCTAATGTCATTCGCATGTGGTTCATTTTCAGACGCCATGTCTTGCGGTTCATGATGTCCTCACCACTGGGTCACCATGTCCACATGTGCTCAACAGTCAACTTTGTCTTTGGAGATGAAGAAACAGTCATGCCACAGCTGACCAGTGTTAGTTTTGTCGGCTATTCCTTTTAGTTCTCATAATTTGAATCTCTTCCACTCTTATTTCTGTTGTCTTCCTTTCTATCTTAAAGACTTTCTGTTATTGACTTTATCATTATGTTTCTGCAAAACAGTGTGTGTCAGATTGTGAATATCATGTAAGCGGTAGAAAAGAAGAAAAACTTTGATAGAGTGGATTTGTTATAAAGGCAACTCCACTTAATTGCCCTCCACTTAATCACAACTTTCCCCAGGGAACCAAATTTTTCCTATATAAAAGCCATTGGATATTCACAACTCACTCTGGATAATCACAAGTGCTCAGTGGTCATAAAAATCAAAGACCAGTCGAAGCGATAGAAGGATTACAACTGATAAATAAATATTTACATTAACGCTAAAAGTGCGCGACAGAGTGTGAATCAATTGACTGAGTGACAGCTGCCATGCCATGACAATTGTGATAAGCCCCTCCTCTCCACTTTTCCCCTGTCCTTGGCCTTGGCTATCTCTGATAATGCTTCTGCGCTGAGTCCTGCCATCCCCCCTCCCTCTCCCCNCCCAACCACCTTTCCCCCAAACCATTCAGTCACTGAGAGGCAGAGAATATAAACACCCAATCGCGCTGAACCCCTGATCCATTCATTGGATTGTAGCTAGATCAACAAATGGCCGAAATTATCAGCTCCGCATAATCGCAACTTCGCTTGATCGCAACCTTTTCCATGATCCCGAGGAGTTTCAGTTTAGGAGAGGTGACTGGATTTCCATATTTCATGCCTATTTCAATTTCTGACCCATACATTGTTTGCCCTATAAACATAATCTGTGGTTTGGAGACCATTGTGATTTCTTGAAACTTTATGAAAATTTATTCACAGGAGAGTTGCCGCTTCCGTGACAATGCATCTTTGGTGATAACGAACCTTGGCAAATGCATTATGGGATTCTCAGATCCTGAAATGCTCAAGGCAGCCTGGACAGAGTTTGTCAGAAGTCACTGTCCTTACCTTGAGGACAAGCAGATGTCAAAGAGCCATCATTTCCAGGTTTGGTCTTGATTTTGAAGTTTTCATGAAATATTCCAGTCAGAAACAACCAACCTTTGTATGAAAAGTTCTTGTTAAATAAGGTGTATTGCTGTTGCTATTCTTCCCTTCATATGATGGGTTAAATACTGATCACAACATTCATTCAGGGTGCTTGTTTATTGTTGTCAGTGTCTCACATGGAAATATTACATAATATTGTGAGCATGCCTCTTTCATTTTTAAGCTATATTTAGCTGTTATTAATCCACTTCTACTTTCTAAGCCATAAACTTCTATACCATTCCCTCTTTATGTGGGGCAGTCCTCGGAAACCACTTTGATATCTGTCAAGTAGATGACATTTATTAAAAAGGATAATTATTATGTAACACTGTTTTGTAAATTTACTTAAGTATGTTTACTTTACAGATTTTCAATGAATCCTTGTACCAAATGCTTCGGAAGACTGTCAAAGAGGTCATATCACCAGAGGTGGCCTTTGCATGGCGTTCATTCACTTATGATGCAATTTTTCCAAACATATTGGCAATACCTGTTGGGAGTCGACCAGGTGTGTATTGGGAAGGTGATTGTGATGAGTGCCTGCTCTTTATTTCCTTAAGCACTCACGTTTTAGTATATGTATCGGCTGTTGTTGTTCTGTCATCTTAACCTTTTGGGTGCGATGAGTGGCTAAGGTGTTTTGGAGTAGATGCGATGGACCACTAAGATGGTTAAATTTGGTTGATGTTTTTTTGGCAACAACCTATGAAAAACTTGGCATGTCATGATATGCTCTAGTCTCTTTACTTTCAGAATATCTATGGTTGCATATTGATTCCTGATGAAATAATGTTACAAACATCATAAAAAATATGCAAGACTTGTCTGAATTCTCAGTTTTAAGTACCCACTCTCAAAACAGGAAAAAAAAATTAATTAAGACAGCACTTAAAGGGTTAAGACATAACCAACCATTTGCATACATTAAAATCCCTATTTCATCAATCTTGTACTCACCTACTTGTGTCCAGTGCTGAATGCGTGTCTTTCATGCACAAAAGCGTTTGTCACTAGAGTGATGTTGACCTGATTTTCATGGTCCGCGGTGAAAGGTTAACAGTTTTCCTGTATATTTTTACCACCAAGCATGTCTTGCTCATTTGCACAAATTATTATATCGAGACATGTGCAGGGGGAGGGCAATAGTTGCAGGATAAGGACAGTTCATTCTTAATTTCCCCTGCTTAAAGTGTTATGGTATAATATTATATGTAACTTAAATGCTGAGATTTCAAAATCTTAGAAATTGTGTACATGCTTTTATATTTAAAGCATAAGATTTATGCTGTGCCATAATTATACAGCGTTTACAGCAACTTCAAGAATTAGGTGTTTCATAATGCCTCTCTGCTGGGGGCAGTGGATTTGTCTTATTTTATAAATGTTATCTGTTATTTACAAGATGTGGGCTGTATGTTAACTCAGCTCATAGAAACAAATAGTGATTTTGATGTTGCAACACATCAGAATTTTATCATATACCTCAGAAATACTTGCTTATGAACCATATCAAGCAGAACCAGATGTGATCACTCAGTCAAGAAAATGTTGGTTTTATCTGTGATGATTAAAAGTTCACATTAACTAATTTACATGTAGGGATTTCAACATTGTTACATGGTAGAGCAGCTCACTTTGTCTTGTCACAAATGGAAGGGTTACCTTGTATACATGGCTCTAAAAATTCTTTGAAATATCACAGATACTCAACAGTCATCTGTTCCTGGTATGATGTTTGACAAACTTATGTAGGAATGGATTTAAATGTTTGTCAGTATTAGTACTTAACATTTGGAATGCTAAAATTTGATACTCATATATCCCATTATTTCGTTTCATGCCAGATAGTCACATTCCTGGCTTCATAAGACAGTATTTTTGTTGTCTTAGATTGGGAATTAAATCTAGAGACAGAGTCACAGTTTGTCAATAGTTTCTATCAAAAGTTGCACGTTTAACCTTTGTAATTGATACCATGGCCTGAATTTACATTACTGCACATAGTGCATTCCCATAGCTTAAGTTTCAGCAACCACTTATGTTTTATGTTTTCAGAAATATTGTAACACACTGGTCAGCTCCATAGACCTCTGTTCCCTAGTTCAGAAACTAATGAAGAATTGTTCTACTAATTGTCCCTATTGTTATCCAGTGGAACTTTCTTGTGTTTCCTGCAAGCTTGCAACTTTTGTAAAGATGTCCAGGTTTTGGGTCTTGTCTGATTTTATGTATAATATTTACTCACACAAGGAGCAAGACTTAGATACGACAGTTTGTATATATCATTTAGCCCACACCAATGTGGAACTTGTGATGCATTAGAGGTGACACGATTAGTATGTTTAGAAGGTGCATGCACTGCGTAAGCTATAAATGATGACCTCCACTTTAAAATCAGGGGTGAACATTGGTTTTTTAAAATTTTTTTTTAAGTTCATTAATCGTGAAATAAGAGACGGTAAAGCATGTCGGTATGATTTCCTAGGACCGATATAAATATACTGATATTCCCCTTTCCAATATACAGCGTAAAGTTGAAACACATTAGTTCTATGTAAACAGGACAAAAGTTGTGGTAGGAAGAAACCATTTTAAAGTGAGATGAAACTTTCACCAAGTGTTTGCTTTGCTGAAGATTTGGGACCTTAGAGAACAAAGTTAATTTGACATGTAATGAAATCAAGCACAAACCATGAAATTATGTTAGACCATTGGGTATTTGGGCCTTTCTTGCTCTCTGCAAATGCCATTGTTGATAGGTCAATGGAATGCAGATTGTGAAATTAGACAGGGACTGATGAGATTTGTGGTTTGTTTTAGTTGAAAGCCTTCGAGCATCTTTCGAAGAACTTCATCATGGTAAGTATATGTTGCATTGGCCAAAATATGACAAGTATTTGAAGCTGTTCAGAATGAGGTGAAAAGTGGCAAAATGTAGCTTACGAGAGATATTTGTGCTAACATAAACCATTCACAGACACATTAATGATGCATTGACACAAATATCAGTTATTGTTTCATAGATGCCAGTATGAAGAAATCTGAGGAAATGATCAATGGAATTTTTTATGTTAAAAAAAATTGATATTCATATTTTAAGACCTTTCATTTTATATCAGTACCTTTATAGTCCCAAAATGTAGCATATTACTGGCATTGTGGTGCTCTATCACTGTAGTATGTTCATTTGCAAAGGGCTAGAACATCTGCAGGCATGCTGTTCTTAAACCATCTTCAGAATTTGTACTCATATTAAATTAAAATAGAATTAGCACTGCTGAAACAATATGACCTAAGAATGAACTGGGTTAAGGGCTTTAAAGACTTCTTCATTCATCATAGTGAAATTTCCACATGTGGATGTCATTTGTAGCCTTCATGAAGGATTCAGCTTGTTTATCAGATCAGCATAGCTTCTATCATTAATTTACTCATGCTACATTTAACCCAACCATCCAGATACCCCTCCCGGCAGAAGAAAAGAAAAGAACGTGTATATTTGATGAAGGCATTAGCCTGAAGCAGAATTTCAGTCTCTATAGATACAATGACAGAATTTGTATCAGAGACTTTTCTTTAAACTAGTGTTTGAAATGTTTACTTTTTGTTAATTTGACTTGTGAGCTTTGAAGAGTGACTTAAATCCGACCTAATGAGTATTGCATTGTTATAATTTTTATCAACAGCATTTCTGTCTCATTCAGCATGGACTTCATACTTACTATACTATTTATGCTTGCTCTCACTTGGGACCTTACACAGATTTTTCCATGATTGTGTAAACAACTGCATGAAGTTCTTTGGTTGATTATAGGTATTGTAATTGTAGGATTATTACATCACCACATCACAACATGATCTTTGTATCAGATATAATCAAAGAGGGGTTGCTATACAAAAGGGGTGATAACTCTGTTGAGATAATACTAAAAGAAGAGTGCTGAGTGATCTTATGTTTGCATACTCAGTTGTGGTCTATAATAATGTCAGAGTTAAAAAGTTGTCACCAGGAGCTGCCGTTATGCAGTCCATTACATGTTGGTTCTTTGTGTGTTTGTTTGGATATACTTTGAAGTTTGTCTTGTATATGATAAGCATATCATTTTGCATTTAAATGCACTTGAAATAAATCTTGAGAAATCACAGTAGTAGTCTTGATAGTGTGCTTCTATGATTCTGAACATCATGTAGCATATGTGGTTATGAACTCAAAACTCGCTTGAGGTATTGATTGGTGTGATTTATCTAGACAGATAACATGATGTATAGCTTGTGTGAAAAGTGCATGTGGCATGTATTTGAATGTCCTCTTTCTGATATAAACAACATGATCTTGAGCCTTGCCCAGCAGATAGGTCTCTTGATTATTCTGTGGAACAGTGGTTCTCAAGTTTTTAATTTTTTCGTTCTCTGCAACCTCCTTTCCCACCACCCCATGAAATACCAGTAAACAGATCGAGAGAATGCCTGAAATCCCAACTGAGTTTTAAACTCTTGGATTGGTCCCAAAGGACTGAGTGCAGTCTGAGCGGAATGTCTCACTTGTGTTCTTTGATTTGAGAACCACAGTTTTGGATATAAATGCATGTGAATGTACGCTGTAGATCTGAGTATTGAGGCTTTCTCGCATTTGGGGCAGTGCCATGAAGAGTTTAGCCATAATCCTCTGTCAACAGTCATTTTAGAGAGCTGTGCATGACAAGGGAAACATTGTGTCCAGGAAAGTAATTGATATCTTCTGTCTCTTAAAAAAATGGTTTTCCTATGCAGTGTTGCTATCCAGATCACTGATTTTCATTGTTTGGTATTGAAGTATTCACTTACATGGTTTCATGATAGAAGAAATACCAAGAGGCAACAGAGCTTTTTTTTTTGTAAAATATTTGATAAGGCTCAAGTCATATTTGAATCATTTCAGCTCAAGTCAGATTTGAATCATTTCAGTCACCTGCCGTACATGTAACATCGCCCTTGATATCACTTGATTTGTCAGTACTTGTGTTGTTATTTTCACATCATCCCACTTCAAGGCCCTCTATTTAGTATAAACTTGACATATATTTTATCTTTCTGATTTGAATTTTAGCTCCTTCACCACACCATCCCAGCATTAGCAATGATTTGGGTAGATCTCCTACTTATAATTTACAAGAGGGTAATGATGTTATTCTGTTGGGATTTGTGTTATTAGTCTTGATTTGCATTTGCCACCTCCAGTTGTTGAGTTGAGCTGTTTACTCTTACTGATCTTTAAGTTTTTTTGTGAGACAGTCCTGTTTTCTCCAGTGCAAGGAAGATGACATCTGAGGACTTTTATAAATCATACATTTCTCTCAAGACACTTGAATATTTTTTTCTTGAATTTTGCCCACATCTGAGCTGCATTCACATTTTTAACCACCAATCTGGGTGAAGATGGTTTGTTTAGTTCCCTGCCCGTCCAATACCACTACTGCCAACACATTTGTTGCTGCAGATGTTTCATTTACAACTCTGATTTTTTTTAATTGTGCGGTCATTGCCTGCATTTTTTTTAGATTTGTGATCCAATGTTTTTCACTGATGAATTGCATGTATCTTATCTGTAGCCTGTATTATTTACCTCTTCCAACTCATCAGAATCCAGGGCGCCTTCAGAGGATAAACTTCCTGAAGTGAAAGGTTTCTTTCAGTGTTAAGCCATCATTTTATCTATCCTTCTGTTTAATCTTTACAGCAATTCCATTTCTTTTTATTTTTTTATCATCCAACCATTTTGTTTTCCTTTGTTACCCAGTGTAGTGCACCCTTTCTTTTCTGAAAAGGGTAGATGATGGGCAGCCACTGCCATAACTATTATAACAGCCAAAATACATCCAGATCTGTGAAAAAGATTTTTTCACGTATTAGTGGCGACCTGGGAAATGCTAGCATCGAATTTATCAAATATGAGAAGTTTTTATTCAGAGAAAACATTTATATTTGTGGATGTCTGTGCTCTAATTTATGTGACAGTGGGAGTTTCAAAATATTTGGTGCATAGAGTAGAATTTGTAAAGTGTGGACAGGCTGGATAAGCATCTTATCTGCCATTTTACAGAAAAAGATAGTATACACTCATAATGAGCCTGATGTTCTGTGTCTTTTCTTCTCAGTAATTCTCCACTAACTTGTATAGTTTCTGTGATAGCTTAGTCTTTGCACTGTAGAGTAATTGATAACATGAGGTACCATATGAAAGCTTTTTGTGTCTCTTGTAAAATGATGATTTGTTTACAAGCGATCTTTTTCCAAAATATGGCAGATGTGTTATGATACGATAAATTACTTTCTTCGATGTTTTGACAGAATAAAGTAAAGGGTGCACTGTGTGTTTCAGGTTTGCTGAAGTCCCATTGATAGTTAGATGATATAACAATGCCCTTCTATTTGGCTAGTAGTGAATCCTATTTTCTCACATTTTAATTACCTTAGAACTTATTGTAACACAATGCTGCATAGGTTTAGGCCTGGCGAGTTTGTTTTTTTCGTTGTGTCATTACGTTTTTCTTACTGTGATTCATTCTCACTCATATTCTGTTATTCAAAAGAGCAGTTTTGTTCTTTGTTTTTTTTAAATCATTATTAACTTCTTCATATTCCAAGATCTGAAAGCTTCGTTTCTCCACACCTTTATGATTAAGATTCTTCCATTCTGGCACATACCTGCATAGATAGCAGCTAACATGCTAGTGATTTGCTTTGTAGGACAATAAAGTTAGGCAGTTATGTGTGTTGTATTTATGCCACTATCTGTAAAATTGATTTCACCCTGTGTGTGTGTGTGACAGTTATATCATTGCTGGCATGGTGTGAATGAGAAAGTATCGATGTTTACTGCTCATCCCTACTAACTTTAGTCTTATGTGTTGATTCTTACAGTGACAAAAGCCTAAGTGCCACTAGTACCTTACCTTTTTACACGGTAAATCATACATATGGCAATTTAAACCTTTGAAAAGCGAAAACTTGGTGACATTTCCTAAAAACCAGCATCTGAACTGCTCTTGATTTACTCTTGTTATTTGTTAAACAGGGCCAACAGAAAGTTTCCATACCCTCCTTTTCATCCTGTTGTGTGAGTGAAGTTACAAGATGTGAAACATTTGTTCATTTTCAGATGCCAGGAACCTGTAATGACCATTAATCAGATACTAGAGCAGCTTCAAGTATACTTTGCTTTCATAAGAAAAGACAAGAAAGAGAAAGGAAGTTTCCTGAATGTCCAGTATAAATGTTATCCACATAAACACTTTTTCTGATCATCGGGAGTGTATATGCAATTCAGTTATTTAAACATTTTATTCACAACCTCTTACCCTTATTTGACCTTATTATTCCCTCAGCCACTGGCTCTGCAAGTCATCGAGGTTCCGCCAAACCAAGTAGTAAAAAACGTAAGTTTTATGTGATTGTGTGTCTGTAAACATTGAGTGGAGAAAGGTTTTCAAGAATTAAGGATACCTTACATTTTCCTTCCTCACATCAGATGGTGCTAAAACTGTGTTTGCAGTTAACGATTGCACTATGACAGTAACTTCTTAATTAATGACTTAAGGTATGCCATTCTAAAGGATCAAAATAAGATTCACTTCTGTTGAGATATTTTTGAAGAAATGACCCTGTAAAGAATAAATGATCTCATAGAAGGCTTAGTGGCTTAATTCAAACATTGTGAATGTGTTTTTTGTTTACAATTTTTTTAATGCTTGTAATCATGTATTCAAGATACATTTATGTAGGCGTACTGTAAATACTGTATCTTTTATTATGGTTATGGGTCCTAGCCTGTTTTTGTATCTTGTTTTTACTACAAACAACATACATGTAGAAACTCCATTTATAAGGGATTTGATATCACTTTATGGGTAGGTTATTTAGGCCCTACTTTTTAGGTGCATTTGACTCAAGTTTTATTTGACAGCAGTTTCTTTCTTATAGTCTCAGTTCTCGTAGTTTTAAAGCTGAGAGGAAAATTTCTGATGACAATGTATGAATGTGTTGTACTAAGTTTGGCATGTCATAACTTCACACATTTACTTGCTCCAGTACAAAAACAGCTAAATTTTAAGGTCTGCGTTTCTGAACATGCCAGTGATTTTTAATGTCTTCTAGAGCAGTCAGCTTTGAAGGCAAGAAGAGAAATGATCAATGCCTGGCCAAGATCTAGAAATGAGCCTTTAGTCACAGTCATGAGTTATGATGTGCAGCAGAGTAGTAAATTGCACAGCATAAAGAGAGCCTCTGGGAAAATGTAAAAGTTTGAAACTACAAATTTGAAAGATGTTGGCTCTCACTTCTAAGTGATATTCTGTAAGATAAAAAATGTAGACGAGATTACTTGGGAAGGTTTGTAACTCCTCAGTTCTGAACCTAGAATAGATTTTGTTCTAAATATGCAATTGGTGAGTCTTTAATCATGGGCTGCAAATCATATGATAAAGTATAGAGTAGACTATCCCTCTCCATATATTGTAAGGCAAATATCGATCATTCTGCAATCTACTTGATCTTATGTGCTTGTTATTTTATGACTTTCTAGAGAGGTAACTAACAGAGGGGCTAAACAGTACACTACAGAATGTTATTTAAGCCATTAGTAGGAAATACTACAGACCATTGTCTTGTTAGCACTGATATTGAGATAGGTATCCAAATGAAAGCTTGGTGTAAACTGGCCATGATACTTTTACTACACATACACACACCCAGTCATGTCAAACACATTCTTGCTGTGTTCTGTGTGACTCATGTTGATCACCATTTACTAGGTGGTGGTAATCAGGCGACTGTAAATGTGTCAGGTAGTTCCAAATGCATGAAGAGCTCTCACTTCATGTATCTCTCGATCTTTTGTTTGAGTTTTCATTGTAGCCTAGCTTAGTTTGGTTTGCCCACTCTTTGGTAGTACCTTACTTATTCTCAAAGCCTTTATCAGGAAAGCAAACAATTAAGTCATGATTGGCTGGACATTACTTGTTTACTCTTGCTTACCTAATACACTCCAGTTTAGGCATCTTTATTTTGCTCATGACTCTGCCTATAAAAGGTAATTGAGCTTCACTTGTATTTATTCTATCCTTTCCAATTCAGCTTTACAAATACCATAATCTTAGTGCTTCCATTCTATTGTTACATTAACATTTTATCAGTTCAGCCAGAATAGCATGTAACTATAAAGGTGCCAGTATAAACATTAAAAAAGCAGAAATGTTACTAACATCATCTTCAGTCAGTACTAAGTTTGTAAACAAACCTTGCCTTTTTTTTTTTGGTCCTTTCTTGAGGCTCAGGCTTTGTCACACTGACAAGTCTGAATCAACTCACAACTCTGATTTCACCATTTTTCATTTGATCTAAGAATACTGGATATATCATGCTAATACAAACTAAACTGAAGCAGAATTGCATCTTCTATTGCTACGTGATCTGCAGAACTGGAATCTATATTTGCTATCACCCAGTAACTAAATAAACTTATGAAAAATAACTTTAGTGACTCTTAATCCTGAATTTGATACATTTATTCATCTCAGATATGGTATGTTTTCTCTAAACTATGTTAAAAAGCACTGACAAATCTTGTATCTAGTGTTTTTCTCTGACGAGGATTAAAGCAACCAGTATACTAGTAACCACACGTTCTTTTATCTTTATACTAGAATTGTTCTGTTAAACAAAGTTTGAAGTTTAAAGGTGCTAGTGCATATTATTATTCCTAACGTGAATAGGG
This sequence comes from Ellobium chinense, assembly GCA_033807755.1. Lineage (NCBI taxonomy): Eukaryota > Metazoa > Mollusca > Gastropoda > Ellobiida > Ellobiidae > Ellobium > Ellobium chinense. The sequence goes on from JAWQUT010000072.1 coordinate 1,259,015, forward strand.
AAGATGAAAGCATCTGTGAGATGTATTATTTATGTGCCATTGCCATCTAATGTGAATTTGAGCTTGCTGTAATACATTTATTTAAATAGCTTACCTGCAAATAGAAATCTTACTGAAATGATAAATGCATGCTTTAGAGGTTTCATGGGAAAATCCCTCCATGGAACCGCATGTTTGCTTCAAACCAGCTCTTTAGTTTGCTACATGTTTAATAAAATAATTTGATAAACCAGTCAGTCTAAGCTCTTTCACAGGCCTATTACTGCTGCTGCTAATGAGCCATTTATGAAAGGCAGTGCTTAACCATGATAAGTTGTGGTGCATGCTAGAAACTTTGTAAAAAAAAACAAACCCTAGTAAACTTGCTTGCTTGACTCTGTTTAGTTGCCCTTTCATTACGTTCTGAAATGTGAAGTCATGAAAACAGTGATAACAGCAACAACAACAAAAAGTGTGGTGCCTAAAGTGATGAATTTCAGAATGATAAAAGGTTGATTTTGGGCTTCAAGAGATGAGACAAGACCTGGTCTAATGAGAGAGATCACTAGTGATTAAACGACTTGTCTGCTTGCTTGCTTCTTCATTGATAATTTTTTTTTCATGGAAACTCAAAAGTGTTTGTTATTGAATATAACAAGGTTTTCTTTCAAAAATAGGATGAGTTAATTAATTACATTTACAGTCACCAGAGACTACATTTTGATATATCAGCTAGTAATGCACATCATAATTTGCCTTTGCCACAACTGAGACAAGCTTTTTCAACAACAGCGAAAAGATTCCTTCTCTTTGCTGTTTTAAGATTTATGTTCTATATTTTTTTTTGTATCAAAAGTTCATACCATTTTAATGTAGTGTTTTAGTCATACAAGATTAAATTAAGGAATATTTCAGATATTGACATTTGTAGTGATTCCTTTACATTTTATAAAGAATTAGCCAATGAGTGTACATAATAGTCGAGTTTTTAATTAATGTGGAACATTTAGTACATTACAGTGTTATCACACAAGAATGTGTTTTCAGTTGTATAGTCTGTTTTAATTACATGTAGTGGTAAACTTTTTAGAGTTGTTTTCTTAGGTTTTTAATGCATTTTGCACAGCCTGATGCACACCCACTAATGCTGTGATTTTTCTTGTTTGTCTGTTTGTTTGTTTGTTAATTTGATTGATTGACCTCACCCGACACCGTGGTGCTGTGTTCTGCCAAACTGTAAATAGATGCACAAGCGGACCAAGGTGTGTATAGAGAATATAAATGGACACATGATCATGAACAAGACTTTGCGTGCTTCTACAAGTCAGTAGGTTAGGGCAAAATTACATCTTAAGGAATGTTCAGAGAAAAAAACTCACAATGGTAGTAGTCAGTTTTGTTCTCCTCTATTGAAACCTTTACCTGTATATATATTTATCTGCTGATTTACATGGTGCTGTGTTTTGGATATTATGCCCTGGAGATCATTTATATTGCTGAGCACATGAATAAAGTCTGAGTGTTGTTCATGATTATGAGCCCTTACCTACTAAATTCAGAGATCAAGTCCTTGATATGAAGTCCTTCATGGTACAATATAGACAGTAAATCTTTTCTTTTGTTCACATGAGAATTTAATGTACAGACAGCATTGTCTTCATGACTGAGGTGTTTCCATGTGTTTAAAGAATAATATACATATTTAAATGGTTTGTGGAGCTTACTATGGATTTGAACTCTGCTAGTAACAGTTTGAAGAGTTATCAGGTGATAACTTTGTGGATGAAGTTGTAATGGGATATGAATTTTTTGAAGTGATATCTTGTTTCAGAGCATGCACTTTTGATCACATAATGTGGCTTGACAGTCTGTGTTTTTACATAATGATCCAGGAATATCTGCCAAAGGCTATGGCATAGCACGTGGCGATACAGTGAAAAAAGAATAGTGAAGAAATATTTGGCTTGGGATATATTTGTAGAGGAAACTATTGCCATCATCTCACAGGATGAAATACTTGTTCTCTATGTTTAGAAATTTGTGTATACAGAAAGTCTGTACGGTTGAGGAAGCAGTGTTACTTTATCTGAACTTGATGACTTAGTGTTGATCATTTATGCAACTGAATCTAAATCTATATTTTAATATAGTATCTAGATCTGCATTTCAATGTGAGGATCGTTGTTATTTGGTAGATTGGCACTTGAGTAGAACTGATTTGAAATTATTTTCTAGAATTGGTGTGATGTGTATAAGTAGTTTGTTATTTGCATGTTATGGGTGTCGGTCTCCCTATATTTATAGCCCTGGAAGTTCCAGTATTGGCTCACTTCATATTGGTGGATATTCACTTTCTGCTGGTTTGGATCATAACACGTCTGTGATTTGCACTCTTGGGTGGCAGGTTGCCTATATCTGACTTTCATGAATTATTCATATCAGATTTCATCAGATTGCTTTTATCAAAGTATAAATCAGAGGTTGGTTGGCATTGTTTTATGATGTCCAAAGTCTCATGCCAAGTCAATATTACGTGCAGGGAATCCTGGCCTACGCAGGACCAGCTTTATGGAAATGTATGATCATTCTTTTATTGATATCTCAGTTTTCATGTGAGCGGCCATTGCTTGCAGGACAGGAAACACCAGAATAACTAGTTTTAGTCCAGACTCATATGAAAATCGATATGATTATGCAGGACACTTGTTTTAGAGGGAGCTTAACTCTGTTTATGAGTCAGTTAGATCTAATCTGTTTTGGACTTTGTTTCTATAAATTCAGATCTAATGGTTTGGTCAACAAAGCTAAAATGTTTTGCCCATGAAAATACAATGCCTATTGGGTATGCTCCTTACTGCTTTTCTGTGAAAAAGAAATTCTCTTCAAATGTTATTCATTGTCAGTTACTACATTGACATATGTTTGCCGTTTTTCATTGACCTGGCTGCCTTTGCTGGGACTATTGGACATCTTACATCCAGTGCATTCTAAGTTATATGATGCACTCACACCAATAGCAGAATGCATAGGATGGATGCTGTCAAAAAGGTCGTCAGATGCCTACTTTAAGAGATTTTTTATAGGAACGCCTCATATTGTCAATTTCACCACCCCAGTCCCACTATATTTGTCTCCAAGAAATAGTTTGGTTAGCAGGAACCACAAATAGGTCTGTAAGCTGCATATGGACCAGATGTAGCCCACATGTTGACCACACCATATTCAGAGTCATTCTGGTAATCTCAATAATTGAGAAATGGACTTGTTCTGGAATGATAGGGTTAGTCTTTGATGACAATCTCAAGATGATGTGAACTGGATGACCACATTTCTCTGATTGTTTTTAAGTTTCGTTTTTGTATGTTACAGGTGAAGCAGAGAAACCAGAAAATCCCTGGGCAAATAGGTTGGTAATGTCTGAGTGGTCATGACAAATGTTCATGTACTTTTTGCTTAAGAAATCAGACTTTTTCTGCACATGAAGAGGTTGTATGCTATGCACTTCAAACTACAGAAACTGAAACAGGAGAAAAAAAAACAGAAATTGAGTTTTATATACACAGAGCTTGTCTCAGCAATGTTTTATTTAATTTAATCTGTGTCAGGAATTTAGTTGTAAAAATACTGTGAGAACAGAAAAACTCAAATAAAACTAGGTCTACTCTTTCATTTCCGTATGGTTATGACATATTTTAGAATGCTACATGAGAAATTTAGCACCTGGTATCTTAATGTGATAATCTCTTGAGTGGGAAGAGTTGACAGGCTGAATAAGCTGTTTGTAACAAGTATTTGCTTTTACATATAAAAGAGGCAAAAGTACGGGCATACTCACAGGAAACTGGTTAGTTTGATCCGTGTCCTTTCAGGGAGCCAACAATTGATGAGCAGATTGCAGCCGTGAAGATTCAGAGGCTTTGGCGAGGCTACTATGTTCGCAAGATCAAAGCTGCCAGAACACCGGGTATGAATGTGTTTATGAGTTGATAATGCTGTGGTTGTTGGGTCATTAAGGCATTCAAGTACTTCAGATGTGTTTTGTACGTGATAGTAAATTAGGGTATCTTCACACAATGTGGACATTGTTCTATTTCATTCAACTGCTGAAGTTTATGTGTGAGAGAAACCCAAAAGAAAGCATCGCAAATTAATGTACGTTTTTATTAACGTAATTTTGAGATCAGTTCTGTCTACCCAAGACTGTTTAATTATTAATCATGTTAGTATATTGAGGAAAGCTAAACTCAGAAAACCTGTGAACACTATGAAGTCCAAATGAGGTTCAGGCTGCTGGACAAGGGACAGAAATGTCAATCATAGAAGGTAATCTGGACCTTCCAGCATGACAGTTTTGGTGGTTGTGGAATTGAAATTAGAATTCTTTGTTCAGGAAATGTTAATTTTATGGGTGAATGATAAATATTTGTGGACATATGTTTAGTTTTAGTTTGAAATAGTATACAACTTGTGTAGTGTAAAATTGTTTTGTAGTTATGATTTTCAAATGACATGTTTTCGTCCATTTTCAGGCACCGAGGAAAATCTCAAGGTTATTGAAAATCTGAACAAATGTTGGCCCCTCATTGAAGCAAATTCAGAAGAAAATGGTCTGTTCTTGTTGAGGTAAATTGGTCTCCCACAATCTCAGACTAGTTTGAAGAGCATTTGTTTTTCCCCAACTGTTCATGGTGTTACTAGAGACTAGAGATATTTTCATTGACAAGTTTACACTGCCTCACCAAAAGTAGGAAGCTGGGCCGGGGATTTCTAGCCATCTTCATTGCTGGTCTTCATGCGTTCAACGTTTGGCACTGTGCTATAGCTTTTACATGTCTACAATTACCTGTTTTTATGTTGTGCTGCAGCGCAAAAGAGAAAATTTGCCTCCACTTTCCATCTAGGAGTTTTACAATATATTTTGTCAATGGGCAGTTGTAAAAAAAATTGAAATTGAATCCATTTTTATTCCAGGTTTTTTGAAAATTTTAGTATTCTTGAGAAAAGCATCATATACACTTTTGAGGAATCATTTTATTGTGCTTCCAGCTGTGTAAAAAGGAGATATTTTTGTCAGCAACTTTTTAGTTGTACATGGAATTTAACTTTTGAATAAAATCATTAATTTGATTTGTTGGGTTTGCACTTTTTGTCTGTGTGCTCACTGATACATCCTGTGCCCATAAACTAAAGTTGTTTTTCCAAAAATGATTTGTGTGTTTCTTCCTTTCCCAATTTTTCTAGAGAGATGTTCAAGAGAGACCCAGAAATCATGCCATATTACCCATTCTACAAGGATGAGTGGAATAAGATTTCCTATGCTGACTACAAGGGAGTCTTCCCTGACCAGCCTTCCATGAACTGGTTCTTAGTTTTCAGGTGTGCTGAGCTCCTCACTATCACCAAAACTGATAAATGCAGTCATTTCCCCTCTAATAATCACAACTCATTGGGAGCATGGAAAATATGTGGCTAAAAAGATTTGTGATTATCTTATAAATTTTAGATAGGATTATGGCATTTTGTGATGTGAGAGATGTTGCAGCTAGGTGGATATTTGAATAATCAGGGTTGTAACAATTAATATGAAAGTAAAGAGAAGGAATAACTCCTGTTTCCTAAATAACTACTCCCAGACACAGTGGCTAGATGCACATTTTTGCGCTATGCCTGCAATAGATTTATTGCCCATCTCCTCATACAAAGCCATCTCTGTAATATGCAACAGTCATTCATAGCTTAGCATAACATTGCACTTTTAATACAGCAGACCCGTATGGACTGTATATTTATGTCTATACTTAGCACTTCAGAAGGTGCTCACTTTTAAGCAATATGACCTTCAGAAATGCTGTCCTAGCAGCAGAGGAAGAGAAATGAAACAATCTGGCATACAGCATTTTAACCTGCCTCTTGTTGTTCATATGGGAAATTAAATAGTAGTGAATAAAAATTATGAGATTAATTAGGTTTACTACAAAAAATAAAAGCATTATTTCAATAGACTGTAGGAGACAATATAGGCATACGGATGATAAAGTATCACTATCATTCCTCCTTCTGCTTGGAATACCCCGATGAGGTCTGTTCATGAAGCTGGCACATGAACATTGTTATCATATGTCTAATGAGTTAATTATCTTTTAAAGGGAGTCGACTGTAACAGCTTAAAAGACTTCATGTATATAAAAGAAATTATTAATTTCGGCATCATGAAGGCACCATGTGTTGAGTGTACAGACCTGTGATCGAACTGCTCTGATGTATCACAAGAGACACTCCAATCAGAACCACTCTAATTTGCAATTTTGTTAAAGTTGAAATTGCGGACTATTGTGTGGAACTGAAGACACTAGAAAATACCAAGTCATGTAAAAGGCTGGAAACCACCATCCACTGTATGAGCTGAAACCCTAGTGGCACTTCATTTTAACATACAGTCAGCCATTTCTGTTGTCACTTGTTGCCTTTCATTCACGAATCCAGAAGTGCACGGTAAACTAAGAACTTAATCTGGTTTTATTACACCTTACTTCAGTGACCATCCATGAACAGCCAATAGTTTCATAAAATAACTATGCTTCTTATATGCTCTTATCACAGAGATATCTTCTACGTCAAGGAAGAGATGCTTGTTGTGCCCCGTATGTATGTGCCCATCAGCACATGTATGTTGCGTGTCATAGACAATGACACAGGGCTTGAGATACCAAGAGTCTTCCAGAAGGTGGCCCCTTATGTGTACAAGAAAAACAAGGTTGGTTTATACAAATAAAAAGTCTTTTATTTTTCTTGCTTGAATAGGTTTTGATTTGAGGTCCTTCACTGCTGTGCCTTCTTATGGATTATAGCTACTTTGGTACCAAAACTTTGCAACAGAGTACAAATTAGAAACTAATAGTTTGGTTAAAGGCTTTGGTACCAAAACTTTGCAATAGAGTTCAGGTTAGAAACTAATAATTTAGTTAAAGGCTGGATGAGAGCATTAAAATTTTAGTTATTTTTGGTTTTATGGCCTAAATTTTGTAAAAATGCTTTTTATTTCTAGCATACAGAAGAAATGAGAATGTGGGGACATTTCATGATATCCTGTTCACCAATATTTATTGAAACCTGAAGGGACAGGTATAACTATCTGCTTCACAGCCTAAAAAATCCACAGTATTTTTTTCATACATTTTCAACCCTTTACACATTTCCTTCATCCGAGCGCTTCCAAGAAAATGCAGCTTGAAAATTGGCATTTTCACACCTTACGGGCTGCCATAACTGGTCATGCAGTCAGCACGGGAATGAGGCGTGACGTCAAAAAGCAAGAGGCAAGCTAGTAGTGGTTATGCAAAGAGAATTATTCAAATGTAATAACTTTTGTTGGCTCTTAATGTTAGTTGTAAACAAAAAGGCACAGACAACCATATATAGGCTATGCATACATTAATAAAGCGACTCACTCATTGCTCAGACAGATGCTCTTTTTTTCAAATATTTATCTTGCCTTTTCTAAGATTGCAGCATTGTGATCAAAGTCGGGCACTTGTTCACAGTCTTCAACAAAAGATTTATTGATCATAAAATTTAGCACCAAGGAAAGTTATGGCTTGTGGATAATTCTCTTCACACAACGACTACTAGTTTGTTTCTCGCTTTTTAATGTCACACCTCATTCCCACGCTGACCGGACGACCAATTTTGGTGGCCCGCATGGTGCAAAAATCCTGACTTTCAAGCTGCATTTTCTCGGAAGCGCTCGGGTGAAGGAAACATGAAAGTGGTTGAAAATTTATGAAAAAAATATTGTAGATTTTTAAGGCTGTGAAGCAGATAGCTACCCCTGTTCCTTTAAGACCACTCAAAGGTATTTCATCCAGTTCAGCCACTAATATCAAATGTATCCTGGAGGAACATCCGAAGAACTTTTATGGGATACTGATTATGGGACCTCCTATACTGATCATATGACCTCCTATACTGATCATATGGGACCTCCTATACTGATCATGGGACCTCCTATACTGATTCCTGCTGCAGAAGATGGAGATACAACAACCAAAGGCCTTTAGAATGATTTCAACCACAGATATTAAAAAGAATCTGAAGAGGCAAGTATCATCTAGTGGCACTGCATGAAATCCTGTTCCCTAATATTTCCTCTCCTTTTTTGTCTTTTTGTGTCAAAACAGAAAGGGTACTCCTTTGTAGCAGAAGCAAGAACAGTAGAGCAACCCTTGGCCTCAGGAAACTGGCGTATGCGCCTGATTGGATCACTGAATGCACTGCCAGCACCTCACACTGGAGAAGTCTGCTGCAACTTTGTGACCAAAGAAATCAGAGACTACTATGTGCCTAATCCGAAGAACATCATTTTCAGGTCTGTTGCGTGTAACATTATCCAGAAGTGCACAGGAGCTTCACAGAAGCTGAACATATGTTTATTCTAAACATTATGTTAAATCATTGATGTAGTTGAAATTGAATTCGACAGTATTTGTATCATCGTGACCTGAACATTTCTTAGAATTGTTCTCATTCAAAGAACACTTGATAAGAGTCAAATGCATAGGAAGATAGTAGATAAGTTTTAAACTGGAAAGAAGAGAATACTCTTACTATTTTGTAATGATTCCACAAACTTCTGTTGCACACCCCTAAGTAATCTTGGTTGGAGGCCTTGGTTGTTAAGATTAATAGCAGTTACTGAATGAACTCATCAGACAGTTAACATTTCACTGAATTGCCATTCAAAAAGTGCATTTGCAGAGTCACAGTTTTCTACTAAAACCAGTGCCTTTCAGCATTTCATAGCAGAACTTTCTCATCTCCCCCAAGCATAAAAGTTTCAAAGTGCTATGGTTAAGAATAGACCCAGTCCTATATTCCTGTTAGAATTTTCAATAATTTATTTAATACAACAAGATAGCATATTCTCTCTTTCTCTCTCTCCCCTTCTCTCTCCCCCCCCCCCCNAATTTACATTTTGCTATAGTGTGTCATTCATAATGTTTATATCTAATATTTTGAGTTTTCTGAGACAAATGATTAAAATTTTGATTTTACATTCATGGAAATTCACTGGTAGATCATGGTTAGAATGAAGACCAGCTCGAGAAGGTGTTTCTATGCACATTTCTTCACAATATGCTAATGAGAAGATTTTTTTTAAAAAAAAAAAAGAAGAAGAAAAAATAGTTGTTCAATATACGATTCATTCATTTGTTAAAGCTGATACTTGACATCAAACTAATACTGACCCCTAAACAACTCCTTTTGTTGTTTATCAGTTAAAGAGATAGCAAGACGCTTGTCCTGCATATGACTGCTGAAGATATGGAGGCTCATTCCTTGCATCCAGCTAAGCATTGTAGTCCAGGAAAAGGCAGTCACCGCGACTCTAAACTTTTGGCAGTTGACAAAATGTCTTTCTGCAGAATTTCTGTTGACTACAACAACTGTCACACAAAACCTACTGCTGATAAAGGTTTCAATAAAACTGTTTAACAAGTGTCAGTTCAAAGTTGAGACATACATTGCTGTTGTTTGTGATCATGATCGTAAGGGAATGTGTAAAAAGAGTCTGTGGAGAGTGTTATTGTACTTATAAATTCCTGCCCAAAAACAGGGTCTTATTGGTTACAATACAAGAGACAGACTTTTGTTGGATGTCTCTGACCCATGTGTTTGTGCTGTCCCAGAGCTCCATTTCTGTATGCAAGGCGGCATACAATGTCACCTGAGTACAAGTGACCAGAATTCAAAGATTTTCTGATGCTTATTTCTAAGCTTGTGCAATTGTGATAAGAACATAGAACATGAAAATAACATTGACATTTTACTTTGATTTCTGTATTTGTATTTTCTTTACATCTGCAAATAGTGAAGAAAAGTGCATAATATTACCACCTTAAGCTGTAATTGATATTGCAGTTATTCTTTCTATGGTCTACCAATGGGTTTCCATGGAAGTGTTCCAAGAATTTAACCACTTGTCATAGAAAACTTAAATTCCAAGTTAAACTTTATGAGACAGAATTAAGGTTATACCCATTAGTAAGTTATGTCCCCTCATTATTATTGTCACATTGGGTTCTGCAACTTGTACTTTCTTTATACACAATACACTTAATTCTCTATGCAGGAGTCAAAAGAAATGAAAAAAGCCTTCCCAGAAATATAGAAATGATGTTTGTCAATGAAAGTGCAAATTTTTAAGAAAATCTAAGTGGGCCGATTGTCCGTTGCAGAGCCTAAAGTAGGCTAAATTTTGCCTTTTTAAGTGGGTTTAAGGTTAAGAGGAAGTCATCTATCCAGAAAATATAGCTTCTGAAAACCTCAATTTGGTTCAGAATGTTAAAAAAAAATTCAGTTTAAAAGAATGTGATGAATATCCTTCCTTCAGGCAAGCTGTAAAAGTGACAGAGGATCACTTTGCCAGCATCCAGGTGAACACATCCAAACATGATGTTTACATCAAACTGGCTGTGCTGGACAATGAAGAAGAGGTCATCAGTGCAGTAGGCAAAGGTCATGTGGTCATCCCCGCCTTCACCTTCCTAAAGAACATCACACAGGAAGACATTGACAGCAGACGATCAGGTTCTAGAGCATGTAAGTGTGCCAGGGAATTTGGCATTTACGCTAGACTTTGATGGACATTCATTACCTTGGTTTCACAGCCCACCAATATGACTTTACTGGGGATACCTGCGATATGCCCTGTATGATAGTCAAAAGCCATGAAGATGTATGTATATGTACCTGTACCTAGCTCCACCTTCTATCAAATCAACATGTTTCCCAACTGTTGTTTCAGGTCACAGCCGCATGCTCTATTTTGTCACACATCTGTCATCATAACATGAGTTTAGCTTTAGCCTTATTTTGCCAGTCATGCTGAGATGATAATAGTCCATCAGAATTGTCATTTTCACACAGATTCTTTTTTTTCTCATGCGTTTTGAGGATACTGTACCTTCAGTACTGCAGTTTGATATACCAGATACAAATCTGATAGAATATTAAACACACTTAACTGCAGTGTTGTCTCCACACCACACAACTGTGGTACAATAATTCTACAACTGCCTTTTTTACAAACTTCATATTTATGCATAATATTATGTAGTTTTTACATGTGCACATTATGTTAATATCTTAAGGCTGCATGCCAGATAGTTTCGTGACTACACATACTCTGAGCTTGGTACTTGTGTGGCCATATGTTGAGAAATAAAACAGTTTTTACACTCCCCTATAAAAGTAGAAAATTATTAATTACAGAATTATTGCACCAAGGCAAAGAATAATCTATCAGTTGAAAAACACAAAAGCTCAAGACCGAAGTTTTCACTTTTGAGTTCAGGATATTTGTGAGTTGTGACACAATGTTTTTAGATCTCATGGATCACCTGTCTTTCTTTTCATTCATTCATCCATTATACTGAACACTCCTTATCTGTCACATTCTTGTCTTACTAATTCCCTGCAGACAGAGCTTCCATTGCCCCTTCAACGCTAGATGACAGTGCCAGTGAGACTAATTTACGTTCATTATTATTATTTTTTTTTATAAAGTCACACTTTTCCTTTTTGCCTTTCATAGTCACTTAAATTATTTTATTTATCCATGAAAATAGGGCTGCTGGCTTTAACCATTTATTTTAAGCTTTTTAGTAATGAACATTTTATTGCGAATGTGACTTTCCAGAAATTTGAGAAAAACTGTATGATTATTTTTAGCAATACCTAAATTTTATAGATAAATTTCTGATAAATTTGTCAAGATTACTTTTTCTGAGGAACTAGTGATTGACGCTTGAATTTACATACTTATATTTGGGCTTATAGTCATGGTAGTGTGCAATGCAGGTAGAACTGATTGTGATTGGTGAAATATTATTTTAAAAACAACTTGAGATCAATTTGCATTACATCCAGGGTTGGGGAGGGGAATTTCATTCATATGAACTAAGTTCCGGTTTCATGATCAGAGCGAACAGAGTTCCCTTATTTCATTTGAACGTGATTGTAAACGAAGTTTGTGATTTTTTATGAACAGAGTTCTTTTTCAAGTCCATTCAAATTTCATTCCTCACATCAGGGACCTGGCTTGTTTTTTTTTTCGTTTTGTTGGCAACTACTGTACTTGCCTCACTGCGATCACCAGCCACATTTGGCCTGTAAATTTTATTGGTCATTCAAATATAATTCAGCAAGACCTTTTGTCACTCCTGTCCTTTTAAGACGTCAGGTAACTGAAGCCATCGAGAGGAATCTGCTGTTATTGTCTGCATTACACTACAAGGACTGGCTTATCGCTTTAAATCACAAGTGACGTATATATCCTTTTACTGATAAAGATGTGATGAAACCTGGTATCTAGGACTACGACACGAAGCTTGACCATCTCAAGTCCATCTGTAAAGAAATAATGCTTATGCTCATCGAGAGGTCTGTACTACTGTGAATGGCGACCGTGTCAGCTGAACACCATCTTGTACGCTATAAAATTGATTATCAAAAGCGAGATAAAGGTTCATTGGATAACGTAGACAGGCTGGTGAAAAAGGCAGAGAAACTAGAGAACTAGGGGTGGGATATGATACACACGAATAGAATAGAGGGTGGCAATGGATTAGGTAGACAACGCACTGGTTTTCATACACGTGACGTCATTGCCTTGTATTGACTTCCCTTTTATAGGGTCAACAAAGCTGTTCTTTACTTTTAAAAGTATTGCTACAATTGTAATTGCAACAATTTTCTGCCATAATTAAAGCTTACAATATCTTAATACTGCAGAATCAGACATTGTTGGTTGTCAAGGATCCTTTAAAAAATACCTGTCTAGCACCAACCAGGACTGCGTAACAGGATACATCATGCATTAAAAGTAATAAATTCCAGGATTTTCTCTATTAGTGACTCTTTCCCAGAATTGTGGCTTAACACCTGCCTTATGATCTTGAATACATTATGAACTCAAAGTTTTTAGCTGGTTCTGTGCAATTCGAAATCGTGCACATGTAATTTCTCCAGTTTCTCTCTACCTGCAGTGATGTCTGGGGTGGCAGTAAAATTTACTTTTGCGCCTGTGCTAGTGAATCTGGATTATTTATCTATTAAGGAAGGGATGAAAGGTATCATGTTCTTCATCACTAAGTACAGTTACATAGGCGGCAAAATCTTGCGCCCCTGAAACTGAACTTCTCCGTGGAAAACACCCACACATAAAGTTACATTTATTAAACATCAAAATCTTTGCTTTCTGTCTTGAAATCAGCTGTCTCGGAAACACATGCTAGTTTCGGCAGGAAAAGTGACTGCAACGGAGATTGGAATTAAGTTCCTCAGACATGAACGGAACAGAATTTGATCGCAATAAACATCGAAATCTTTGTTTCCCGCCTTGAAATCAGCTGTCTTGGAAATGCATGCTATTTTCAGCGGGAAAAGTGAACGGAACGGAATGGAACGGAGATCAGAATTAAGTTCCTGAGACATGAACGAAACAGAAATTGATTGTCTTGGCTGAACTGGGAACGAATTTTGGCACTAAATAGGGAACGGAATGCAGTTCCCATTTTTCATGACTTTGCCCAACCCTGGTTATATCACTTTGTCTTTTTTAAACAATTTTTGTTCTTGATTTTCATAATATTGTTTTTGACATGTTATCATTAACACTGTTCTTATGATGTTTTTAATTTTCATAACCTGTTACCATTATGAAGATATCCACCAGAGTGAATATAACTCTTTTGTAAATCCAACTGTTTCTTAAACGATAATAGTAATTTTTCATTGGGTAATGGTAAGACAATCCCTCTTCTCTCTATAAACATTCCATCTCTGTCTATCTCTTTGTCTGCTGTCTGTCTATATACCTACATACCCAGCTCTGTAGCTTTTACGGTTTATTTAGCCAGTTTGTCCATTTACAGTATCTGAGGTGAACATGTAAGCAAAAACATGAAATCCTGGAAATTTAAGACATGTTATCTCATATCTAACCTTTTTTTGTTTCCTCCTTTAAACTGTAGAGTAGTGGAGTAATGCACTTTTCTAAATTTTTCAGGCATCTGTCAAATAGCTCAGACATTCTTTCATAGTTACCTGACATGGTGCTGATAACACAATGCTTTCATTATATACATTTGATAACATATTTTTAATTTGTTGTATCATCATAATTAATATTCTCAGTGTTTATGCTTTGGTTTCAAGCACTCAAATACTTTGATAACATGTTACTCCTTTTTTTTTTAAATTACTAAAAATTATATTTCCACAGCAAACAAAGGTGCACCCACAGCGTCATCAGTGAAGGCAGAGAAAAGTACCTCTAAGATGAAGAGAGCAGAATCTGCTGTGAGCAGTGACCAGCATCCACCTTCAGTGAGTTACAGAGTTTCAGAAGATTCCTCTGGTTAAAAGGCTGAATGCTCTTTGACACAAAAACTAAGGCGCAAATCTGCATTGTTACTGTTATGAAGTCAACATTGTTTTTTGTGGGGTCTTTTTTCCGTACTCTAAATCTTTCTTGGTGGTCATTTTACTTTTAATTTCATCTCTCCAAACTTTCCAACAGATTTTGTAGATTTTTGCCCATAATTTGCAGTCAGTTCTCTGTCTATATTGCCATCTCATTTACTCATATTTTTACTTTTTCATCCCTTTTACCACTTTATTTGGGGAAGTGGGGAAATGATGGAGAGGTTCTGGGAGGGAGTGGATGTTGTTTTCCTATTCTGTTTTGTTTTCTTTTTATTATTTTTATCAGTTTCATCTCTTGCTCATATTAGTATTTCCAGTATATTCCCAGGTACCTATGCCTATCTTCTCTTCGTGTTCGCTTCCTCATCTTTGTCTCTGTAATATTTCTTTTCTTTTTCTTTCTTCCCTTATGTTCTCAGTCAGTAGTCATCTCATGACAAATGGCCAGTTACTCCGATTTTTTTTCTTTTTTTTGCAGAGAAGCAGCATGCGCTCAGAAGCAGAGTTGGCCGAGAGACTGGAGGATACAAGGGTAAGTATCAGGTTCTTATTGCCATGTGAAAAATTACAAGCTCAAACTTGACATTGAGAATGCCATGAGGAAGCCAGAGAATATAGTCAAAACTTCACAACAAATTATTCTTATTTGTATTTGTGCCTTTTCAGTGACTGTGGGAGTATTGGATCCAGGTTTGTGTTTGTTAGATTATGGTTTGGATTTAAAAATTCACAGAAGACAAACAAAAAATGTTTAATGATCGTTCCCCATTTTATGGATTTGAGAGTCAGTTTGCCACGTATGTCACTCACAGGTTGGAATGCCCACAATCTTATATAGATTGACCTTGCTCAGTGTGCATATACACTAAACGCAGAGTGGATTTACATAATATGAAAAGGAAAGAATGAAATATATGGTAGAATTTCAGATTTTTTAATGGCACAGTGACTTCATGAGAGGTTTATCTGCATTAGATGGATAGTATGATTTTTCTTTTAGTAATCCTCAAATATTTCCTTACTGCCTCTTTTACCCATTTGTTGAATGGCTGAATGCACTTATGTGAAGCTACAGCCAAATAAAATTATTTGTGTACTGTTACCGCAGGTACAGTGTTCCTTTCCTGCACACTGTGTGTTTCACTTGGCACCCCTTCCTGTTCCTAATACTTCTACCATTGTAAAATCTTGTGCATTTTCTGAAACAGGACTTTTCTTCAGCCCCAGATTCTCAAATTTTTATCCTCTCTCCCACGCAAATCGCACTGAATATTTCTGCCTATTTAGGACACTTAAGTTATGGTGTAGGTCCAGCTTTTTGTCATAAGATGGCAGATTTGTGTAAGCGAATTATTAATATTCAGCTGCAATTATGTTTATCCACCAAACATCAGTTTGCCCTCGGTATACATGTGAGAAATACAGTTATGTTCACAGAACACATCAGCTTCATTGATGAAGTGTGGCTTTACTGACTCTAAAGTCACTGAATTATTTTGAAGAAGAGAATCTGACCAGCTTATCAGAAAGACAAAACAAAAAAAAACAACTGGGTGATTGAAGTGAACCCTTAAATTTATCATGGTCTGATGGATTTTATGTATCAGTATTCTAACTAGAAACAATCATTACTAAGCAGTGTATGCAGCAGAAGGTTATGCAGTTAGCGTTAATGGAGGAGACAAGAGAGATATACAGCAGTGCCAAAAAGTTTTACATTTTGGACTTTGTTTCATAATATATCCATCATAGGAAGACGGGTCAGTCACTCTTAATATTTATCTCCTATTTCCATAGGTGCACAAGTATATACTTCAGGCGACAGTCTTACAGAACAGCTGGCCACTTTCTGAAAGCAGTTGGCGATTTGTGCAGATGCTGAAAGAAATGGAGAAGAATGAGCTTAAAGGTAAGTCATCAGAGTCACTTTTGAGAGGTTCACATCTGTGCACCTCAGATCATTTAATTTCTTGAAAACTATTACCAATCTAAATTCATCTTCACCATCAGTGACAGAATTCCAGTAGCAACTCTACTTAGATAGTATGGCATGATATGGCCTAGCACAAAGAGCATAATCAGGAAACAAAGTGATTGATCCTTTTATTAAGAGTGGTATTTTTCTTTTTCAAAAACAAAGCTGCATATATTTTGTATTAGACTTGTTGTGTTTGTACTTCTGAATATAGTAATGGCACGAAAGATCTAAGCTTCTCTGAGAGTAGGAGTAACAGGTTTACCCCCTCCACATACCCATGTACATAGTTATGTTCTAGTCATCCTGTGATTTCAAACAAGAGCTGGCATTGCTTGGATGTGAATCCAAACCATATTAACAAGCAATTTTGACACATGCTGCACCAGCTGGGAACAGTTGGACTGCGCACAGACTTGACATTTCAGACATCCTACAACAGTTTTAAGTGGCACAACATGTAGGCATAGTGTTTTCAAACTGATTTTTGTACTTTTCGTTGGGTTGCTATTGATAACTTCATCATTGCCCTAATTTTTTTTAATCTTTTCTTCCAGTGAGCAACAAAGAACGTCCGCCATCTCCCCCAAAAGTTGAGAAGACACCAGCTGGGGGGAGCAAGAGCAAGGTGAAAGGGGGTAAGGATAAAGGGGGTAAGGACAAAGGTTTGGATGGCAAAGGATCCCGACCATCATCCCAGCAGTTCGACATCACCAAACCAAACTGGACCCTACGAGTGGTCAGTGATGCAGTTGCAGCGGTGAGTGGTCATTGTGCTCTTTATCAGATTAATGTCAGGCTGTACTGAAAAATTATCGGAGTTACAGTTTACACCAGCTTACAGCTCATATAAACACTATTCTTACTAGATTCTTAGAACACTATTGTCTACAATTCCCAGCTGTTTTTCTTCAGATGCACTAAATTGCATGTAATCTAAAAGAAATCAGCTGCGGAGACAGCTAGTTGCAAACCAATGAACAAGAAACCATTTTTCAAGGCATAGAAAACGCTAATCACTCTAGTCTGACAAACTCAGCCTGGGAGTGGCCTTGGTAAGAAAGCTTATGTGTGATCCTATGAAGGCTTTTTTAAAATTTTTAGTCTTGATGGAGAATTGTCTGAAACTCAACACCCTCTGATATTAAATGGAATAACTATTTATCTAGACAGGAAATTCGGGAAAAGCCTTCATAGGATCATGCATAAAGGTGTCTAAAAGACGTGGGTGAAATCTGGTGCCATTGCAAATGACAGTTGTCCTAAAATTGTCACCCTTGAGAGAGAAAAATGCACCACTCACCACAGTTTGCATTGTAATCCACTGCATTCATAGTGATAAATTGCACACCCTTTTATGCACGTTACAACTTCTGGAAAAGGGTAGTACATCCCCTTAAATCGTCAAAGTTGGTAGTGGAGGGTGTATCTGAAATTCAGCATTCATCAAAATTGATAAGCAGAGTGTTAAAACATAATTCATTGCAATTGCAGTGTTTTTCAGAAAGAAAACAGAGTACAGTTGAGTCAGCTCAAGTCAAAGTCACTAGGACTGTCATAGGGGGTTTGAATGACCAGAATTTGAATTAAGATTTTAACTAGGAAAGTACTCATATAGCCATGGTATTTTGAATCATGGTTACACCATTTCCCCTGCAGGGTGAAATTTTAATAAGTTCACCCCCTTTCAACCTTGCTTGGGGGGACAGCAAGCCCTGAAAAAGACGGTTTGGAGCAAGTGTTTTTGAGGAGCGGTAGCCATGAGGAGGCCTGTTAGGAAAAAAAATTGTCGCCTTGTCATCTTTCCCTCTCTCAAATAACCCTTCCCCTCCCCCCCCTTTCTCAATCCTGTGCCGCTGAGCTGAGCGTGAGCAGTACTCACCTTGTGGCGGCAGTAAGTCTGGGAGAGTTCAGAGGAGAAAATTACAAACGTTTCAAATAAAGACTGTGTGGGTGGTTTACTGCCCTCTTTCTTTCTCAAATCTGATTTTCCTAAAAATCATTTATTTTGATAGTTTGATGCATGCTTTCAGCGATTTTCATCATTTCAGTGTTTCAAAGTTCAATACAACCTACCCACTAGAGATCTAATGTTACCATTCACTCTGCTGCAGTTTGTTCTTAATCACCAAAAGTTTTTCCTTGCTTGTATTCTGCTGTAAGGCCAAGATCAGTGTTGCTTGTGTGGTCTTATAGTGGTCTGCAAGCAATAAATGATAGAATCTAGATGGTCCTCCAGATTTTCTGTTGTCTCAGACACACATTTTCTGTAGCGCACGATCATAGGCCTAGGTCTAGAAAACCATTTCTATTTTAACAGTACCACATGTAGACAACTAATTTGTGTGAGTAGTTCTCTGTCACCAAGTGCGTGATTATCGATCAATATTTTACTCTTATGCTCCCACCTGACATCCTGCTTAATCAGTCATGGAGTAATGTGCAATACACACCCTTACCTACCTACCAACTCCTGTCTTCTCAGGCACTAACTTCTTTCTTTCACACCCATTTGCTGTGATTTTGCACCAGCAGAAGAACGGCGAAGGCAAATTTGCAGGTGTGACGGCCTTTGGACGTTCGAATTAAAAGAAAACCCACAATGCTGAGTCCGAATAACGGGGATACATTACCTCTATGTAAAGAAGACAAAAAAATCTATAACTTCATTTCCCATCCATTTAAGAGAAATTTGATTAATCCGACTTTGAATTAGGTGGACTCGATTATATTATTTATGTAAAATTGGAAAAAAAACAAGCAATAGCAGTTGAATTGCAACAACTATTAGAGTACATCTTCTCCTATGCTTCCATGGGGTCATGTGAAGATGGAAACACTGGACAGGGTCATAATGCTGTAAATAAAATATCTGAGAGGAAATAGAAAGGATTTTTGAGGTGGAAAATGATAGAATATGACTTTTTTCCTCAGTTTATCTGGATCATAATTTTAGATGTGAACATGTTAAAATATCTAGTTTTTGTCAGCTTATCTATCTGTTTTAACCACATTGCCAATGTTTCTTTTAGCTAATCTATCTGTATTATTAACCACATTGTTGATATGTCTTTCTCTGAAAACACTGACTTCTCTTTCACAGCTGACTGTAATTTGCTGATGGTACAGAGATGACATGTTGATTCACCCATTTTCAAATCTTTCTTCTCTCAGGATACACTTTTATCCGGCTACTTACATAATGTACTTTTTGTGATTTCATTTTTAACTTCATGCCTTAACTTACACAGTGAACCTCAAATCCAACGAGCTCGGATTCAACGAGACCTCGTATTCAACAAGGGAAATGAAAATCCCCTTTTGTTTCCCTTATTAAATTGTAACAGTAAATGTACCTCTGATCCAACAAATACAAAATTCTAGCAACCTTGGCTCTAATGAGGTCATTGACCTTAAGTTAGGCCGTCAAACATCCTTTTCACCCGCAATAAAACTGTCAGCAGCTAGCAACTCCCTAAGGTGTACATAACAATTGCTAACAACAGTCAACAACTTACAAGACTGAGTCAACATAAAAGGTTACCGGTAATAGTTGCGTGTACAAAGGAGTAGGGAGGGAGGGGATGGAGGAAAGAGATAGGACCATCTGGGCGATCAGCGGAAGGGAGTGGAAGAGTAATTAAAGCCTTTGAAGACTCTGCAGTGCAAGGACAAGGGAAAGAGAGGGGAATGGGTAATGGAACGATGGAATAATATATATGCTTGGCTGATGACTGGCCAAGCCTTTTGTTGGACCAGTCAGAGTCATTGCGCTAGGCGAAATTTTAATCACAGACTCGGAGATAGTGATTGAAACCATTCGTTTCTCAACACTTACACTGCTTTGTCTACAAAAACTTTTTTTTTCCTGTAGATAAATCTGTACATGTATCGGTTGTTGTCACACAGATGGTGTCTGGAGTCAAGGGTAGCAGCCAGCAATATTTTTGAAGGGCAAAGTTAAGTACCCTTTTAGCTAAAGGTTTGTGACACCTATTAGAGGGGCAAATCACTCATTGTGTACAACCCAATTAATCCACTAATATACAAAATCCCCCTTTTTTGGGGCCCTGCCAGCCACTGTCAGAGTTTAGAAATGTGTAAAATAACCTGTGATCTAAATAAAGCATCCAATTTTAAAGTTTCAGGTACAATTTAAGCCTTCTAGATAAAAAAATAAAGTGTGTAGGTCTATGTATTCGCATGCCGTCAAAATCAGCCAAATGAAAAATGTGGGACCAAATCAGAATTTGAGGTGACCTTTTTTGAAAGAGATTTCTGAAAAATTTTGGCTGTTGACCCCCCTTTTTCTTCCCATTAAAAGATTGGGCAAAAGAAGTACTTTAACCTCCATCAAAGAAATGTCCCGAAATCACAGTGGTATATGTAAAATAATACAAAATGTTAATAGGGCCAAAAGATGAAAAAACAATAGGTGTCAAAGACCTCAATGTTCTCACCAGAGATAGACCAGTTTTCACATGACTTGCAGAAACCTTTCGTTCAGCAAGACCTCGGCTTCAACAAGGACTGAAGGTCGGTCCCGGCGACCTTGTTAGATCCGAGGTTCACTGTGTCCTTTCTATGTTTTGATTCTGTTCATAGTTGCTCCCCTTTTTTTATTAAACTATTTTTAAATGGCATGTCTTTCTAACAGGAGGAAATTGAGGTGAAAAAAGATACTGAAAGAGCAGATGAAATCAGGGCCATGAAGAAAGCTTGGGAGGATGCTCAACCTGGCCGTGCTGCCAAAGTAAGTTAAAAAAAAAATGTTCACTGTTGCAGTATGGGTTTTCATTTTCTTCGAATGTGAATGGAACTTGATAGACTTTCCTTCTTGCTGTTGATGTTTTATTTGGGAAATTTCATCCACTTCCTTTTTAGTGATCCATTCTTATGGTCTTAAATATGATTGGCATAATGTAGAATTGTGGAGAAAAGGTTCCATTGATTTTGTGGTTTTATTTCATTGGATATATCTGGTACTGTTTTTTAACAATCACATTTTCACAGTTTAGTAACTAGTATTATCCAAGTCATTTGCACCTGTCTTAATGTAAGGTTAGACTATCCTATTTTCTTGTGTTTATAAAACATGTACAGTAGTTTTGAATTTGTGGCAAGATTTTATATGTTTAAGAAAAGTAAATATACATGTATGATTAAGCATGGATAACTTCAGTTCTTCAGGCCTTCCTTGCCTTGTTCAAGCTTGCCGAATTTCAAAGAGTATACAAAGCATTAGTATAGAGAAATAAATTTGGGTCCGAAAAGTTTGTAGGAGAGAACAATGGTTTTGATTTACATATGTTCAAACTATTTGTGCTTGACTGTATAACCAATATTCTCTGTCCATTCAGGCATTACAGTCAAGATTGAAGTACCTGAACTCCCACACAATCAAACTGGCTTCCAGTTCAGAAGAGACTACAGTTGATCAGGTCACATCTGAAGCCACCCTGGCAGGTGTGGAATCAGCCACCTCTGCTGTAGAACCAGAAAGCACCATGCAGGCCCCACAGACTCCCATCTCCCTCACTGAACAGGAATCAGAGGCAGCCCTGACACTAGAGCCCCCTCCTCTGCCACAACCCAAGGAGATGTTGGAACCCTTAGACCTCACCCCCTTCATCAAGTGAGTAGAAAATGTGATGCTGTCAGGATGGTAATTGGCCATCTTGATGTATGGACAGCAAAGTGGACATATCATGACTGTGGTACATAGAAATGGCTTAAGTCAGGCCATGTTTTAAAAAGGATATCATGTTGTTTACGAGATAAAGGCCCATCTTGACATGTTTTTAAAAAAAATTAAAACGTGCCACTCTTTTCGTACCAAAATTATAGTTGCAAAGATACACACAGATTCTGTCTTTGCTTTGCCATTAAAATATCAGTTTAACACAGCTACTTCATTTAACAACAGAATGTGTTGTTAGTTCCTTATGATTTTGTGTCTAGACAGAAAGTTCACAAATGTCCTTGATAGAGATATAGATAGAGAGAGATATCTAAAACACTTGGGTGAAACTTTGGTGTCAAGACAACTGGTGCTATCACAAATAACACTTATTGTCAGATCATCTTGAAAAAAGGAAAATGAATGATTCAGCACTTTGTTGTGAAGTATTGCTTGCACAGTTGAATGCACATAGATGGCGTTTGATATATACAGTCGATTCTGCTTAATCGCCCTCCGCTTAATCGCCTTTTCCGCATAATCGCTTTGTTTCCCAGGGAACCGAATTTTTTTTCTATATAAAAGTCACTGGATAATCGCCTCTCACTCCAGATAATCAACCACTCTTCAGCACCCATGAATTCAAATATCAGCAGTTGAAGGGTTACAGTTGACAAACAAACAATGTACACAGACGGTTTAACTTCGCGACAGATGGCAGACAGGTTGACTGAGTGACAGCTGCCACCCCGAAATAGGTGTAATAAGCCTTTCCTCCCCACCTCCACTTGTCCCCCTTCGTCCCACGCTACGCATCACTGCCTTCACCCATCCGATAATGCTAATGCGCAGAAAGCCGTATAGTCTCCTCCACCCACGCCTTGATTGCGCCTGTCTGGTGGATTTCGGTTCGTGTCATGTGGATGAACGGTCTACCCCGACCATGCCGTCCTACTCCTTATTGTCTGCTGGGCTACTGCGAGGTGGCCAATGAGAGAGATCGCGGAGATCAAACATTTTGTGCTCTACAACACCGTCAAACTCGAGTTTGTCCTGAGTCTGGTGACAAGAAGGTGTCAATGCACGATATCAAACCACAACATCAAAGAAATTTAATCTCCTTACCAAAAATATGGCCGAAATTATTTCCTCAGCTTAATAGCCGCTCCACTTAATAGACCACTTTTTCCTTGATCCCGAGGATGGGCGATTAAGCGGAGTCGACTGTATATATATACCACGTTTGGTATAGTACAACCACTGGGAAAGAGTCATGTATCCTTTTAATAGAGGGTTGTATTTGCACATCTCTTCTGCTAATCAGCGTGTATAAACACGAGGATGTGTCAACTTCTCAGCTTTGTTTACAAAAGTTGTGAGACTGTAGAGCCCAACAACTTAGATAATATAGTGTACCATATCCAGTCACAGCAAGGCACTGTAAACAGTTGCATATTGATGCCTGGGAGTGAACTATGTTTCAATAGTGATTGTCAGAAATTTTGATTTTTAAACACTTTATTTCTCAGAAAAACCCTACCAGAGCCTCGCTACTTAGATGAGGCTGAGATGCAGAGGCTGATGGAGAAAAGACAGCAAGAGATAGCAGAGTACAAAGCCTTTAGGGAAGGAGTGGAGAAATGGAGAGAGGCAGACAAACAGAAAAGAAACAAGACAAAACTGCAGCAGCTTGAACAGTGCCAAGCCTTACAGGTTAGTATACAATAGCTCAGTGTATCAGAATGCCCTGAACAACGTGCCTAAAAGGGCAGAAAATATTTGAAGAAGGATATTGTATGTTGCCATGAAATATCTGCAGAAGTGATTGAGAGCTTCAACTTTTATTTTGAAAATGTTCTGTGATTAACATGTGGGTAGAAAGATGGCTTATATGTTTGGCTCTGTAAAGTGGCTAGATGCCTGACTGAGGAAGTGCTGCTGCAGTCTTCAAAGCACAGTAGACAATGGCTGAAACTAAAAAGGGGTAAACTAAGTCTTTGGTCCTGTGGAGTTTGGTTGAACCATTGCAGCAAATCCTATTCTTCTTCTCTTTCTGTCCTCCATGCTGCAATGCGCCTAGTAGTATATTGAGACCCTGAGGTCTGTTATTCAAAGAGCAATATGATGAAGTACAGCAACACTTTTTATCTCTACCATTACCCACTGTTGACAGGCGGCATTGGATGCAGCAAGAGAGAGAATCAACATCCCTCGTGAAGCCATCCGCCAGCGCTATCTGGATGCCGAGAGGCAACGTCTGGAGGAGTTGGCCAATCAGGAGGCAGCCATGAAGGCAGAGCTAGAGGCAAAGTCCCCTAAGGGAAGAAAGAAAAGTGCGGGCAAGAAAAAGGGCAAGTGAGGATAGGAGCAGAATTATGTCACATTTGTTTTGTCTTGCGGTAGCAGTTACTGAACATTTATGACTGTCACTTTCAAATCCTTAAACTTTTGCTGACACTCTTATAACTGTACATTTTCATGTTTTAAATAAATATTTATGTATATAATATCAATATGCCTATCATCGGCAAATTTGCATAACAGTTTGAAACTTGGAAGGGTTCTTTATCAGTATAAGATAATTAGAGAGCTGAAAAACGGCCCTGAATGAGAATGAATTTCATATTTACAAGCTGTAGTTCAGAGTAGGAAGGCACCAGTGAACAGTTTTACCATCTTGATAATGTCATTTCACCTTCACCATGTGACATGCTGGTTTTTGACTGGCTGTACCTGACTTATCTCAGGATTCGTTCTCAAACAAATTCAGTATTATCTGCCTTCGCTGTGTGTGAGATATATTTGTACGTATGAAAAATACCTCTGTGATATTTTTGTCGAGTTACGATGTTTTTGCGACAGATTCTGTCTGCATGTTGTTGAGCATCTGTCATGTATGGCATAAGCTTTGGTTTCTTTGTCTTCAGCAGCACATGAGTGTTGTATCTTGTTAATTTCTTCAATTTATAAGAGCCTGCTTCATATATATCCCACTTGCCCTCCTGTCACAGTTCTTCTTCCCTGCTTGGGTAATAAAACATGATTTTGTTTATAATCCAGTAATTTCCAGGTTAATGATTGATGCATACCTCTGATGTATTGAATTGTCAATGAATGACTTTTGATTTAGCATATTACGACACACAAATTATAGTTTGCCATGTGATACAAGCATCTCTATAATTTTCGCAACAGTACTAATGTTAGTATCCATCCATTCCACATTGGCTGTGATAAATGAGTATAAATTTGTGACATGCCTTTAACCTAGACTTTGATGACAAGACTATGTATTTCTACACATGAAAGGTTTAATAAAAACAGAAAACAGGAGAGTTTCCACTTGTGATTATTGGTGAGTGAGCAGAATTTCTTGTGTCATCGTTTAATGCAATAACACTATCTTGACATGTCTTGAGAATGAAAGGAATGATTCATTTTATATGACTACTGAATTAATTATTTAAGTGATCCTAGTGATGACTGTGAATGTCATTCCACAGCTGATCCAGTGAACAGCTGAATTTCTCAAAAGAAGACTATTCACGGTTGAGCAAGACATCTGCCTTCTGAAATGTTTGCTACAATGCTTGATTTCAAAATTCATGATTTAGACACTTGCTGTGAGACAGTCAGTCTTAAAAGCAATTTATCTTTCAGTTTTATATCTTGATTTGCACTAATTTCAGGTTTTCAGTGGAGCAAGCTGTGTCACAATTGAAGAGAGTTTTTCCAAACCTCTGCAAATGCACTTTCATTGAAAAATAAAATGCATTTCTGTATATTTCATTCAAATCCAAAGTGAGTTGAAAATCTCCACTCCTTCAAATTTTATGTCAATTAACAGTAAATTATAATGTGTGTGTGAAGAGCAGTTACCTTATTGTTATTTCCCGTTATTTCAAAATATTCAAAGATCAGATACTGAGTTTTGGAAAAACACTCTTCAGTTGTAAGGTCTTGTTTCAGTTTTGGACAAAATTACTAAGTCTTTTAAATGTGCTTAGCACCACACTTTGGCGAGTACAACCAGCTAAAAATAGCACGGCTGTTGTTGATGGGTTCATCAGCTCATTATCAGACACTCATCTTGCACGCAGTCTTTTCATCAATTCTTGAGACAAGGTTGAAATTCCCAGTGAAAACATGAAATTTATTCCAACAGCAAGAATTACACAGGGACACATGATACAATCCCCTAATGAACCTCAATAATGATATCAATAAAAATATCTTGCAACTATACTTTAACAGCAACAACAGGTGTGACAATGGGTGCATTTTAATTCTTAAGGCCCTGCCAAAACCTGATTTGTCTACTTTCATAATAATACGATGACAAATCTGGTTCTAATTCTATTGCCTTCAAAATGCTGCCCAATAAAAACAAGCAAGTAAACTTCTTTGACAATGAAGTGCTATACATGTGCAAGTATTTGTTAGTCTGTCATTGGTTAAAATACATATGACCCGTGACCCACTTCTTAAAACATCTCCATGTCGACCATATGTCTATCTTATGACTAAATCACTAAGAACAAAATTTGTGTCATATTACACACCAAACAAGTGTAAGGTGTCTTCACTGTATGTGTCCACAATGGCTGCCATTATAATTCTTAAAGAGGGCAATTACCAAGACTGAAGCCCTGACTTCACATCCTTCTTGGTCTGTGCTGCCAGAGAGTGTTTAACTGTATATTATGCATACAGTACTGATGCAAACAAGAAGACAGTGGCATGAAAGTAAAATCTTGCTGGATCTACAGGGCAGCAGGATAACCCATACAAATGAAGGAATACATAATGTGAAGCTTCACCAAATGGCATGCCATAATCTTCAATTACTTGAGAAAGGTGCATCTTCTGTGTAACTGTTATAACATCTTCAGTGACAATGTTGACTAAACACAAAAAGAAGTTTCATCTGACTGAAAACAAACAAGGACTTGGTGTCGACAAAAGATGTAAATTTGTAACATAGCTAGGCTGCAACACTGGTACACTTACATGAAATTCTACACAGAACTGCAACTGTGGCACAAAAATGTTACAAGTATCAACAGCTATTCGCATCTCATTATCATATATTACATGTGGTTACGTGTGTCCTAAAACTCTGCTGAATTATTTTGTATCCTAATTTACCTGTACAATCTGTTCCACTGATGTCGTACTGTCCATTTATCAGCACATACATATTGGTAAAATAAAAATGGCACATTGGTGAGAAACACAAACTGAAACAAAACTCAAGTGTGAAAAAGAAATGTTTAGAAACTGAATGCAAATCTGAAAACCTGAACATTAATTTTGTTATCATAAGAAGTTTGTTGATAATTAATATTTAAAATGTACAAATTAAGCATAAACTTAATAACATAAAAATATTCAACAATATATGGCTGTTCATGAATATTTTACAAGTGACCAGATCCAGATATGCTCATAGCACTATTCATACATAATGCCCTCCACTTTTGATCATGGGTCAGTATTGTATATTCCCACATGATCCANGGGTACCCCCATCAAGCCTAATGTATAAGAAGTTGATTTTTGGATGTTAGCCCAAAATTTTCCGCTGGGTGTAGAAACGACAGGTGCTTAAAGTTACCTACCTTTAAGAATTTGCGTTATTACAGATCAGTTACAGAAATCCGCAGTTTTCACCCCCTTAGTGCTCTGTTAAAGAAACCAGTGTTTGATGTGGTAAGTCTAGATGTTGGCTGAATGTTCCGTACCATTAACTGTCCCATGGACATGAAAATAACACGTTTTTTCTAACAACTTACCTTTAAAACTCCTGTATTTCGCAGCATCAAACTGCTCCAAATNGAAGTTTACTCACTGGGCAGACCAGCTGGCCAGCTCTCTCTTCTTCATAACGGTTATCTTTGAAAGTTATCTTATATTCTTGCTTGATTTCATTAAGGGCAAGTGCGGCACCCTATACGTGTAAAATTTGATAAAATGAGTTAAGGGCAGTTTCTTGCACGGCGGCATGTCCTTTATCAATTCCCGAAGTTATTTTCATGATACCTGTCTCAGAATGTTTATTTTGATGCAAAAGGAAATGGTTACCCCGTCTCAAATGCATCTGTCGGTAATCTTTTATTGTCAATTATCTCAAAATCACAGTTTTCGTCACTCTATCCCTTCAATCTGACTTTTTTTCTAGTCCAATTTACATAAAATTTTGCATAACAACTCTCTACACCTCTGTTTTGAAATTGTCACAGAGTTTTTTCGATATCTTGTGTTTTTTATCTTTCATGAAATTTTAAAGTAGAAAATTTTCAAAATTTTCAATGGTTTTTCATGACATTTTTACAAAAATTATTTTTTAAAATCTATCGAAGAAATCAAAAAAAGCCTGTGACATTCTATTTTAAATAAAGTGATTTTTCAAATGGGAAAAAAAAAAAAAGCACTGTACCATCTGTTGTTCTCCAGATCGAAGGGTTCAAAGATATGCATATTTTCCAATATGGCGGCCAAACAATTGGCATTTCCATAGTAATGGAGGGAGGAGATTGCAAAAACACCCCAGTTTATCTTCCTTCCTGGCCCTATCTGACCCATTTTTCACCCCACAATGACGAAGTTCCCTTTATTAATAGAAATTACCTAGTTCTGCCGTACTTGCCCTAAGAAGTTTTCTGCCACATGATGACATTTTCAGTAAATAACAAAATTAAAGAGCAGCTGATAAATGTTACAACTATAGGATCAGAGTAACATAGCTTAAATATTACCACTTAGAATGAAAAAATTCCATTAAGACTAGAAATAATATGTGTCAGTTGGACATCACATCAGGAATGGCAATTTTATTTATCATCAAACAATTTGAATAACTGTCAGCAGTTTGTTTGATTACACAGTTTGGCATAAAATCTGTCACGTCAGCAACTGCAAAATCTCCTGGTTATTGTTACATGTGCATGGTTACCTGAAGATAATTTTGTGAAAAATGCCCTGGCTGTTGTACCACTGCACTGAGCTGGTAAGGGGGACAACCCTGCAACTTAAAAGTGCACCCTGTGGTAGCCGCAGTGCAATAACCATGTAATTTTCAAATTATACAGAAGAGAGTAAACAGTACTTTGTCTGAAAAACATGGCCATACACATAGGGGAAAAAACTAGCATTTTGTGCAGCCTCAAAACTATTTGGCTCACACTTTTTATCATGGCTACAAACTACCTGAAACCATGCATAAAAACAACTTTTTTGAAAAACCAGGTTAATGCACTGTGGTGAGAATATGAAAATCACAGCTCACTTAGACCCTAATTTTGTGGGATATCCAAGCCATAGGAAGAAGCCTAACAGCATTGAGAAACTTAAGATACGATGCCCCGAAATTCATCATGCACCTCTTGAATCATATATACTGTACACTACCACTGACCAACACCAAGTCCAAACTTAGGTTTATAGTCCATGAAGTGCTGCCTCACCTTTCCAGAAATTTAAATGTCCAGGGCAACGAAAAGAAAGGATGGTTCTTCAAACTCAAAACAAAAATCTACCAGCTGACAACAAATCCCTCACATGATATGGGACATGAAATCATGGCCAGATGGATATCAGGAATGATGCTAAACCAAAATAATAAAATCACGCCTCAGGAACACGCTAATTATTAACTCTCTTGTGATGATTCCTGCAAATTTCAAAGTTTGCAGAAAAGTTTTCCACAACTCCTACGGGGTCAAACTTCTTATCTTTATAATACATCCATACTATGCAAATTTTTCAGAGATAGTCTCGGATGTGTGCCTAATATTTCTGTCACTCCAGTTCAATCCTTATTTTGAGAGGTCTAAAATTTGTAATATTATACAGGAAAACTTTTAAGTCCACATGCATGTTTTTGTGTTTTGCAATTGCTTCAGTTCATTACTTGGAAAACTGTTCAGGCAAGATCATTAATAATGGCTCAATTATAGAATTCGGAGATTTATATTCACGTTCAGATCTAGAAAGTCCACTGAAGCAAAAAATTAGCAGTTAATGCAATCATGGTGGGCTTCATTGGTAGACAACCATTTTTTCTTCGAGAACAATTGTTTAAAATTTCGTTTATTTAATTTGCAGGGATGCCAACAGGATTTGGCAGAAACACCTGCACTTTTCGGTTCTCAAGTCCGAAATTGAGGAAAACAAAATATGCTTCCTTATCCCATTGCATTGCTGTTATTTATTTTTTGCACTGTTCACCACAAACAAAACACAATAAGATGTATTATCCTCTGACAATACCATGAAAGATATGCCACTGAGCCTGGTTCCTCTGGTCAAGAACACAGAAATGTTCATTCTTATTCGGCATACTGTTTGTTCAATATGAATGTAAAAGAAGGATGACAACCTTTAGTGGTACGGAGTCTGGTCTCCCTCATTACTATTAATAGCCGCAGAGCTGATGCTCTCACAACAAAGTCAAGCTTTGCGTAAAGGTAGCTTCACCCACTACTCAAATAAAAGGGGCAGTGAAAATTATGAACCCAAATACCATGACTCAACTTCTATTACTTCAAAGCCTCTATCACAAGTTCCACAGCAGCTAGAAGTAAACACACACAAACACAAACATGAGGCTTAGGCACATAGGCATATTTCTGGATGTTGTCGCTTGTAAATGTCTGCTGTCGCCTTCTTTCCTGCATATTTTAATAATGACCCCAAAGTGTCATAAGACAGTTTGAGTTGCTGGCTGACCAGCACACCCATCACCAAGCAATGCTAGCATAAGCCTGAAAATTTTAACTACTGGAAAAGTCAGGAATCCGGCTTTAGCCGGAAAATTGGCATCCCTGTATCATGAATTAATCTCTTACAGATATATTATCACAGTGGTAAGAAAAAGTTGCTAACTAAGCTCTTGGAATGGATAAAAGGAAATGCATTCTTCATACCTCAAGGCATGTCATGGTGAACACCATGACAGTGCCTGCGTGCCTGCTGGTTGCTATATTCTATTCAGTTGTACAGGCTTGAATATTCAGATTAATCACATCTTTCAGTGGTATAGGTTTTGCCATATAAGCAGCCTACACCATAATCTCAGCAGCAAAAGATAATATCGTCATTGTCAGGTGGTTTGCCTATCTCATTTGAGTGGGTTTTTCAGGAGAGGAAAAAGCTTTATTAGACAACGCAAAGAAACAATGCCAATCTGATACATTTGTGCTGCTTTTTACCCAATATACTTGTGACTTAGATCTACTTTGTTCATGACATTTGATGGAAGCACAAAAGTAGCCCAGTTCACAAACTGCATACCTCTGAGATTGAAATCTCATGAACAAAGGTGCTTCTTCAAGGGATAAAAAGAAATTAATAATATTTAGTCCAATCACATAAAATCTAGTCCGAACTTCGTAAAAACACTGGAAAGGTTCATTCAACGGCAGAATGCCACAATGGCCATGATGATAATGAATTAAAACATCTCAACTGTTGGAACTTGTACAAGGTTTCTCAAAGTCTGGAAATGCTGTAATGGCCCAATAAAAAAATTCCTGAAAACCTGCAGACCTGAGAGCGCATGATTGGAATTCTAATTGCTATAACTTTCAAAAGACAGCACAAAAACAGTACATTTCTACAAAAAATGGCATCAAAGTTCAACACAAAGCTAGCATTATGCCACTTCTGTCAATCACTCTCTGCTGTTAATAAAAGAATGATATCAATCTGTCTTTCCTAATGAAAAGATCTCCAACATAGACAAAAAAATATGAACATTAATTTTACTTCTAAATGAAGGAAATTAGAAAACTGCTGCACATATGGCAATACAAGAGTCCCTAACATAAAACAAAATGAATCATACTTGGTGTCTCCTAGAGCTGTTGAGCTCCTGAGTTACATAGTATGCTTTATCAGCTAGTAAAAAATGTGGGTTTTTTAAAGTTTTTTTTTCTACATATCTTACCATTCCTGACAATAAACATAATGACATACTGAAATAGCCTTAACAACTACCAGAATACCAGAAAAAGCCTGTTCATCTTTTAAAAATATCATTCTATGGTCATTCTTATGGACAAATTTATACTATGATGAAATTTACTGAAGTAGTGACAAACTGAACATTTTCTTTCAATGCAATTTCCATTTCTCATCTCATACAGATTATGTGCTTGACTACTGTTCTTTTTCCTGGCTGAAGTCTTTTTAGCATGAAAGGCCATCAGCAAGTCCTCAGAGCATTATTCCACACAGTTTTCTAATGGAAACCTTGAATGTCATCTATATACTGTCATGTCTATGTCTCAAATTGTCACTTTCAGCTTGCCTGACTGGATATGTCACCCCCGTCCTCCACACCGCCAGTCCCAAAGGTCTGGGTGCTTGCACTCCTCCTGATGCTAACGGTAGTTGTCTGTGTGGCAATGCTGCTTCTGACAGCATTCCTACGTCTTGCAAGGAGCGGTCCATCAAGACTGCGAGCCGAGCTTGAGAGATTCGGGGACTCTCGTTCAAGAACCTTACGCGAACTGTGGGCAAACGAGGAAGTACACTATTTGATCATATGAGGTCATAAACTCTTGCTCATCTGCTCAAATACAGAAGTAAGAAAAAAAAATCTTCATGCCAACTTAGACAAAACATTCTCTACAACTATGATCATATTCATAAGCTCTTTGAAAGCTGAAAACTATTTGAGAAGACACAGTGATTGCGAAACTTCAAATTAATGACCACAGATAAAATAATGTGGGGGCTCAAAGAGGCAAATCATACTAAGTCTTAAGATCCTAAATTTATAGAGTTGGCAGGAAATCTTTTTCTTCTTTTCAAGTAATCAATCTTTATTGTTAGAGACTTTTCATATTAACATGTGAATTTCTAAAATTCATACAGGAATGATCGGCTCTGACCATTTAGGCAACAAATTATATCTCAGAACAAGGCATTCAAATGAATGTATGCAAACACTTCACAGATGTCAGCTTTAGTTGAGTATTACGTAATCTATAACCACATAACTTCACCAATTTCCAAGTAAATTTATGAACAATTGAAAAGACAGCACATATAATAATGTACATGAAATCTTTAATAAATTCTGAAAGGTTGCATGTAGAATAAAGTCCTCCAGGCATCAGTTCTCATGAGGTATACAATGTCATGCAGATGTGTTTATCCAGATACTGTGCTCACACGTGTAGAGTATCACAATTTTTTGTGTGCATGAGTGTCTGTTTATCACTTTCGTCAAAGCTTATTACTTCATGGATTTATGGATTTTAAGAAATTACCATTTTCAATTTGTAACCCTTAAAAATTACCATTTTCACAATTACTTTTTAATATTTTTTTCCCTTTAACTTCATTTTTAATAACCTTGTAGAATTTTTCTCAGCACAAGAGAAAGTTCCCTGAAAACTAGTAGTGAGGGCAGTAGGTTCTATTTCAACAGAGAGCAGCAACACTCCTTGCTGTGGTTTCCTTATCCTTGCAAATAAAGTTTACACCCTGAGCATAGTTTGCAGCTGTTCATCAATATGATTGGTAAATAGTTGCTCTCTTGACAACTTTTTTTTTTCTTTCTCAAGAATGTTCCAGAAATTTTCTGCAGTTCACTGCTCACATAATCAGGTCATGCTGTATACTTTAATTCCTGTTTTGAGCATTTTCACTGGCTGACTGACTGACCGCACCAGAGGTTTGAAACTTTCTCTAAACACGAATTTATATAAAAATCAAGGGGTAGACTGGGTTATTTTGGGTACAATGAGCATAATGATATTCCATACTGTCCATTATGACAATATATCTACTTGAAGGAAAACCCAGGAAACGACCCCTCTGCAGTCAAATGACTTAGGCAAACAAAAATGGTTGTTACTGTCATGTGTTCCTTGTTTTGATTTATAGACAAATGAATGATATTTCATGCTGCTTAAAGTTTTGGCACAATTCTGGGTGAATCACAGCATTTTTTTATTTTAAATCCATCCTTGCACAACATCCAATGCCTACAGAATAAATAAAATTTTAAATTTTAACTTATAAGATTCTTTGACTACCTTTTAAATTTCACTAGAGTGATGAGTATAGAGTTAACGCAGCACTTTCAGTCTGAAATATTTTCTTGATATAGCAGTTTCATTTAAGCCAATGAAATACGCAAAGACCTACCCTGGACGGCAGAAATGTAGATCACCACGATTTGTACCATACACCATTCCCTCTCCTACACCAGGCAGCCACCTTGCGGAGTTGACACTCACATTATTGCGAATGTCTTGGCTGCAGGGATGGTACAGATCTCTGACATGCTGTAAACAACCAAATCAAACATTAATAAAATGCAGTTACTAGTCAGAATCTTGTAAAACACTTGTGAGAGCAATAATAAACTTATTAAACCCATAGGGTTGACTATCTGATCACAATCCATCTCAATACACTTTTCACTTCATTGCAACAGTCATGACTGTCATGAGAAAACATGCAAGAATAAAAAACAAACAGCATCCCTGAAATAATTGTTCCCACCACCCTGATTAATAACCAGCCTGGTTGCCTTTGTATTGTATTAAGATCTTTGGAACCCATTGCTTTTTCTATTAAGATTTTGTGTTATTCTACAAATACCACTGTGATTTCAGGAAATTTCTACCATGGAGGATAAAGTACTTCTTTTGCCCAATCTTTTAAAGGGAAGAAAAAGGGGGGTCAATGCCCAAAATTTTTCACAAATCTCTTTAAAAAAAAGGTTACCTCGAATTCTGCTTTGATCCCCAATTTTTCATTTGGCTGGTTTTGACTGCATGCGAATACATAGACCTACACACTTTATTTTTTTTAATCCAGAATCTAGAAGGCTTAATTTGTAACTGAAACTTTAAAATTGAGATGCTTTATTTAGATCACAGGTCATTTTACACATTTCTACACCCTAACACTGGCTGGCAGGGCCCCAAAAAATGGGATTTTATATATTAGCAGATTAACTGGGTTGTACAAAATGAGTGATTTGCCCCTCTAAGGTTTTTGGCATCTTTGACACCCCCCC
>JAWQUT010000072.1:1298842-1319520 GCA_033807755.1 Ellobium chinense
GGAATTCACACTACCTTCAACAACTGACCCAGACCTTTTATGTTCTATGATCCTCAAGTATATGAATTAAGCAGTTACAGCAATAGAGTCACATTACAACTTCCTGTAGGAACAGCAATTTTAGAAAGCAAATAGCACAAGTGACTTGATTCAATTATCAGGGAATAACGATGGAACCATTCTCATGCTCCTGTGTAGTTGTTAAGTTATCAACAACCAAGCCAGATCTATTGTGCTCCAAGATTCCAAGTTGAGCAATTACACAGTGTAACCATCAACTTACGATTTCCAATATCAGGAACAGGAATGTTGGAAATATCCCATTGCTGAATCCTATGTGTCTGAGGCACAATGTTGTTTGCCACTGCCTGGTCATCTCGACTCATGAAAGCTCCTTAACAGAGAGACCAAATTGAGTGATGTGAGAGTAAGAAATCATGATGTTCAATGTCACAAAGTCAGATATGCCTCAACAATGGGTGGAAAATTATGATAATTTGTTCAAATGTTGTAGAATCTCACTGTAATCTAGCCATGTATGCCTTAACCCCAATAACATTTTGACAAAGTACCCAGTTTCTGAGAAAAGGCATCATATTTTTGCAATTTAGTAGTGTTTATTCTTGTCAGTCATCAAGCACAGACCACTGAGATTTACAGTCCTACTACCTGTTTAACATTTTGTGTACCACAACCTTGTCAATTGCCCTTTCAGTCCCAAGGCCTCATCCTGTGACATAACTTTGTGGTACAGCTTAGTTTCATTTGTGTGACTATAGTACACACATGTAAAGTAAAAATGGGCACAATATTGCAATTGTGATATGAGAGGTGTTAAGGAATATCAATACATTAGGAGGAAAAAAAAAATGCACTCTATTGGTGATGTTTGGCTCTGAGAAATAAAAAAAACTACTCCTTCTAACAAGCAGCAGGTTCATGTCTTTCCAAATTCTCTCAAACTGTGTCCCTGACAACCTTAACAACAGCTGTTGCACAAACACTACACATTGTAACCTATTTCTTCTCTTTATGAACTCTTAAAGCTGATCTCTTTCACACAGTATCTCTTGTCTTACCTACTGATATTTTCTGTGCTAGCTGATCAGATACACTGTTATAATGACAAATACTGAATCTTGTACTGGTAGGAATTCATTTTTGATTTTACAAGGTAGGAGCCTTCATGGCATGATCTAAGATCTTCAACATTCCCCGCTGGTAAGGGGTCATACACATTCCTATAAAGGAGACTGGGTAGAATAACCCCATGCAAATTCCTGTGCTTATTGAAAATTCATTTGTGGTAATGTTTGTGTGAAAGGCTAGCTAATATAATTACTGCTGCCCTTGAGCCAACCTCCTGAATGTAATGAGAGAAAAATAAAAACATTCAAAATCACAATTCAGAGCATAACAGCCAACCTGCTATAGTCCTGCTCATGATATGCTGCATAGCTTCACTTGGACGGTTGATTGTGTCATCCAAAATACTGCTAGAGTAGTCAGGGTGGAGGTAACCATAGCGTAAATTCCACAGGGATGCCTCCCCCTCCTCATCCTCCCTGGCTGGTCGGATAGTGATAGATGTAGGCATTTCAGTCCTTGTGTTTGTACTGAAACATATCAAACCAAGTGAGTGTTACCCAAGGCTATGTCACTTTAACAGATAAAAATCAAATTAGGACTACACATCTTGGCTCCTCAAAAATCACATCATTCTTAAAAAAAACAAAAACCCTGTGAGCATCAACATCTGACAAAAAGGACATAATATCACAGTCATAGACAGACTATCTATCTTAGAGATGGGCAATTTCCAAAGTGGGCTATATATGTGAATGCTACAACCCAATATAGCCTACAAACATCACAGACAAAGTAAATCATGAAATCAGTGGTTAGAAAACATCAACAAAGCATGAGCTTGGCATTATTTTCTTGCTTTGTACAAATACAGTTTTTTTGTCTCTCCCGATAAAACTCACTTAAACTGAAATAAGTAAACTGTCCATGACTGTGACAATCTATGGTTTGCTGAAAACATCCAACTGGAAGAGTATTTATTGCAAATATAACATTTTTTTATTTTCAGAATCCGAACTGACAGACCTCCATTACTTACCTCACAGGTTGACTGGAGCCTGGCCTCATCAGACATTCCAGTAACTGTCTGTGGTGAGTTGGTGGCGTTCTACTTGTTGCTGTGCTGGATGCTGTGCTGGATGAGGTACTGGATGATGCAGTGGTCATTGGTGTAACTACGAACAATGAATAAAAAAAGAACTTTAAGCAAAATGAAAACAAAAGTAAATTGTTTCTTGCACTGGAGGTAATTGATACACAATGACTGAAACATCTCATGAAGAAAGAAAGCAAGAACACCACACAGATAAACATTTCTTTCACATGTGTTCTGTCACTGAAAATCCTTTTGGGAAAATTTCCTTTTCTCCCACTAATATCTCAGAGAAATAATCTTTACAATTAAACACTTCCTTTGGTTACCAAAGCATGATGTAGGCATTCATTTTTTAATAGTAACCATGAGGGCGTAATATAGCCGTAATCATGCTGACACGTCGTAAAACACAAACTCACTCACTCACTCTGTGCCTTACTATTAAGTATGGGAGTTTCCATTTCGGGCAAACATGTTAAATGTGTCCACTTGGAAAATTAAACAGAAAATAAGAAACACTAATGATCACTAAATTTCCTGAAAATATCATTGAATCTGAATCCAGCCTTTCTCTTCATTACCTTCCCAACTTTTTTCCATAGACATAATGGTAATTACATTCCTGACTCAGAGAACTAACATTTACTGGTGGTCTAGAAAGCAATGCCTCCTGCCCAAAACAATCTAAATGTGTTTTGGGAACTCATTAAAGTGGTGAGAACTCATTCATGTTATCCTAAACAAACTTCAGCAAATGACTGTTCCAAACATTTGGCCATGGGGTCATGCAGCTTGTGAGCTAATCTTACAATCTGAAAACTTTCAAGCCTATTGTTTGTAGGTTCAACTATCGAGTCAGAGAGTTTGCACTGTAGTGTCTTTGGGAATGACACTTCACTTCTATTCCTGGCAGAGGGGAACCAAGGCACTGTACTGCAATGACTAGTGACACTCCGTTTATTATAGATTTCATTTGTCATAATGTCTATTTATATCTATAATGTATAATGTTTAATGAATATGTATTATGATTATGTCGTCAAATAATGTATGGCATTTTAAAGCAATTTCCTTAAAGAGTTAATAAAAGTCCCATTCTATTCCTATTTCATTTCTTTTCATTTGTTCCATGGTTTCTCCCTCTTTGATACAAGCATATATTCTCTTTCTAAACACCAACCTCTGCTTTCTGAAATGCCACGCCTCTCTAACAGTGAAACTCTAGCCCTGGATAATATTGGTGGTGCATCACCAGCATCATGCATCCTTCCTCGGGCCACACTTCTAAGGGAATCCCTCAGCCGTGTAGGGTGGCGCCGGATGTAGGGGCTACTGGTTAACAGCCGTCTCCTCTCACGGTTGGCTTGGATTCTGTCATCAGTGGAATAACTATTAATATAACTGGTGATAACAACCTGTAGGCATTGTTTCTTTCAAAATTTTCACATACAGTCAAACTCTTTTATGGCTAGTTCCTAACTGAACATCTCCTGAATAGGACAACACATTCTGGCATTGTGAAGTCTCCAACACAAATACGATATTTTGTATTCATAACGGTCTCTCTTACTGCTATATGTGGTGGAAGGACAAAAATATTTTCTGCTGGGGATTTTGCAAGCTTACAAGTTATTACAAAAAATAATCAAGGGTCCAAGTCCAGTTGCAAATAACAGCTGTTTTGATCATAATAAGTCACAATTGCATTGGGCAAATTTTCACTGAGCACATCATCCCCTTCTATTAGCCATGGTTAGCTGCACAGCCAAACAAAAAGCTGACCCCTAAGAAAAAACTGTACAAATCATCTTGCCTGTGAGAGTTCATAAAACAGCTGTATAAGAAGGGGTTTGTTCTATTACAATCTCAGCCCTTACAGGGACCACATCACTATGTTTATTCTGAAATCTGGCTATATGTAAGTGCAGTTTTGCAACAAACTGGTTGGTTTTTGCTGCCCTCTTCATTACTGTTCTGTGAACATCACTATGGCTGTTTTTGTTGACAAAATTTGTTTCTATTGCTTGATACGGGCAGTTTGTGAAACATGATAAACATCGGCAGAGTAAAACAGGCCTGACAGAATAAGACTGAGTCTATGTTAACATAGCCTACCAAAATGAAATAATCTCTGTTGCAAAGACATTGCAGGCCCACCCTAAAAGAACCATTATAAAAGAAGTTGGACTGTAGTGCACTGAAAGAGGATGGTAAACCAAGACAACTTGTCAGTTTTGGGACTTTGTAAATCAACTGCTATATCAAATGCACTGACACACAGAAGACGATAAGTTGATAAATTCTGTGTCACAACTAAGAAAGGGGATCTTCAGTTAAGGATGTTTCCTTCAAGCAAATTTGAAGACTTTTTTAACTCCCTACCATTTCAAGAACACTGCTGAAACATAGGGTTGGGGCTCAAAATTAATGCCATATGATAAGTAAAGGACTTTCCTTAGCCATTATACAGTCAAAGCCTTCTAGCTCATATAAACAGTACCAGAAGGTTAAGAAGGCTCAACAAATCATCAAGTCCTAATTCATGTGCACTTAGGACAGACTTAGCCTAAAAACATGATATCAATCAAAGGCAAGATCATGACACATGAAGAAACTGAACTTACAGATTATCCTCTAATATAAGACATCTGTATCTTTGAAATTAACATACTGCCACGACATCAGTGGCAACTTACCAATTTTCAAATTTTGGAGAGAGTGTAAAACCCATTTCATATTTCAATGCATGGTCATCATGTATTTAAGTCAAAAATTGTGTAGCCAAGAAACTATCCACAATGTAGCCATAGGATTTAATCACAATGTTGCAAGAGATGTATGAATTCATGCAATAAAAACAAATTTTGGCCAGAATATGCAGCTAAGAGCTGTTGCACAGAGAAGATGATATGTCTTTTGTTTTCAAATGTACTGTCATGTAAAGATTATCGTCAGATCTAATGGCCAAACTATTATGCTACAGAGAAAAGACAATGAGTGGGACACAGAAAAACAAAACAACCTTCGCATCAAGCAGTCATGCTGTAGCTCCCTCAGTCGTGAGTTGTAGCTCTCCTCCAGGTCTGAGATTCGACGGTCCAGTTCCGCCACCTGAGAAATAGCACAGGCTGCATACAGAACACTGCAGGTATTCACTACATTTTAGCAGAATCATACCAATCTATCATAACAGTAACAACCTGGAACTTTGTAATTCTGCCCAACATATGATATATTTAAGATTTTGTTTACCAGTGTTTAAGATTTTCATTTCTCAGGAAATTTATTCGCAACATTATGTGGTGTTGGAAATTTCAGTTGTGGTATATGAAAAAAGCCTAAGCAAAATTGCTGGATTTCAAGATTTGGAGAGCAAGGTAGTATGTATATTCCTTTAGAAAGTCATTAAATTCATGTAGTGTATGAATTAATGCTTTCTTCATTGAAAGGTTGCTGTGCCCGAGTTCCATGCTGTATTCACACAGAAAAAGTCATTTCTCAACCAGTAGGTTATGATAAAATTAGTATGGGTGAAGTCTTGACAAACAGATAATTGCTTTCATGACTTCATTCACCACATAATTTTTTTTTTTTTTTTGGAATTACTGTTGCATAGGGTATCCCTGTTTTGGTTCTTCTATGTTAGAAGAAATGAAATATTTTGGCAAGTCTATCCTCCTTTATTTTATCTCTCATGTTCAGCCAAGAAAAATACATACACTCAAGAACTAAATCTTTCACACTGACATTCTGTCAATATTCTATATGAGAAATATACAACATATTCACTACAAGCTTGATATTACCATACCGTAACATTACTTCACTTATCAAATTTTCTTGTATGAATTCCCTCTTTCCCTTCCCCTTAAAAAAAAGTTTTTTAAAAAACCCTTAGGAAACAACAATAAAAATAGATTCTAACATGTGTAGTGTAAATCCTGATGATATGTCCAATATATTTTGTTATGTTTACTTACAATATGCACCTAGTATTACCGTGGAAAATATGCCCACTGCAAAGCATTTCTGCATACAAGTACCCACTAATGGCTGAAAGGGTTCATACAAAATAGTTTTGCTAGTCCTTTGATTTTCATTCCAAATATGTTTGATTGTAATCCCCTTCCCACCTACCCTCATCTCTAAGTACTCTGTGATGGAGTCTGGCCTCATGGTACTTGTCTGTGGTGCAGACAGAGTCAGTTCTCTCACACTACTCTGCACATCACGAAGTTGCTGAACTGCCAGCTGCAACCTCTCTTGCACATCCCTCACGGCATTAAGACGGCCCTCATAACTGGCACTCTGAGATTCTGAGCCCGATTCTGACGCCAGCCCCGTTGCTGCTTGGGAGGTTGAGGTGGATGTCTGAGACTGAGGCTGGGGTCCTGATCGGGGTGGATGATAAGTTGTGGAGGATGTTGGATTGGCAGAGGCTGGATTAAGCAAAGAAGAGGAAGTTCTGAAGTCAGATGCAGAACTTGCAGCTTCCCTGTTTGAGGTTCTGAAGACAGAAAAAGCGCTAGGTTCATTCCCATCACCAAATGGTCTCAATCTATTACTGGTATCAGTGGATGGTTGAGACATCAGTGTGTTCCTAAGCAGGTCAGCAGATGGTAAAGACATCAAAGCGCTCCGAAGCAGGCGTGATACAGATGAGCTGCTGGGGACTGTCTCAGTAGCTGAGAGGCTTGTGGGATGGGGACGAGTCAATGAACTTCTCAAAATGCTGCTGTCAAAGCCCTGGATTTCTTGAGCTGAGGACTGCGAAACACTCCCACCATGCACATAGCCTGAGTCAACAGACTGAGGATGCCTGGACAGCAGTTCACCTGTGTCACTTAATGGCTGCTGATGGCTTGATTCAGTGATATCTGAGTGCTGATCCCTGGATATTGTGCTAGAATGTGTAGGGATATTTGAATCAGAAGTTTGTGTTGAAGCAATATGAGGCAAGGTTACTGTCCTCGATGAGGAACTGGCACTTGGAGAGGAAGCTGCACTAACTGGATAGCGGTTGTTGCAGTGAGAACAAAGGTATGATAGTCTGGATGTGCAGCAACTGGGGCAATCAGAACACCTGTGGGAACCATCAGATGACAATGATTCTCTTTGGAAGGCACCATGAAGTGGCAAAGGACGGACTCTGGAGAATGTGGATGACAATGATGGAACGAATACATCTGCTTGTTCTGTACCAAGAGCAGCAGAAGAGCTATTTGGGGCTGCAGATGTTCTAAACTGTTCAGGCGGTTCACCAGAAGACTGACCTGCAGCCTCCTGCCCTATCACTGACTGATCTGATGACACAAGTAACCTTCTCCTTTTTTCTTCATTTGAATACTGATCTACATTAAAGGGCAGGCCACTGGCTAAACTTAGATCCCTCTTGCGTAAAGGAAGCCTCTTATCTAACCTCCTGCGTCGAATGTATTCTCTTTCATCTATATTAGATAGATCTCTGGCTATCGTGTCCATTGCAGAGTCATGTGACAAACTGCTCCCTGTGCCACTACTCTGTCCACTACCTGTGTCAGCCCTTGTGATGTCTGATACAACTGAATTTACATCCTGGGCTACTGGCAACAAGTCCCTATGCTGACCTCCTCTTCCTTCCCTGTCACCATGTCTGTTTGCACTGTTTACTGTCTCAGACTCTGAACAAGTTTCAATTCTAATCCTTTCACTTAAAAGAGCATCTTCAGCCTGTTGTAAAAGTGACAATCTTAGTCTATCATCCAATGAACTATCATTCTGTGACACTGTTAATCTGTCAGTTACACTACTAATTCTTTCGTTTCTAGAACTGCTGTGCTCTGCACTGCTTCCTCTGACTGGTCTGTCACTTCCAGCATTCGAGAGTTCCAAACAAGAATCTTCCTGCATAGCTGAACCAAAACCTGAAGGTGCAGAAGAAAGTTCTTCAAAATTACAACACTGGTTGTGCCGATGATCTTCCCCAGACACACCAGTACATACAAGAGGTTCATCATGTACCTGGTGGTCATCTAGCCCAGCAACATCTGTACCTTGATCCAAGCTTTCAGGTAAGTTCATGGCACCCAGTGTTTGGCTAGTCTGGTCAGTGACTGGGCGAGGGGCCAGTCTGTCTTGCAGGGAAGACAAATGACGTCTGAACTCGAACTCCAGTCCCTCGGATAAATCAAAGGATGGACGAGAGCCATATGCACTAGACATCCTTCTCCTCACCAAGCTAGGCTCATTGCTGAAACTGCCAAATATGCTACCGCGGGCTGAAGTGCTGGCCGCTGTGGATGATGAACCTAGAGAACTTCTAGACACCCCACTAAAGGGATCAGTCTCACGTTCAATGTCCCCTCTCAGCAAAAGGCGCTGTGAGGCTGTTCTAGGGGCAGAAACAGACGTGGCGGCAGTTGAGAATGACTGAGATGAAGGCACATCAAAGGTTTCGTGGTTACTCACCCCAAGAAAGACATCAGAGTTCAGAACTGGGTTAGAGTCTGAAGTGCGTAGACCTCTATCAGATGTTTGCTGACTGTCCAGGTGTCTTGCTGAGGCTGGTTCATTGAACAATAATGAAGTCCTCGCTAAAGCTTCACCACCTTCGGCTGTGGATGCAGCACTAGACATGGAGGCTAGGGATGGAACTGGCGATGACAATGCTGCTCCACTGGATGCTGAAGAACCTTCACCGTATCTGTGTAAGAAACGATTAAGCAAGGTGTGCAGTTCATCACGTTGTCGGAGATAACTGCTACTGTGACTGGCACTTTCACTAGCGGATGCGTTGCTACTTCTGACACTGCTAGGCCTGCTGTCCCTCTCCTGGTCCACTGGGAGAATTTCAAACTCATTTGCATCCAAACTTTCACTGGCTGCATTCCCACTTCTGGGCATTCCGCCACGTCCTGACATAAGAGTCAGAGATGATGATGCGGCAGACGAACCAGCAGATTCTGCACCATGAGAGGAAAATAAATTTGTTCTAGGACGGGAATGCAAATCACCTAAAGTTTGTTGAGGCCCAGTATGAGGTCTGTCCATACGAGCTGGATGTGGAATATCCAGCCTATGGCTGCTGTGATGGCCACTGCTATGACCGAAGATGCTGCTGTGACTATTGTTAGCCCCATCTCCAGCTTCACCATACCTGCTATCACTACTGCCATAACGTCTGGCAAAAAAAGAGGGTTCGTATCGACCCCATCGCCGGCGAGATTGAGACTCATCCTGCCTACTTGAGGCTGATGAACCAGTGCCAAGATTTCTCTCTC
This sequence comes from Ellobium chinense, assembly GCA_033807755.1. Lineage (NCBI taxonomy): Eukaryota > Metazoa > Mollusca > Gastropoda > Ellobiida > Ellobiidae > Ellobium > Ellobium chinense. Next base: position 1,308,284 of record JAWQUT010000072.1, read on the forward strand.
TCATCCCACCATCATCCAGAGAGGATGATTCACTATCAGGTAAATGCATGGCACTTGGAAAGGATCTTTGTGCACCACTCCTAGAAGAATCACTTGCTCTTCCCATCTGATGCCTTTCTGCTGGCCTGTAGAGCAGATTACACAGAGGCCTTCATTATTCTAAAAACACACAACAAAGTGAAACCAAAAAAAAAAAAAAAATGCAACCACTTTAGGAAATGAGGTAATGCTTGAGAATTCCTACATTTAACTTCACAACTTTTAAACAGTTTTACAAATTTAGATCAATCAGCTGAATTAGGTAATTCATAGGGCAAAATTCACATTCCTCAATAACTCCTTGTTAAGTATTTTGTCCATTTCATTGCAGAGAAAAAAAAACTGAAACAAAATTCTGAAGCAATCTCGTGATACAAATTATGGCTGTCTTTATCTGTTGGTTTGATTTATGACTGTCCCATATCTGCACCAGTTGTGAGAGTCCTGGCTCAAAAGTCTTATAGTGTAGAGTTATCGCACATAAAATGAAAGGTGTTCATGTACTTTACTTAGCCACATATCTCCTCTCACTCCTTATAGTTTTGTGAGAAATAGCACATTTTCTTCCAAGACCATAATCAGGTTAGTGAGAATAATCTGTAAGACAGACTGAAATCAAAGTGACTGAAATATTTCTTTGAATACTAACAATTGATGTCTGATTTACAAATATGAATGAACTTTTGTACTTACTCTCCAACCATTCTGTCATATGTTTGTAACAGGACCAAACAAATTTTGTCAGCCAGGCACACTATGGCAAGTCTGTGCTGAAAATCCTAATGCATGTTTGCAGGATTCTGAACATTGCTGGACAGTTGTATCAAGTATACCTATTATATCAACTTAGCATGAGCTCATTCAGTACCAATTGTATAAAATCCCCTTATTACATCAAAAGCACAATAAATATTGTAACTTATTAATCTAACAAGATAATTTGTGTTGTATTTACACCAATGTCCTCCAATAACAAACAGTTCCAACTCACATGGGGTCAAAACGACCCGAGGACCAGGCCTCAAAAGAGCGTCTTGCGCCTGACAGTGCTGTCACATAGTTGGCATATTGGCGTGCTCTTGACAGCCCCTCCTCATGAACTGGGGATGGGGGGTTGTTGGAAGAATCAACAGATGACTGACTGGAACCTGATTGAACAGTATAGTAAAAATCTAATTTAGTTCAGGATGGTTTTACCGAGGTCCCTTTCTTACTGAAATAAAAGTCTCCATTTAAAGTGGTTGTGAACAATAATTTGTCATCCTCTGAGATTTGGCATGAAATAATATCTCAAAATACTAAGAAATATGTCAGTAGTATTATTTTTGTTAAAAGATCAGCATTACTGTGATTATTCTGCCAAAGAAAACATCTTGCGTTTGCCCCGTCTTCTTCACAAAAGCCTATGGTAAATACTTCAATTTCCCTGTCACCTCATAACCACTGTGAGTTACGTCATTGACTTCTAGTGTTACCGTGAGCACAACTTAAGTAAGTCAGTCAAATAATCAAAGCCAACAATGGGAATAGACAATAGTGTATTGTTTTGCCAGATAATATGTGTGCTTCTCAGAAATGTGAGTTACCAGTCAGCTGACAGGCATAATGAGCTGAACCAAGTCTAATTAACAATGAATTTCACATGGATAGATGTAGGCCTAAATTTTCATGTTGATAATCTATCCCGATTTGTATGTGAAGCAAGCAATCACAGTAGCATTGTTATCTTGTTGCCATTGGATAAGATTCAGAATCATTTTGTGTTTGGTGATGGTTGAATATCGTTGGAATTTCGCCTGGTTTCAATTTTAGTGTCACTGTGTTGCATACAAGCAACTTACTCTATACTGTTTGAAAATGAACTAACAGTTTGCAAGCTTCCATACATGTAATACAGTGGCTATGATGTCACTTCTAGCTTTTGGTCTTTTGCAGTGAAATCAAAGAGTGTGAAGCGACCAAATACAAATAATCTGTTCAATCTCTACAATGTATACTCTGGGTAATGTCATCGCCCTCTCATTTTGGTCTTAAATGCTTTTACTTACTCTAGTTTTCCATGAAAAACAAAGAAAAAAAAGATGACCAGTCAATGTTCATGACCACTTTAAAGATTCATTCTCTAACGAGATATTATGTCCCTGTGGAAATGGAACTTCACTACTACTGTTCATAAATGCAGCAATATGACTATGCTAAAAGGAAGACTCAACCTAAAGAGGGACAAATTTTTATAAAGCAACACATCATATTATTATGGTTTTATGGTACGGTTTCCTGAGGCTCAAAACAGCAAATATGAGCAAAAACATGGTAAAGTGCTAAGATTTTTATTGTTATGATCATTTCCGGCACAAACACTGGCTTTAAACATTTATTATTATAAAGTATACCCACAGTAAAACAACTGTGTGTAAGGTAAGTGTCCAACATGGACTATATGCCAGACGAATGCATTGCATGAAAAAGGTAAGGGGGTGAAACCAGAAAAACAGTTAAAGATCTAAATAAATTAATGTCATATATGAAATACAGTCATATGAAATTTTATATACTTGTAGACAACATGAATAAGTTGATTCACAACATCATTTATGTCTCATTGAATGCCATCCACTGACTCCAAATACCATCAGATCCTAGAGTGTTAGCACTCATATATATCAGGATCCTGACAAATGTCTTCACTACTTTCTTTCACACTGGCCAGGGAACTGCATTTTTTCCTTTGCAAAAAAACATACTTAGGCACCTAACTCCTCCACATACACTCACCTGAATGAATCGCGCATGAAACTTGTTTGCTTCCACTGCATAATGCAGACAGTGGGAGACAATTTCCTTCCCATTCATAATTAACTTTCTCCTGTCCCTCAAACCCACATTTGCAGAATTTCAACACGTGTTGATGAATTCAGATGTATCAACTGGAAACTAAAGAGATTGTTCCTTGGACCAGTTTTATATATGCTCATATATTATTAGGTAGGCTGACAAACATTCACAGTACCTCTGTTACCATGAGTAGACCGGTCTTGCTGAAACTGCATAAACCTCTGCAACAGTCGCTGGTACCTGACACGATTCAACTGCTGCTGGGCACCCCTCTCCCCAGATGGACCAGGAACATCCTCCAAGTCTGGTATGCCTTCACTGAAAAGACTGAGAGGCAATGAAAGTTAACATCTTGCCTTGCCACTTTCAACAACTGTTCAGAATTATTTACCTATTTCAAGACTTGCACTCAAGCACAAGTCACATGGCATTCGATTCAAACATTTGATCAATATGAAAATTACACAATGTTTATCATCATTCATAAACAGATTGTACACTCTAAAGTTGGAAGGTTTTCTGAGGGTGCCCTCCCTCCCTCTCTCCTCTTTCTCCTCCCACAAAAGCGGTGGCATAAAATTATTACATCATATAACCTTAGAAACTTTTTTAAAGCTGAGAAAAAGCTGAGAAGCGTGATCTGGCCTGCTGGACTGTAATACTATGAATTTACACTGATGACATGACATTAATAAGCTGTAATGTAACTATTTACTAATTACCATTATTGCTAATGTCAAAGTAAATACAGGCCTAAATAATCTATAATTTAATTAATTACATCACTATTCATAAACAGACTTGTGCAGTATTGGAATCCGGATCGGACAATTATTGGAAGATTCCAAATTCTGGCAAGGATTAGAATTGGAATTGAATTCCACTTTGTGCGGAATTTGCACAGACCTGTTCATAAAACACAAAAGTCACCATAGTAGTTTTTTTAATAACAGACCATATATTCAAATCAAAAGAGTTGTTAGTTAGGATTTATGCTTTGAAACATGCCACACTTGATAATCTAACACATGTTGTGTTCATTAGAATCGTATGCCCAAAGGATAAGTGCAAAAAGTATTTTTTGCTTGTGTGCATTCTTGTGGATATAGGGTCTTTTAATGCTACACTCCACAGCAGGTTGTAGATATGACTAATTTCAGTTATTGGCTACTGGATTATGACTGATAAAAATGCGTAATAATAAAAATGCAATCCACAAGCCAGCAGCTCATACATACCTACTAATACCAGCACTTGCTTCCCTTGGGGCAGGTGTGTGGTTTGCTATCCCTGTATACAAGTAATGACCTTGGGGATCAAATTTCAGCCACCTGTGGCACAAAAACATAAATATACATCATATGAGAGAATGCAATCCTCCAAACTCCTCTAACAAGGAAAAGCCCCCAAGACGGATTTCCTGTATATGATTTCTTTAACATTGGTGGAATTTCCATTGCAAAATCATATCTGTTGCTGTTGGGGTATCTTGTCCTTGGAAACAGGACAGTACTTTTTACAAAATAGTCACTTACTGCAGAACATTTTCAGAGAGACTGCTCTTTTACACATTTTGGAAAAAAGAAGCTTTAAGATTCTGTAGAAAGATAACAAAGACAACCAATACAATAATAATTACTGCATCAATGATTTTCCTGACAGATAAGTGGTTTACGTTGAATGGGAAAAAAATCAGTCACTTTCCATTGCTTACAAAATTCTAAAAGTAGGCATCAGAAGTGCATTATTATTTCCCATTCAATAAAAGACTTCGGGCATTGCCAAATGCCAGCTCACATCTTACTCACCTTATTCTCTCATAGTCATGTGTTGTTTTAGTGACTGCAAATGGGCTTTGCTGGCTCCAGTCCCAGAAATATATGCAATTCAGGGTGGCAAATACCAAGACATTTCCACAGGGATGAAAAGCTAGAGAAGTGATGACCTGTCCTACGCAGGGATTGGCCAGAACTTCACTGCCTCCACCCTGAAGGCAGAAGAAAGGTTTCATCTTGAATATATATGACGTAGGCACCTGATATTATTATCAATGCCTTCTGCCTGACAATCATATAATAGTACAGTGAAAAAAAAATGTCTGGGAAGAATTGATATTCAGAGTTAATGCTTATTTGATACTGCAATTGAAAACATAAGTGGCCAGAATGCATGATGATGATATCAGACACTCATACTACTGGATAAGAATATTGTGTAGACAGGAACAGTTTATTACCAACACTCACAGTAGCACTATGGTTTTCTAATAATACTTTATGTATTGAGAAATTTTTAAAGTTATAAATCAACATACCAGTAAATCCCAGATTCGAATTTGCCCTGACAAGCATCCGGATGCAAGAATATCATTTGAGGTAGGATTAAAGGCTAAACACCATGGCGTGCGAGGATGACCGGTCAGTATATGTGTGCACCTGCCAGTCCGAATATCTGTTACCCTCACTGTGTGGTCCCCATGTGTAGAGGCAACCCGTAACCTGAATGAAGCAAGAGTAAATTCATTCCACCAAGAACAAACCTGAATGTTTGTTTAGACTCTGGTGTCACTCAACTCCATTTCTCCCCTGATCAGTGAGACTCACAACAAACTTCAGACATGTCCCCTATCTGTAAGATCAATAACATTTACATTGGCTTGAACTTTGACAGGAGACAAGTGTGTATGTGCAAAAAATTTTGGCTGCCTTCAATCATAATTACAAGCCTGATGGCTCCTCTAATATGATCTAGAGATTCACTAGAAAGGCATCCTGCAATTCTCATGTCCATACCCCATTGTCTTTGTTATCAAGAAGTTTTAACTCCTTATGACTTCCACGCATTTCAAAAATTTCTCTACTGTCCTGCTCTCATTTCTCCCATTATTTCCAAGATCTTCTGCTAAATGTCTGAAATCACTCAAAACCACATGTTTAAAGCTGTGCCATCTGATTGTTACCACTGGATGGCAAGTCCCATCTACAAATGGTCATGGACACTGACTCAAATCACATGGATGTGCTTTCATAATTCAAGGACTAGACATTCATATCCTTTATTGTTACATTCTTAGCTAGTAATCTGCGAAGTTTCCCTGCACCATGAAATCCTTTACTCATGAAATTTGGAAAAATAAAAACCTGATGTGAAGCATGTGGCTGACTTTAAATTATTGAAGTGTTCCTTTTATATCCTGGGCAAGCCTTTAAGAGCACAAGCACATCTTGTATGTGTGCGGATTCATAAATACAGCTGTGATGTCAGGACAATAAAATTCTACCACAAGCTGATCATTGTTTTTTTTTCTTTTTACTATGCTGAGAAACTACTCACATATTAGGACTAAAATCCATGAGGAATGTAGCTCTTGCCTCTGCTGAAAATTCACAGGGCTGAGGACAGAGGAGCAAAAACATATGGTGAGTGGCTTATTAATAATTAAATATTATTCACAAACTGCTATGACAACACTGTCAAAAAAAAAGTAAGTCATGACATGGCTGTGGAGCAATTTAATCAGTCACTAACACAAAGAAGAATGTGAGAATTATTATTTTGCTTAAACACCTTTTACTAATAACCACATATGGATGGAAACGCACAGAGTGTCTGTGCTACTAATGTGCCAAAAAATATAAATATCTGAGTTACACAAATAGGCCTGAAAGTTCTGTTCAATCGCAGAATGGGGCCATGCTCCAAGTCTGAAAGCAAAACGATTCACTGGTCCATGTTTCTGCCCTCACAATTATTGGGTATAAAATGTTTCTCTACTTCGGTTTTCTTTTAGCATGCATTCTAAAGGCAAAAGTGGTAGATGTTTACACATTTTAACAAAGTCATTGTCATTGCTCACACAGAATGAGAATTCCCTGGGCAAAAAGGTTCTGAATTATTACCTTCACACTCTCTGTGATAAGAGCAATTAAATTTGTTCACTACTAACACTTCAAGTAATAAGTAATACTGTAATGGCATTTGTAAACAGAAGGATATAAACTGACCATGTCAGCTGAAGTAGGGCATAAAGTGAAAGTTTGATCTAAGGCTTTGCGTAGCAACCAAAACAAAATTATTATACCACATTCAGTATGCAGGAGTCACCTCACTACAAATGATCTGTTTATCTCAGGATCAAATGGGCATGAGTGAAGTTCCCTCTACAGTTATGTGTAAATACCTCGAGAGCAGCACTTAATTCACATCCCTAATGTCCTTCAAAACTACTCAATTGTGTAGGAAACCCCATGTGAACAAGTCAATGTCTTTCATATTACCTGATTTTGGGCTGGTTTGGTTGACACATCTTCCAGTAAATTCAGCACCACATTTTGGCACTTTCTAAACTTATCTCCCTTCGTCAAACCTCGGCTCCTGCACTCTAGGTACTGAAACACACCCGCCATTATTATTTACCTCTGGGGCAGAGAGCCTGGAAAAAACAAAAATAAAAATCTCCTGTAAATGTTGGTAAAATTCTATGATTCTTGAAAGTTGCCCAAACAAGTTCTGCCTTGTTATAACCATGGACTTGACCATACATATACAATAATACCTGTTGCACTCCAAAATTTACCCTTACAGCATGAACTCTATGTACCAGAACTATCTAATTCTAATTTAAATGGTTAGTTGATAAATTACACTCTGAAACAACAGTAGGCACTTAACTTGTTTTAAGTGACAGGATGCACCAAAGTGCTGGCATGATTGCTAGCAGGGCATCATGAAAAATTGAAAACTTAAAATACATGATCATGCCCAGTACACACAGTAGGCTACCGGTATCCCCACTCAAATAGATAAGACAAGGTTGATAACAATGGGTGCTACTTGATAGTGATTAAGTGATGGATGCTACACAAGGGTGATAGTAATGGGTGCTACTATGGTAATGAAACCTCTGTGTGAATTGCTACTTTTTAAGGCTTTAAATTATTTTTATTATTAGATATCTACACATTTGCATTCTAGTTTAGAATCTAGTCTCTAGATCTTATTTCTTAATCTAGAGTCTAGATATCATGAGGCCATACTGATTGGTGAACACACATCAAACTGTTTGGAAGGTTTTCCAAATGTGGTAACTCCTACAGCTACGGTCAGTATCTTAATTCCGAATAACATACTAATACAACTCTAACCTCTAACCCTAACCCTATACTCCCCCATCCCCCCCCCTCCCCAACCCTAACCCTACCCTTAACCCTAACACTAATGCCCATCGAGACAGGAGCATCAGCCAAAGCGAGCATAACTCCTTATTGCCAGTTACCACATATGGAAATCCTCCCAACTGTTTTATCAACAACAACAGTACCAGGGCAGTCACAACACTAGTCTAGAACTAGTTTAGACTTCTGTTCAACTGAAAATTTGGCTTTCTCTAACAACAGCACCGATTTAGTCGAAATATTGATCTAGTCTAGTCCATGACTTGTCTATGACTAGACTCTAATTGAATTGTATCATTATCGTTGCGGTGCTGTCCTTCGAGATAGCTGAAAATAAGAATTCCGAAAAAGATTTCATTTTTAACTGATGCTTCTGTCTTGATTGACAACAGGGTTTGGATTCGCCTCAACTGATGCTACTTTCTCAGTGGGTATTACAGGTAGGGTTAATGGTAAAGTTAGGGTTGTTGGTAGGCATGAGTTCTGGCTAGCTAGGCCTGGGGTACAATTTTACAAGTCTCATTCGCAATTTTGTCCTACTTTCCTACCAAAGACAAACACCTGATTAACTCTTACTCTTATTTTGCTGCCTGCAGATCACAACATTTGCTGTGTTTTAGTGTCTGGTAGATTAACAGATTCATACAGACAAGGCTGTGGTCCCCTGTGGACTTAGATCTAGACTAGTTGACGATGGGCTAAACGATACACCAGCAGGTTTTGCCGCTCTCAGTTTCCTTGTGGAAACTCGTTTAATGGCATGAGACTGACCTCTAGCAATCTTACCTACAATGAGACGGCAAGTGGTTTCTTTATGAGTTTTCTGTGTCATGAAACTGAATTGCAACCGTGATGTTTCGTTTGTATCACGACTGAAATCATATCGTCCTGAACGTCTCCGAATTATTTTTTTTTTCAGTGATTTGCCACAGATATAAATAGTTGAACTTTTGACCCAATGTACTTCCGGCAGGCTGATTTCGAAAACCCGGATACAGCCATTTCCCGAACTTGCAACACCAAAGATTTCGACTAAGGGAGTAAAATATGCACATTTTTTTTTCTTCTTGTCATTTTATTGGTAGTCTACCATGGGTATTCATGTAAATTTTATACATCGTCACTTCATCAAATCATTTCTCTTCATCGGATTATTAATAGTCCATAAAATTCACTTTCACATGCATTTTAATCATAGGTTGCAAATCTGTGCTTCTCAACTTTACGGTCTAATAACTCGCGTTATAAAATTTCATGGAATACTGTAGTCTGAATACATTTCCTGAAAGATCTTTTGAAGACGAAACAGATGTCATAATTAGAACAATTCTAGAACGACTCATTAAAAAGAAATTTGAAGCCGCAGTTTGAGGAAAAGTACACTTTGCAACCTATGATTAAAATGCATGTAAAAGTGAATTTTATGAACTATTAATAATCTGATGAGGATGAATGATTTGATGAAGTGACTGTGTATGAAATTCACTACAGTGTAATCATCACAAGCTCATAACTAATAGCCTCGGTGAGAGGCGACATTCATGTCATATCGGTAGAAGTACTAACAAACTGAAGAAGCTAGCTCCCCCCCCCCCNCTTTTTTTTTAAAACCTCATCAAGAACTGCACCATTGCTTAGCAAGAAGGAACGCCGACTGAATTCTCAGGTACATAATTACTGTATTAGGGGCCTATACTATAGAGAAAGGGAACTGGTCTGCCTCCATAGCTTGCCACACCACCAATTTATATTAATTTAGTAGGTGTACAGTTGTCTGAACTTCTGGTTCATTTTATCATTTTTCAGTTCAGATTTGCCCTCCTTCTAACACCTAAATACTGCTTTATAAAATTTAAATGAATGGAAAGGGAGGAAGAATCATATTAAGTTACAGTGGACCATATAATTGAATTTCACTGTTGTTAAAGACTAGATAAGTCAACTTTTTTTCTTTTTTGTGTGTTTGTTTTGGTCCAGCTGAACTTCATTTTGACCATTGATCACAGAAGCCAGGCTACCTCGTGCAATCATTATGACGTCACGGTTTCGGTATCGACTTTCGACGATTCTGGACTGGGAGTTCTCATAGTTAATATTTTGGAGTATGTGGACTATGGCACAGCCATAGAAAGACTTAGATTTCAATTCCAGGCAAAATAAGATAAAGTGGTGGCAGTTTCTCATTATACTGAGAAATACCCCTTCCGTTTTCTTACGGGGCTTTTAGCTGTTATAGTATATGAAACTTTGATGGAGGGGGGTGTGGGGAAGGACAGGAGTGAGATAAATGAAGTGCCTAGTGGCTGGACATAGGTATCTTGCATCCAAAGGCGAAGCCAGACTTTATCATAAGACTCGAGGCTGCATTTTAAAATATCAACGACGAAAGAAAGAAAGAAAGAAAGAAAGAAAGAAAGAAAGAAAGAAAGAAAGAAAGAAAAAGAGGACAGAAGAAATTATACTGGCTGAAATGTAACATCCTTTCTTCTCCTTCCTGTAGCATATGTCGGCGAAGCTTGTCTTTGCAGAGGGCTGTGCAAATAAGTCACAATTTAACCAAACATATAGTGTCTGTCTCATCAGCGCCATCATCCTTCCACCTTCTCGATTACTTTTTCTTCTTGCAAACAAACAAAAAAAGCCTTCTTCTTTACCAATGCAATCTCTTTCTCTGTCTCCTCCTCCTCCTCCTCTTCCATCTCATCTTTATCGTTCTGTCTATTGTCAATGTCAAGTTTGGTTTCCAGTTCCTCGAGATTGTTTCGTCTTCCTGAGCTTCATATTGCCGTCTTTTTCTCTTCCTTCTTTTCTTCATTTTTCTTTTTATTCTCTTCTTGTTTGCTCTCTTTCTACTCCTTCTTGTCGCACTATTCTTTTTCTTCTTTTCCAACTTTCTCTCTCATCTTCTGATTACCGTCACCAGTCCTGCTTCCTTCGATCTCTTCCCCGTACACTTTCTGTAGCCATAATCGGAGAAATCTTATTGTGTGCTGGGCTCTGAGATTAACTAATATAAATTCATCTTTACCATCTTTTGGCGAGCCGTAATTTACAGACCTACGTAAAAAAAAATGGTCACACGTACACGCCCATAGACATCTACACACAGACGCGCGCGCCCGCACACGCACGCACGCAGCGCACGCACACACACACACACACACACACACACACACACACACACACACA
>JAWQUT010000072.1:1319526-1324526 GCA_033807755.1 Ellobium chinense
GCACGCACACGCACGCACGCACACACACACACACACACACACACACACACACACACACACACACACACACACATACAGGCCAGGGATTTTTTTCTCGACATGGTTGTGGGGGGTGAGTGGGGTGGCGGTGGGATTAAAGTGATCGTCTGACACTGGGCAGCCAACGAACTCACAAGAACAACACACACAACAGACAAGATAATCAGATGAAACTAATACTATTTATTGCAAAGTTCGACAACGTAAGGGTATAGAATTATGTAATTTGTTGAATTATTACTTGTCTCGATTTTAGCATGCAAAAGCAGTCTGCGCTGACTTCTTCGTTTGTAATTTGTAATACCAAGTGCTAGATCTTAGCCACGCGATAAATTCTTTCTGACAATTTTATCTTTCTACAGCTGCTATCTTGAATATGAAAACTTTGATTAGAGAGTGAAATGAATTGGTAAAGGCGGGCCGAAGAAGGAAATTACAGGCCATGTCTATGACAGCTTGAATATAGAACGCAGCCCCTTACTTGTGCACACTCACGCGCATACACCCCTTTCCTCTCCATATACGTACCCATACTTATGCGCGAACGCACACATGCAGACAAACACTCCACGCATACAACATAATATGTCAGCTCTCGCATACGAAGAGAGACAGAGCCGATGAATGAAAGAGTAATGTATGCTAGAAAATCTGGTATGGACCATAGCCAACACCAATGAGGCAAAAATGCTCTGGACTACACGGACATGAATCGAAGTACATTGGAGGGACTTGCTTTCAGTAATGATGCTGAAGGATAAGAAACTCGCTGTTGTGGACAGCCATACAACAGAGGTCCTAAGAGGATAACAACAAAAAAATTCCCTCGCACACAAGGCAGTGTTTGGATCCTTTAGGTTTCCTGACACTCGAAAGGGGGCCGGCCACACTTTGGTTATGATTCCAGATGCCCTTCTGTTTTGGTTATCGTTATCATCAAGAGGGAACCGACTGTTTGCACCATCTGCTTTCACTTCGCCTCATGTTCTAGGATGTCATGACGGCTTAGACTTTCCTACATTGCTCTACTCCAGGCACTAGACATTCTCTTGTTCAAAGCCCAAAAGCCAGCACAAGGTTCGCTTGGCAGTCTCTACCTCGCCAATGAGGATTAAGAAACACTTCCATCCATTCACGCCTGGCAGGTTTGATACAACGGATATTCTAAATACCTCAACTACGACTCCGGCTGTCATCTTTGCTTGCTTTGAACCTAGACAATATCGCTTTGATTTTCGAATACATAAAAATGCATTTCATCCACCCGGGATCGAAAGGCAAAGTCATTTCCATTAAGCAGCACTTGTCTTATGACTTGGAACTCAGAACAATGGCAGGACACATCCTAGAATCCCTGGTGTCTTTCAGATACGCTTGATGGCCATAAACACCAGTAGTCTTTTAATTTTACTCAGCCATCTTCGAAATGAACACATCAGGTCCCGGAATGTACATTTTCAAAACTTACCTTGTCTTGTCTTCAAATGGATACTCATATGATGCAAATGTTTTTGGGTAATTTTGTAATTATTATGTCTTGTGTTGTATGAAAACGACACGGATTGTGATCCAGCTGATGATGATGATGATGATAAGTATATCGTGAGTCGGCATGTCAGATATATGCATGTTGAGGTTTTACTTTCAGTGATCACATCTATAATAGATTAACAACATAACAAATGAATAAGCTAAGCGCACAGAATGTGACAAGCAAGATTATGCAGTGTATGAAAGGGAAGACTTGGGAATAAAGTGCTGACTGTTAATTACCTCAATGGCTCAGAAACTAAAGACACAATCAAAGTTGCCATCAACTTAGTCACAGCACTCGCTAGTTTGAAAATAGCAAAGTGTAGAGCACAGTGAAACTTGCAAAGCTAAAGAAAACAAACAAGAAGGGTGAAAACGACAAAAGGGCAGGGACATAATAATACTGAATGTTGATAACGTTAAAACAGTTTGGTCAGCCTGCAGGTCTTTACGGTCCTTTTCCTAGGACTGGGGATTCTGAACATTTCTCAGCTAAATAAAACCCCTTGCAGTTCTATCTGCGTCTTTGGCCATATATTATACTTACTCATGAACTGTAGGATCTTAAAACCTCGAACCTCGAAGACTTGAAACAACTGCTTGGGCCTACTTCTAACGTTTCCCGACAAAAGGGCTTATATTGTCTTCCAGCCAATTTTTTTTTTTTTTTNNNNGGGGGGGGGTTATATTCGTGATTTACATTTCAATACCCGGTACTCATCTCCCAATTCCCATTAAAATATTTCTGCAAAACTGCAAATGCTCTTGATAAACTAACAGACATTACAGTCGAATTTTGTTGAGGCAAAGGGCGTTACTGAAACAGAACCACAGAGTTTCTTCAAAACAGTTTTGGTCAGGAAAACCCTTTTGACAGATGACGTTAGATTTGGTGACATGCTCTGATTGATTAGGTCTTTACCAAATTTTACCAGCTAGGTCGAACAAGTCACAAACTGAAGCTATAGGCTGGTTCCCATGAAACCGAGCCCTTGAGGTCCCATTGCCGTGGTTATCTATTAAGAGTCTTCAAGACAGGATACCGTGCTATGGTTTATTACACAGTGATAGCGTTATTTTTACTTTTCCATGCACTGTGGAAGTTAGGATACTGAGGACATTGCCTCAATGTAAACAACACATTACAAGGCAGTAAACTCAGCTAGACTAGGTGTTGGTCTAAATCTCAATCATACAGCATGCAGGAGAATGTCTGTGTCACGGCTGAATCTAGGCTCGTGACTGGCCGACTTCATGATGAAACATACAGAATTCGGATCAGCTTTGTTCTGAACTGCTAAACTCGAGCCTTGACCTTGATCTTGACCTATTAATCCTGAAATCTGAAACTTTCCATGAGCTGGAGCCGCTTGAGGGCATCGCTGACGATGCAGAGATCTCCCTTGAGCTCGCTGACCACTGTGGCAATGCATCGAGTACTGTCCAGGACATCCACTGATTCAGTGTAAGGGTTGTAGCGCACCGCGAACGGGCGCTTGATCGTTCCCGCAAATTGTCTGCAGAATAAAACAGATCAGCTTTGATTAGTTTACAAAGGCGCGTATTTAAGAGTGAAATTCAGAAAGAGAAATCATGTATGATGAAGAAGATTCTTCATTTGTGATATTCTTTATTGCATGTAGTGAAAGCAGTAGGTTTCTTCACTTATCCCACAGTTCATTATTCTGTCAACCAAACATCCATCCATTTGTCCATTCGTCTGTTCGTTCCTTCGTCCCTCCGTTTGTCATTCGTTCATTCGTCCATCCATCCATCCATCCATCCATCCATCCATCCATTCATCCATCCATCCATCCATCCATCTTCAGGTCGCCCATTCATTAAATGTCCGTCCGTCCGTCCGCTCCTCCATTCATCTATCCGTCCGCCCGCCAGCTCGCCCGCCCACCTATCCGTATATTTATCCATCCATCAAGCAATTACATGTAGTTATGAATTATAACGCAAAGCATTGTGGGCACTTGCATTGTTCTCAGCACCCCTATGTCAGAACATCCTCAGCTCATCTTCTCGCTACCTCATCTTCTCGCGACCTCATCTTTTCCTTACCTCATCTTTTCGCTACCTCATCTGTTCCTTACCTCATCTTTTCCTTTGCCTCCTCAAAACTGTCGGTAAAGAAGTAAACGTCCTGAAATGTGGTGATCAGACACTCCTGCTTACACATGTGTAGCGGCTCAAATATTTTCTTCAGAGCCTTGTCACCCAGAGCATGCTAGGAACAAAATAAAGAATCGTGTACTTCATTACTAAAAGCAAACTGATGCAAAACAGGCTTCGACAGCTGGAAACTTTAGAGGAATGTATATCTAAACAACTATTCTCTTAAAAGCATTTATTCTGTGAACCAGTTAAACTGTGTGGAGATCCGTGTGTTCTTGCAATCCAACATCTTAAACAACTTCCCAACCCCCTGATTCATTGAATTTTTAAAATTACACCCGGATTTGTTGTCACTGCCTAAAAATCTATTTATTTTCTATAAAAAAAAAAATCGAAGGTGGATGTCAATCTTTGTTTGTCGTGGTAAATAGTCTTTATTTATATTAGTTCCTCACACTTCAAAACGGCAAAATTAGGCACAAACTTTGACTAACAGTCTTTCGTATTTCAACATCAAATTAAACTGCCATGGAAGTTTTGACAATATGACGGACTGTGAGAGATGACTGCGTTTCTTAAAGCGAATCGAGAACACTCCTCCACGACAAGGGGGATTTCAGTATTAACATTTTGCTGAGGCCTGCACTTCGCTAATACTTCAAACAATATTACAAAAAAAAAAACAACAAAAAACGTTGTCCTCTCTGGGGCTATCGTTTTTGAAGTTTATATGCTTACCCCTCGTCGTCTTATTGTTCAGCACAGCAAGGGACACCACTTCTGAAATTTCCAGGCAATGATTTACACTGCATAACCTCTCGCCGGCCCACCCGCATATAGATTTATAAACTTGGAGAGATCTCCAAATTGAGGTCAGCCTTTTGTTTCTCATTATTTACATACTCACACCAAGTTCACTGATGGATGACAGAAGTCCAGCTCCAAACGCCCTGAGCTCACCATCTTGCTTGCACAGGCCAAACTCAACCGAGAAGAAGTAGCACTGCAGAGAATTGACAAAATACCAAAAGGTCAGTGAGGGTTACATGCCTGCAGTAAACTTAAAGTGCTCGTACCATTCTGAAATAACATAAAGATAATTTTCCCTAAGCTGTGTGGGCGTGTGCATTTTTTAGACGTCATTCACATATCCAGGAATATGACAATAATGACTGCAACCCCAAAGAATGACGTAGTTATCGAATTTGTACTCTTCAGAATAACTCTGTCTGATATTTCCATAAATGTTTTGCAATTATGGTTGCGAACAAGATGCCATTTTCGCTTACACACGAGGTGTAATG
>JAWQUT010000072.1:1329526-1336997 GCA_033807755.1 Ellobium chinense
CTTGCTGGTTAGTACAGTTCATTTGTAGAACACGACGCTGCTGAAATTATTAAGAACTTATAGGTAGGAGAAAGGTGTCCGCCATTATGATACCAACGATAATCAAAGTGATAATGGAATAATGGACAAATGCGGGTGTTCTGCACAAAATAAAACAAAATAAAGCAAAGCAAAGAAAAACAAAACAAAACATAAAATTCAGGACAATGCCAGTCATTTTCAAGCTACATGTATATAAATATAAACTGCTGTCACGGATAATTATGTCTTCTTCCCCACTTAATCGTTTTATTTAGAGCCGTGACACCAGCAGGAATAGTAAGAATATTCCATGTTTCCCGGAGGATTTCCGTTCGGCCTAGGAGCCAGTTATCACCCGTAAAACATACCCGTAAAACTTAACTAAACAAGACGTAATCATTAGAACTATTCCAATAGTTGCTTACGATCCGAAATGGGTGAGAGCAGCTGCTCTTTAGTACCGTGGCCGGACACTAGGCCGTTCGGCCAAGTGTCCGTTCGGCCAAGTGTCCGTTTGGCCAAGTGTCCGTTCAGCCAAATGTCTGTCGGCCAAGTGTCTGTTCGGCCAAGTGTCCGTTCGGCCAAATCTCCGTTCAGCCAAGTGTCCGTTCGGCCGAGTGTCCGTCGGCCAAATGTCCGTTGGTCAAATGTCCGTCGGTCAAGTGTCCGGGAACCCTTTAGTACGGGGCCAGGGACTACCGTTCTTATCACTTATGGATTCATTAATTCCTCACACAAGTACATCTGAGTTAAGTTTCTACCATCAGCCAATCTCACCTGTATCCACAATGCTCCACCAAGAGAGGGATGTTAGCCAGGTATTCACGACAAGCGTGGGTCGGGTACAGCTTCATCAGCTCACGGAACACAGTGCCCCTGTTTACAAGGCAGAAGTCAGTGTTTCTTAACTGTCGTCGTTCTTCTCAACAGCCCCTCCCCACAACCCAGTCATGGTGACTAAATCTACATCTTCATAATAGATCTAACTCTCTAAGATAAGTTTTGTCCAAGTCGCTACCATTGCCCTTATCGTCATTAAAAGCCACTTATGGGATAACCACATTGACGAAATTTTATCTCACAACAGTTGCTGATATGTGCAAATTAATTCTAGTAACTTGTAGTGGTTCTGTCTAGTTTACTACATCCTGTATCGGTGTAAATAATCATCTTCAAACAATCTTCATAACCACTGTCGTCTTCATCACTTTCGCCTCTTTTGATTTCTTCTACTTACAAGCTATTACATCATTACCATACAAATCATATTCATAGCCGTGGTCAACAACTTAACTTGGCTACAATACCACCATCCCCACTATTCCTACCACCACCATCACCACCACCGACTGCTAAAAAAAAAAAGAGCTAAAGCAAAATACTGATATGATAAAGCCTGTTTACCAGGACAACTGAGCAAAAACAAATGTCATTAAATAGCCATACCATGTTGCGACTTCCGTTTCGGTATATTCGACGTATGGTATCTCCTCGCCACTGTGGAGGTAAAAGAAATTTGGACTTAGTCGCATGGCTCTTTTCATGTCTTGTAGTCTGACAACATCTAACATCCTCCTCCCTCTAAATCATGAATAAAAATACCTGGTTGCAGGATCCTAACGTGCATTAATTACGAAAGGGGTCGCGGAGGGGGNGGGGGGGGGGGGGGGGGGGAGTGAGTAGAGGTTGAGGGTCAGGAGTTCCTTAGCCATAGTTAGTTATGACATGATTCTGACTTGGAAATGTCGGATCTTTTGTTGGGGCATCAAGTGACGGTGGAGTTGGGGATAGGGAAAAGGGGATGGACAAAAAGTAATAAATTTGGTTTTAGGGTGATAATTTCAAACAGGGGTTCGAGGAGGTTCGCTCCTGTGATTGTTCATTGTCAGAATACTATTTGCACAGGTGTAAGTCAAAGGAGAAAGGAAAGATGGATAATGACTCAAGTACTGGGCCGAGTATTATCTCCAATATATCTGGGCGATAGGTCAGGTGACCTGATTTGTAGATAGTTTCATGTCAGACAGCCGTATAGACTGATACAAAAGATTTGGTTTGACAACTCAGCAAACCTCAGTCAAGCCGACCCTTTTCTTCCCGCATATCTAAACCAACATTAAATCTATCTCTCTGTGGTCAAAAAAAAAAACAACCAACAATTGCATTTTTGTAATTACTTGATGTCATGTATTCAAGTTAATCGCTTCATCTAAATGTATCAAGATAATAATAAAAAAACCACATCAACAAAACAACGTAATGCAGCTCACACTCCTGCCCCCTTTACAAAGATATCTATGCCGCCACAGCTCAAGTGGCAACCGTCCAAGATCGTCGTGCAAGAGAACAAAGAGGGAAGAGCAGACAGAGTGCCAAGGAGGAAACAACAAATCATGAGGGGGAACGGAGGCCAGCATGGGAGGAATGCGTACATTATACAAAACAAAACAAAAAAAACCAAAACATTCGAACATATATCTGGGTGTAAAGTAGGCTATCATCCTTTGTACTGCAGACTACTGCAGTCGCTTTTGAATAGAAATGCAAAGAACCTGGTGTCCTAGACTGTCACTTATAAAAAGCACTCAAATAATAATCATTACTTTCAGACGGCAATGCATAGTTTTTTGAAGAGAGGAAATCAAGAACTTTAAAGAGCATGGAAGCAGCATTTTTAGAGAAAATAAGCTGAACGCCCACTTTGAATAAGATGTAGACACATTGTAAGATAAAATATCTTTAATTTATTCACCAGAAATAAAAGTGGAGGGCTGCTACCATTTTACAAAGTAGGGTACCTTGTGGGTGGATGCTGGTGGAGGCATCTTATTGACCCGCTGTTGTCTGTCTCAATTTGACCTCTGAACCGGAGAGAATCGCCGGAGCCGAGCCTCGTCCTCATTTGGAACTATGAATATTAATGAGCGCGCACCGGAGCGAACTGAACGGGTCGGGTAAGGGATGAGAAACGTTACAGTAGTAATCTCTGTTCCCATCGCTGCGATCCCTCATTTTATACATGGGATCTGAGCTTGTTTGTGACGTCCGCTCCAAAATTACCGCTCTGCTCCTCACAGACAACCAAAGAGTGTCCCATATCCGTTATCACCCCCTTCCTCCTCTAAGAAATCAACAACGGACGGACTTGTCTTGCGAAAGTTTTCATAAGAGTGGGTCGCCAGGAACCAATGGGGAACAGTTTATGCATTAAGATGTCAAAGCCTCCTTTTTTCCTCACTTTTTGACCATCTCAAACCTGTTTTTTTTTTTTTCGGTCGGTCCCGAGTCGCCTATTTCTTGTTTTTTTCTGTCCATACTGACGCAGTTTTGTCCCAAACTCGGCATTTGACGCTAGAAGAACGATCTAGAAGATTGACCGCTGTTTATTTTCTGTTTGAGATCTTGGACCTACAGCCACTACCGACGTAAGCATTTGCGTCATACGCCATCACAGACCAAACCCACATACCCTGAAAAAACCCAGAACGCTTAAACACCGTTTCTTCAGATCATGCATTAACCCTTAAACATATATTGCAGTTGAAGGAACGAGGGAGGTTATATTTCATTTTCTCCATCTTTGTTGTTCGATTTCATATCAGAACCTGATTTTTTTTTTTTTTAGTTCTAGCCATTTGAATGCTAATCGGAAAACCATTTTTTTGGCGGAGGGAGGCGGGAGGGGGTAAGGGAGAGAGTTTCAAGGGAACGGAATCATTCCGATCAGAAATTCACTGTGTTAAAAGTCGAGCTCCTCATTCATAAACTGTCATTTCTTACAAAGAGAGAGGGAAAGAGATCAAATTATATCACTGGAGAAAGTATGAGTGAGGCTTGTGGGTGTTCCGAACCTTGCCACAAGGACAAATTGAGAAAAGGTCTGCTATGCTTATCCGTGCGTTTGTACCTTAATTTGTTTTGTAAATATGTTGGAACTGGCCGCAGTGCCTACAATAAACGACTGAACTGAACTGAACTGAACTGTCATTTTGTCATCCTTTGAAAGTTTGAGGTTTCTGGATCACTTTTTACTTGCTGCTGATGCTGCTGTTGCTGTCATCATGTCCTTCACTAACTAACAGAGCGAGAGCGAAAGAGAGAAAGAGGGAGGGAGGGAGGGAGGGAGGGAAAGAGAAATAGAAATAGCACATCATGTCAGTTCGTTTGTCGCTGTAATTACGGTCAAATCCCACACTCATTCCTAGCCTAATGAAAAAACAAAATGTAAACCATCCAGGAAATGTACAGTGGGAGGTCTCTCTTGATCATGAGCTGGACTTTTATTTAAAAAAAAAAAGATGGCTAGCTTTTCTGAACAGCTCTGAATTATAACATAACCTGTACAAAGACTTATTTTGCAAGAAACATTCAAGTGTGAATACGAGTATTAACGTCCAATAAGTTTAACAATAACAATCAGTTTATTCAGCTCAGGTGCTGTAAGTACAAATGAGCAAACTCCAGCTGACTGAAGTTCCAGGTCGTTCTCAGAGCGCCAGTGTTCAACGAACTCGTCTCCTGCACTTGATATATTTTGCATTAAGACTGTCACATTGAGGTAAAAGGTAAAACTATACTTACTGTCTATACTGCATGGCCAAATCAGTGAATATTTTCCTTCGCTCACGGTACACAGTGTCTTTGAAACCCTGAGAAAAGACCAGAAACCGGACAGTTAGATCGAGATCTAGTTCGTTAGGCTTTCGACATCACAGCATAGTGCACATGTTACAGTAGGCTTACTTCACACCTAGATCTATACTAGGAAAAAAAAAATCTCTAGGGGATTCCCTGCAGGGTTTAGATCAGAATCACTTCATATGTCGGAAGACATAGATTCAACATCTCAGGTGCTTGATCATGGCTCTTTTAAGTTAAAAGTAATGAATATTTTCTGCTAAGGTTCATGGCCGTCACAGAAGTTAGCAGGCTAGTTACGGCACCTAGAAATGAAGAAAATTCTTCCGTGTTTGAAACTTCAACTTCTGAGACAAATTATGAGGTGGATTATGCCCACACCGTAAGAGTCATGCACAAGGGCACAGAAAACAAGATGGCAAACATTACTCTTCATACAGACGTGTTTAGCACTGGTTTATGCAGTTTTCGTCGTATCTTCTCGAATCTGATCTATCACAGTAATTTGGTAAAATCCCGAATGACATAGTTCCCTAGAGAATGTGTAACAGCTAAGAAAAAATTATCAGATCGGGCTCTCATTCCTCTCCCTTAGTATTGAATATACCTTGCTACCGCTTACACAAGGCCAAAGCAGTTAGTGTTAAGGAAAGAATGTCTTACCGGATGCTCTGCGTCTAGCTCCGAGCCGTACATGAGGACGTTGTGTGCACACTGATCGAGGTCAGAGACTTTTCTAGGGAACCATGGCACAAGTTCCATACATGCTGTTGACGAGAGAGAATATAAACAAATGAATTAAAGAAGGGCTGACAGCATCATTAGAAACGCTCTCTTCATCTTTTTGATTGCGACCACCAATATTGTTGTCATTGCCATATCTTCTTTTACAAATCATCGTCGTTTTTATATTTGTCGATCCTGATCGACATCAACACCAGAACGAAATACTAACATCATTTTTGCCACAGCAACCGCTAACATCGCCTGCACCATATTATACTATCATACCACCAACATCATAATCATATGTGTTCGTATTAACGGAAGAACACATATCAACATTGCCATAACTACAATCACCACTTTCACCACCACCACCACAAACAACAAAAATAACGATGACGACGATAACAACAACAATGACAACTAAAACATTTCTCTGTAAACATAATCTTTGTCTTTGTGCCTTGTATCGTCATAATCGTCAATGGTGGGTTTACGGTCCGCGGGCCACCCTCCATTCATAATACAGCCATGCTTGGGGCGAACTGTTACTTTCCTATAGCAGCAGGTTTAGCAAATAAAAATGGACATTTATGTGGCTCCTATCCACTCTCCCTCTCTTTTCTCGTCCTCCAGCGCGGGGCCTTGGGCACGTGTCCATCGTGCCCAAATCCACCTCTGATATATAATCAGCATCATCATCATAGACCTTTCTTAATATGCTGGGTGATCACGTGATTCTCGAGTTAGTTTTGAAACGGAACAGGGCGCTAACTTCCTGTTTACCGTGTTTCAACAGAAAGGAAGGGAGGGATCTTCGTTTGATACCGAAACAGACCTTATCGGCCGTGGATAACTCGTGAAATCAAGCAACACAAGTTTGGGGAAGAGAAAACTTACGAAAGAATCGCCTATCGCCATGCCTTCAGCATTGGAATAGCCGTAATCTGCTTTCTAATTGTTTTAACTCCAATCGGCAAAAACTACCTGGCAAGACAGTCATTTGCATCATATGGCTGCATTTCCCGTGTTGCCAGATTGTCCTCTTTCATATCAACTCACTTGAAACAGTTTTGTGAGCTTCCTATGCATATTGGCAATTCAGTGACGTTAAAAGGCTTCGTCTTACGCAACAATGTGTAACGTTAGGTCTTTGCATCAATCACAGCTAGCCTCGCATTGTGGAACACAACAGTTTCTACCCAAGTTTACTGATCCCCGGAAATGAATTATGCCAGCCGGCTTGCTCATGAACATTCCATGAGAAAGGTCTACAGCACACATAATTCATCACCACTGCCTTCGTCGGTGTTACGAACCCTTACCAGCTTTCGTCAGAGCAGGCGGTGTCATAGGGATATTGAGCTGGTTGAATGTGATGCTGGCCACTTCCCTCTTTAGCCTGTTCACCAGCTCCTCCAACCGGATATGGTCAGTTTCCACATCTACATATATGTCGTACAGGGCGTCCGCCCGTCGGGATTTGCGGGACTCTATGTGAACCACGTTGATTTTGTTTTCCTGGGGAAAAAAACATTAGCCTACATTCTTCCCCACTTGTGTGAAAAGAGAATGTCCGCTTTTTGTTACGGATATTCATAAGAGCAAGTATGTGTTTTGACAAAACCGGTCATTTAATGAAATGTTTAAAATCGATAAATCACATAAATTTTAAAATAGGCAAACATTTTACCTTTTACCAGAATTAAGTTCTCATCTGATAATGATAAAATGAGAAATAATGTTTTGCACATTGCCGTCAAGTATTTCAGCACAAACCGATCGAGAGAAATGTTTGAAACCAACTTTAAAAACTGTGTAAGAAAAACTAGACATTTTGCAAATTTGACAGGTAACTTTAAAAAATCGGCTGACCAACATTCCACTAGTGTGAGCCCCTACAAGCCATAAACAAATGAAAGCCTATTTTGTTTTCTTCCTTGGGAGATGCAGTGATATACAAATTCTTCTGGGAAAAGTAGGAGAAAACTAGAAGTAGTGCACCTGTAAACATTAATTATTTGTGTGCCCGTTGAATACTGAACTTTAAACGGGATTATCTCAAAATGTATACTTCTGATCCCCC
>JAWQUT010000072.1:1337057-1348810 GCA_033807755.1 Ellobium chinense
ACACACACACACACACACACACACACACACACACACACACACACACACACACACACACACACACACACACACACACACACACACACACGTAGAAAGGAAAATTAATAAAACCAGTTGAATGACATCAGCTTTCATGCCATTTTGTATGAGGATCAGCTGGAATGGAAGGCAGGAAAATAAAGCTGGCTGGTTCACCACTCTGACAGAGGAGTGACCGAGAAACCAGCCAGGTTCCCTCGGATTTCTAATTAATATGGAGTACCTTAACACAATTATGCCGATATGAACCACTGAGGACTTTTTCTCTCAGTATCTTCTTGCCTATGTGAAGTCGTCTTGTTATATTAACTCTGTCACAGTAGCCATCATACAGATAGCATCTATCTTTGAAGTCAACAGTCAACATCAAAGATCATCAGGAAAATACCGTTCTTGGGCAACGATTCGACTGAGCATGAGCTGGGTCTTTCAGTCTTTCCCACCTCTACCTACAAGGGTTCCCAGACTTTTATTTCTAGCAGGAGCCGAATCCCATTTGAAAATGAAAAAGCCAAACAAGGGCCAAACCATGTCCGGAAAGGGCCAGCTGCGGTCAAGATTTGACATAAGACAAGAAAGTTATAAGAAGTCGTAATGTAGTTGGTCTCATAATTATCATGAACATATGAACAACATAAAAAATGATTTTGACTTGGAAACAGATCGTTCTTTGATTTGTGTTTATCGCGCATTTATGTTAAAAGTCCGATCAACTGAAATACCAAATAATTTAAGAAAGCTAAAAGTACACTTTGAAAATGAAATTAGTGAATTTTAACAAAAAGTCCACTCGAGGAGTCAAGAAGCCAAACAATTATTTATGAGGCAATGACTTTAAAATGTAGCCAAAAATCTGGTATTTCGCTCCGAAAGTGCCAAATCTGGCAAGTCTATTACCTACCTGAAATATTTTGAGGGCGCTGGCCAGATGGCCCACGTGATTGTTCACAGAGAAGACCACAGTGGTGGTGGTACCAAGCCCAGAAGGACTGTTCATACCCTCCAGGTTCCGCAAGCTTTCCTGGGAACAGATACGGTAGAGACAAAACAAATGTGTATGTAATATATAGGGACTAATTCGTAGACTGACTGATGGCCATGTTTTGAGGCAAACTCTGTCATAGAGACGGTAGAGTAATAAAAATTCGGAAAAAAAATATTCCCACTCCCAGTTTCTCTCATTTGGGGCTGTCTNGGGGGGGGGGGGGGGGAGGGGGGGTCAGTTTCCACGAACACTTTTTTGTCTTGTGACACGGAACTTCCTAGAAGAATGGCGTCTTAGGTAACGGTCCATTCAGTTCATGTTTAAATCCGCCGCTGGATATTTTTTTTTTTTCTGCCTAAAATCCAATAGTACTTGTAAATAGTGGAGACTGAACCCGAACGATTCTGCAAATTGCGCTTGCAAAGCGAGAGGCAAACAAAATTTAGACAATAATTTGTGAATTTCCTCACTGTTGATTTTACCGCTTCGCGAATAGTTTCGGTAAAGTCGAAATAAATGTTNGGGGGGAGGAATGAGCATGCGTGAAAAGTATAAAAAACTGATAATACTCTCCTGCTTTTAGCTTTATTTTCTCTTGCACTTTAAGGTAGACGGGCTCTTCAGTCAGGAGGCTGATAACTCACTAGTTCTTGCACTTATAACTTATTTATCATAAATTATCATCATTATCATAAACTTGAGATAATTTTAACAAAAGAGCTACAAACCTCTAATGCCTTCAGCTGGGACTCTGACGGGGGTTTGATGTCCTCGCAGAGTCTCTTTCTGGCCAGCCCCTCCCTCAAGCCCATGGGCTTCCGCTCCTGGAGATGGTTGCAAATCGGGTAAGGCTTTCTCTCGTCCTGAGGTGGACCACACATTCCTGGTGTGTTTCTTAGGGTCACTTTGTACATTTCCATACAGTTGCCCATCCTGTGCCTTTGAAGTCTTCTTTTCCTCCTTGTCGTTTCTGTCTGCTGGATTTGATCGTCTGGTGATCGGATTCCTCTGGTTATGGCGTGCCCAGAATTTGGATTCAGATGAGTTCAGTCGACTTCGAAAATTTCCGGGCTTCAAAAATGTCCAGTATGCTACAGTACCGTGTGTTTTCGTCGAAGAGTGTAGAGAACCTCCAATCTATCTCTGTTGAGGTTTATCGAGGGCGTCAAGATATTCTAGCCTACTGCTATGGGGTTTTGTCGTCTTTTGTTACTAATAATCTCTTCAAAGTCAACGGTATGAAAAAACCTGAAAATTGACCAATCAAAATTATAAACATCTCTATATACATGTACAGTAATCTAAACCACGCCCATCAGAATTACTGCTATCACCAAAGCTAACTCTGCGACGACCCTTGTAAGAGTTTCATAGAGACTCACCCCGACTCTATGCACCCCACCCTTGACCTGAGCCTGCCGAAGTAGTAATCTTGATCTTGAGATATGCCCCCTCCCCCACTCCCGGCTACCCCCCTTCCCCCGCCCTAGATCACGGAACCCTTTATATGTGGTGCTGTGCTTATCAGGTGATAATTATGGCTTTCGGTATCGTCACTGCATCTCCCAGCGGGACACTATGACGTAAAAGCTTTCAAAATGCAAGAAATGATAAATGCGTAGAAAGGTAACTAGGCAATTATAGTCTGTTAAAGGTAATGTTGTGAACATGGGAACTTCTTCCTTCCTATACGAATTTTTGTTCTGGAACTGTTACTGATGCCACTGTCTATAATTTTTTTGCCCCAAGCTAAGAAAAGAAAAATATGGAATACAAAACTTTACTTCGTGTCAAAAAAAAAATATATATAGCATGACTAGATGACTTAAGTGTGTAGTGACTGTACAACTAGATGTTTCTTAATTCAAAAAAACGTTTAAACCAGCTTATTAAGTTTGGACAGACCTTGGCAAAGTCATTAATCTCGACATGAAAACTTAAAAACAAAATGTCTAATACATTCTCGAATGACATTGGCGTTAGTCATTACAGGGCTAATATTAGTGATAATTTGTCAAAACCATTTAGTTATACCGTAAGCCTACTCTTAAATAACGCACTCTTAATTTATTGTTTCAGCGTTGCTGTAGGCAAAAAAAAAAATTAATGATGAAACATACAAACTTTTTTGCACGCATTATCGATTTGTGACCGACCCGGTATGCGAGTTTGTTTTACCATTGGTAAACATTCACCTGTATGCCACTGAAGTCACCATAAAAGCCACTGTCGCTAACAAAAGCAACCGCCATGTCGCTAAGTGCGCTAATGAACACACGGTGCTGACCAGATTAGCAACCTTCTCTTTGGGAAGTTTCTGGCCACATTTCGTGTCTTTAGACACACCCATAGCCATCATCATTGAAACATGGGGCATTTAGCACCTTACTATCTGCTAACATCATAGCAATTGCTTGAGAAATGAAAAGTCGCTAGTCTAGTTTGACCGGGAAATGATACGATACAGTCGATACAACACTACAGTGAAAAGTACAGTATTATGTATGTTAGTTTGAGAAGGGAGAGGGATGGGTGGAAGAGGAGAGGGGACATCGATGATGTATTCATTGTGCTAATGCACGTTACAAAGATGCCAAATACTAAATTGTGTAGAGTCTGACATCACTGTTGACTTCACATTTCATTTTATTCTCGTGCTTACAGCTATTTACTCACTTGTATGGCCTCTCACTCACCACGGGGTAATCAATCTAACGTGATGACATCATCGCTTCGAAAAATGTCATGTTTCAAATATTATCAGAGTTCATTTAAGTTAGTCTCTATAATAGAGGAAACGCTCTAATGGCAAAAAAATAAATGTTTGGTCGCTCTTACACGCAATTTTATTCAGTCATAGTAGCCTATCTTCAAGAAAAATATTTCGTGAGCATGACCAAAATGCCATATTTTTTTTATCTGCCTCAGCTATTCAAAGAAATCTGTTGTCACAAATTCCACTGCATGGATTTTTGTTTTCAGAAAACGCCGTTCAATTGTTGTAGTAAAAGCGAAAGGGAATATTTTATTGGGGGAGATGGAGGTGGGGTGGGGATAGGGGTAGGGGTAGGGGTAGGGAGTGAGATCTTTTCTGGCATAATCAGGGAGCCGGTCAGTCAGTTTGGAGAATGAGACATTTCTGATGTGGATTGGGGTTGGAGGTAAGTTTTGGTCGCGGAAACCTATGGAAAAGTGGTGAAAGGGTGGAAATACAAATGGCAGTGATAAACCACCTTTCATCATCCTTTCTCCTCCATCCTGCTTATTTTCAGTCGCCCCATCACTCTTTCTCGTCCACCCTACTCCCTCCCCCCATCCCATTTGCAACTAAGCAGTCTGACGCCTTTCAGTTCTTGCACCCTCAATCCAATCTTTGCCTGACAGAATGCTCCTGTTTTCTTATTGTCAGTCTCAAACAGCAGCAAGGCTTGTAAATAGTGACAGGGCTGGCGTAATGACAGTAAATTTTTGTTACAAAAAAGAAGCACCGAGAAAGTAAGGCTGTAGACATCTAATGTAGATGACCTTTACTCAGAGGCTTGTGGGCTGATCGGGGGAGGAAACGGTAGATGGATAATCCTCTTCGGCGTTTTGTTTGCTTGTTCGTTTATAGCTCAAAATCCAATAAAACCCCGCTTTGAATGTTTGCACTCTGAAATAAAGTGAGAAATAGAGATCCGAGGTATGTTTGCTCCTGAACCAGTCTTTGATGTCCCCAAACGTCACTAAATACAAATTTCAAGGGAGGCATGAGTTAAATTAAAAAAAAATAGCACAAATTGCTCCCACAGAGCAAAGATCGTGTAACTGGCGATTTCCTGTAGGACATACCGTTGTCCTGCTCGGTGATGACGAATTTATCCTCCGGTTTGAACGCAGCGCTGATCATCGATCCGCGATCAGCCAGGCGAGAATGGTTGGAGGATAGAACATGACACATCTGGCTGATCCTTCCCTTAGAAATGTCCTGATCTATTCTTATTCTTTTTCATTTGCATATCTATATTAGGCATTGCCTTTAAAATGCAGAATAATGAGAGGCAGTGTCCGAACAGGATCTACTGTTAGGCAACAATAGTACATATGTACAGTCATGCACTCAACATGTTCTCCACTTGTCAAACAAAACCGGAAAGCACCGACATTGGTGCTGTGCATTTTTGGAGTGAGACTGTTCCTTCTTCCCTTAAACCAATATAATTTGGACCAACTCCTCTCTCAAGCACTGGAGGACTTCCAGATATGGTTTTTAAAGGTCTGTTAAGGCAACACTCAGAAATTTTCTATTCATAAGTGCATTCAGCCTTTTTATTTATCCCAATGATGATGTGATCGGCAGTCAGTCAACGAATGGGAACCTATATCTAACTAGAACCGTTCGTTGGTACTACGTCACACGAGCGAACCCATTTGATTTTTTTGTTTTCGCTCCTGGACTGCAGCTGAAGGACAGATATTAAGAGTTCAGATTTTTTGTTTAAAGCGAGACAAAGATTCTCTGGCCTTGTATGGACGTTGTTAGCTCAGTAATGCTAGAGAGCTAGCACATAAAAGAAGCCCACAGCGGGCATGGATAACAAGGGAAGTGGACAATATAATGCAACTTGACAGGTATGCAAAACCAGTTTCAGTGGGTTGCTTAGTTTTTACTCTATTTAGGCATCAGTAGGATGAAAAACTTATCTCCTTTAACTCTTCAGTTAAACGATGAAGACAGCCTCGGTGACAGAAAGCTTTTGGCACACTCCGCCATAAGAAACCGGTGGTTACAAGACTTTGTCACTCTAGAAATTAAACAGGGCCACGCAACTTCTCAATTAGAAATACTCTAAAATACCCTGTTTGCATTTTCTATTTCAAGAACTTTAAACAACAACCACAACAACAACAACAACAACAACAACAACAACAACAACAACAACAACAACTCATTAGTTTTAACAAACGACTGTGCCTGTCGTTGATGGGGTCAGGTCTGCTGAACTCTTACGAGCACAATAGCTCTAGGAGCGTGAAGGTCAGGTTCGGCAAGTATGTTTTTACTGTTTTAAAAGTACAGCTGAAGGCGAGATACAATGTGCCACATTGGGACATTGGCTCGATCACTTTTTCATGGCGCTAGAAGGAGACAGGTTTAGTTCTCCTGATTTTCATTTACCTTATATAATTCACGACAAACTTTATTGCAATTTAATATACAAATAATTTTCACAACCCTAAGGATCTCAAGCGCATTTTCATTCAAAACACATTACTGACCAAAACTTTAAAAAAAAAAAAGTGAATGCCAACCTCCCCGCAAAATCAATAATATACAGATTTCAGCATGCACCAGATCTAAACAGCTTCTAAATCCCACTGTAAAGCTATATAATTTATGCTGTTCGTTCTTTTGCATTTTAATTCAATACAAATCACAAAAAAAATTGTCGCAGACCCAAGGGAACACCTCGTTATGCATGCATGACGTTAGTTGTTAGATAAGCTACACGCAAGGGCGTTGAGAACCAGCTTAACCTACTGGATAAATCAGCGTTGTTTCCTCCCCATAACCCCAAAAAAGACCAAGCGATGTTTAATTTAGATTTCCACAATAGAATGTTCTTCCCTTAGACCCTCCATGGGTCTTAAATTATGGAGGTAAGTTGTAGTGTCTGAGTCTCAAAAGGCACAAGTAGGCCTAGCTAATGCCCTAAAAACAATAGGAACAGCTCAAAGCATCAGAAACTGTTTTAGCGAAACCAGCAGCGACAAACATTAGCACTGTGCAGCTAATGTCTCGATATCGTCCAGAGAGCTGGATTAGATCATGTACATATGACTTTACCATTATTTAAGTTGTAGTTTACATAACCGTAAAGGCCAACACAAAATAATTATACGTAGTTCGCTCTGAGTTCCCGAAACTATTATTATTATTATTATTAAGTTTCATATATCTGATTTGGGTTAAATATCACTAAAAATGACAAAAAGACTTAAAATTACCTTGTCAGGCATTGGTTAATCTACCTAAGACATAATATGGTTGAGGAAAAAAAAACAAGTTGACAAGTATATAACAGTTCTATAACCGTAAGCTACTTACTATCAACTGTGTGTGTAGACAAATATTTTTGAAGTATCCACACTTTTCTCAAGGAATTTTTCAAGAAGCAATTTATTATTATCTTTTTGTAAAGTTTAATTCACAGTCCGACAACAGTGTGCTACTTACTATGAACTGTAAGCGTGGACAATTATCTTTGAAATATCCACACTTTTCTCAAGGACTTTGTCAAGAAGAAATGTAACTTTTTTTTTCTTACTTCCTCTTTAGATCCAAGACCAGTGGTGTAGGAGGTGCGTCCACACGGCGGATGCAGCAGCGAAACAAAACAGAGAGACGATTGGTAAAATATATGCCCGGTGCTAATGACCATCACACGCGTGTAGGCGGCCCCTTTAAGACGGACGGTGGTGTTGGGCCGATTCCACAGCTTAGGTATCAATGCTAACCGAATACTTTTATAGGAGGATAATGATGCCGATATAAAATACCCCATAAAACATATGTGCATCTTGTTTTCTTTATTTGCCTCTGCTCATTTGATAGACATAGGTCAGAGGCCCATCCTACCTCTGTTTTCACAAATAACAATCGAAAGGATACTCACTGGTACCGATAACAGAAAGTATTCGGTATCTATATTTCCCACTACTAACGGACGGGGGCTGTTGAATCAAAGTGGACAATATTGATCTGTGGATTGGGGGCGGTATGGAGGCAGAAGGGCCGGAGGGCCGAAGATAGTTGAGGTGGGCAGTTTCTTGGGTTTGAGGGACCGGCACTTGGTCTCCGGGAAGAGGGGAGGGAACGGGTAGGGACCAAATTATACGGATTCTGAGAGGAGGATATGAGGATAACGGCGGATGATTCGCACAAATGCACCATCCTTATGGAAAAGGGTGGGGGTGGGGGTGGGGGGAGACAGAGGAGAGAATGGGAAATAATGTTTATATCGCTATTTCTCCATAGAACGCAACGCACACATTACATCACTAAGAACATTGATTCTTACAGGATAATACAAAAGTGAAATCGACCTACATAGGGAATGACCTGACAACGCTGTCGACAGTTTGCACACATCAAAATAGCGTAGAAGATTCGAGAACCTGGGAGTCTCACTTCCGTTCTTGTAGACTGGGCAACACACTCTCCGGAAGATAACACCATTTTCTCAAGTTTTTGGGCCCTTAAAAAAAAAAAACAAAACTGGCGTCGTAAAACACACATTACACAGTACAGCCCGCAATAGTTACATTAAACTAAATCTGAATTCTGCAACATCAACTTCATGCTACAGCTCGCTATTACGTCATTGATCAGGATAGGAGAGTCTGAGGAAAGTATTTAAAGGAAAGTTGCATCATCCTGCAGGCCATGGTAAACCATACGACACCATGTTATTAAGAAAAAACAACAAAACAAACAACAGTCTTTTAACTGTCTATCTACATGATATAATGCCTCTGCCTGCCCCAGACAACCTACAGGGTTATGTTATGCCAAGTCCGAATTCTTACACTCTCTGCGCGCGTGGCAGCCATAAGCTTACGTCAAATACATTCTACCCGCACAGTCTCGTAATGTCTAGCCAGTGCTCCGCGGACAGGTGGTGACACGTCGGTATGAATCTTTTCATTCCTCTGTAAACGGTAACAGTGTCAAACAAAATCATGCTGGGGCAATAGAAATGCAGAATACTATACCTCACATTTGAACTTTACTTTTTAATCTGGATGACCAAAACCTTAATTGATAGCTGAATAATGCATTGTCAAATAAAGGTGTCTGTAGTTGCTGGAACTTCAGTGACGTCATCGTTTTTTGTCACAAGCCACAACCTGCTGTTGTGCAGAGAAGGGGAATAATTCTAGTCGCAAGGACAAATCCCGGTCACCCCAGCTGTGTTAATTGCGTCATATTACACACGCGTGTGGCCAAAAAAAAAGTCTTTCTTCGCCAGATTGTGACGGTATTACGGTATCCGCCATAGATAATTTTTAGAGAAAAAAAATACTGGAAAGCAGAAAAATGATTTTTGACGTGCGTGTCCACGTTTGAATCGTTAGAAACTGGGGAATCCTAACTATGCACTCGATTTGTCGCTCCCATAATTATTTCTCACAGCACTCTCGAGTCGATTTATGAGCAGGTTTCCTTCAGTCACCTGCCGTGTTTACAGTGATTTGTCATAATAGTGTGATACCTTAAAAAAATACAGAGAAAGGTGGGAAACTTCGAAATTTGGAAGCAGGTGGTACGGATGACATAATGAATGTCTGTGATGTGGTCAAAAGCCCAAAAATATAGGCCAACTTAATTTGAATGTCTGACAAAAGACAATGAAATCTGATTTGATATGTTATTTTATAGATAATTATATCCATTAAAACATTAATACTGAACGGACTTCGTCTACTGTTCTGGATTTTTATTTTTGTTTCCTTTAACGATTGCTTTATACATGGGTACCGATGTCGATATGTGGGCAGCTGAACATCATTAAATTATAAATACTCGAATATGCCTAAACTCAGGTATAACATAAGCAAAGTGATATTGTATCGTCAATGACTTCGACTACAATAGTTTGCATTATGGATTTCTATCCTAAATGCTTGCAGAGCTACAAATATTCGATTTTTTTTTTTCACACTGTGCAACTCGCCGGTCTGGACTAGATGCAGATTTTCAGCAATGTACAGTTCGTCACATTTTATGGACATTGTGGACAAACATGTATGACGTTGATGGTGATGATAATGATTCTGAAACCCTGGTATGTTTACTGTCCCACACTGCAGCCTCGGTAACGATGACAGTGGTGAACAGAGCGAAGTTAATTATAACAACACAAACAATACATCATGACGGCGGTGGAAGTAGTGGTGATAATAAGGCCATAACTTCCTTGATGATGATAATGGTGTTGGTGTTGTTGATTTGGTGGTGCTGCAGACGTCAACGAATTGCTGATACTGAGGGTGGAGTTCTTAGTGATTCTGTTAACTCCAGTAGAGTGTAATCAGTCGGTTATGAAAGGTAGTTTGATCTGATCTTAACAAAACCCAGGGTGAACTGAACTGATCTGATCTGAAAAATGCGCAATTTTCCTGGATCTGAGCTAAACGTGATCTAAGGGCATTTCCCCTTAGTGAACTGATCTTGATCTGAACTCACTTTTTTGGTGAACTTGGCCAACCCTGGTCCCCTGCGTAGCACATTTTACAGGTCCATTTTTTTTCTTATTAAAAATTCTATGGATAACACACTAACGATAGCGTATTTTCAAAAGTTTGGTCTGAAGGTTGGATGTGCGTTTTCCGAGTATCACTACTTGACTTCATGTACTGTAATTATAACTATTCCTTAACACAGTTCCCGTTTCGCTTGGCACTTTCCCATTTAGCAGTTCCAACAACTCTTTCATCTCCCGTTAACAGCATTGTGGATAACACATAAATTTCCTTTTAGGTCACAAACGCGTAATCTTTTTGCTATATATTAAAATGTACTGTCAACAGCGATCACTCAAGCCCTAATTTTCGTAGGCTATTCCCACTGATTCGTATTGGAGTTACTCTTATGAGTTAACAGAATAAAATATTTTAATAGCCCATGAAGGTAAAATTTTTTGCTGTATCTCTTCCACTGACCCACCTCATGAAAACCCAGTTGGGGCCTCAGGCAGAGAACAAAGGTTAGCTTATTGGCAAAACCTATCTCTTTTCAGACCCTGCCCCCCAAAAGTTTTAATTTACCTAAACTGGTCAGAAAAGTGACAAATGCATTAGACAGAACAGACCACAGCTAAGGTATTTAGGTCCTTGGAAAAGAGAAAAATGACTCGAAAAAGTTTTCACCCGTAGGAGTAAGTTTAACCTAGGTGATATCAGTAGTAAAGCGTGTAACCATAATATCACTCCTCAGAAGTTTGTTCTGTGGGGTAAATAATTGGGTTCTGCTGTGTTATGCATCCTAACATCACAGCCTCTGACCTCTTGAATTTCCCAAATAATCGTTGTAATGGTACTGTACCCCGTCCCTAATGTTTATGAAAGTTACTCACGAACTCGGACGGCTTACAAATTCAATCCTATGTACTGGTAACCGAGAATTCATGTTTATTAAAATTCTGTTGTGCCTTCTCCTATAGCTTACACAAGCTCTCCTCTCAGTCGGTGGAACTGGTCATTTCCGCTTCACAACACGACTTGCTGGAGGTTTTCTCAGACGCGACATGACATAACAAAGATTGGAGATACCAAATATGGTGACTCGAGGCAGCCGAATATTGTAGACAGGGCTAATCCCCAACAAAAAGCATGTTTGTAGACTGCGCCTAATTAGGTATTTTCAGCTCCATCACGTGACCTAGGAAATCTTGCTCACACGTTGGTTTGTTTACATGCTCTGCTTATGTATGATTACTCGTCATTTACCAAAATAGCCTAGCAATCCCTAGATCACGTGGTGTAACTGACCCGTCTGAAAATACCTCATTCGAAAGATGTACATTGAGCCATTGAGAGTAGCGTGAAACAGATAGGCGACGTATTTGAAGTTTTACAGTAATTTTACAATCGTTAAAACTATGAAACATTATCTGGCGCCCTCCCATTTACCATTTTCTGTTTAAAAAAAAAAAAAACAACATAACTTGTTGCCCTCCCCCCCCCC
>JAWQUT010000072.1:1348984-1372801 GCA_033807755.1 Ellobium chinense
AGATTGTGGACTGATCTCTCCTGTGTAGGTTATTGATACTGTCTCTTGGGCTTACATAGGCCTAGCTTTGTAAAACGGTATCATGTAGCTTTTCTTTCTCTTTCTTACAGAAAACTGGCTGCTGAAAGAGATTTTGAATTTTGATGGAGGTTGAAGATTGTAGTATTTTTAAGAATATAAATATGTTCAAATATGTTTGAATGGTGTGTGGTACATTACTCATTAAAATAGGCGTGATAAGTTTCGGGTCTGGCCTTCCACAAGGGACAGAAATGGATCCTCCATTATTCGTTATGCACCTCAGTGGTATGCCCAGTGAAATATCAGCTTGTTATTTACAGTAAGGCTGCGAAAAACGTAGGTTTGTTTAATAGGGTTTAAAATCGGCACAATCTGTCAGAAATTTTGTCGCAATCTGTAATACAACACAATCTGCGGCTGATTTCTTTTGGCGCACTCTACTTATCTTTTAGCGCAGTCTGCATAAACCCTGGCAGCAGACTTTGCCAATAAGAATAAACAGAGAGAGGAGGAAAGAAAATAGCGCGGGGGCTGCGGGCAGGATTGTTAATTGCGGTCCTGTATGCCATCTCAAAACTGCTGATGAGATATGGACAGACGCTCTTTCGGAGAGTGAAGAGTGAGGCTAAAACAATCACAGCATACTAGCACCTCATCAAAACTTCAGTGTCATGACCACAATTATTTTGAAATTACATGTTTTGTAAATACGTTGGAATTGGCCGCAGTGCCTATAATAAACATTAGATTAAAAAAAACACACAAATTGTAACAAACACAAGATATATCTAAAGGACGATGTTTGAAGCTGAGAAGGGGCTGTTGCAACACAAACTACCGCCCCGTATTACCGTTATTCAGGCTTCATCCAAGCTTTGCAGCAAGAGAAATGCACCCTACTGTCCATTTTTTTTTGTTTTGTTTTGTTTAGTTTCTTCATGATATATTGGTTTGTCCCTCTGCATGGGAAGCATATGTGCTGAATCTTTCCCTTTATTGTTTTGTCATCTTGCAAACCTTTCAATATCTTTCCTTTCTTAGCACCATGGGCGAATTTAGAGTTCGCCGGGCCCTGAGCCGCAGAAAGATATGGGGCCACGTTTCATTTCAGGAGAGAGAGAGAAAGAGAGAGAAGAGAGAGAGAGAGAGAGAGAGAGAGAGAGAGAGAGAGAGGGAGAGAGAGAGAGAGACAGAGGGAGAGAGAGAGACAGAGCGAGAGACACAGAGAGAGAGAGAGAGAGAAGATCAATGATTTTGCTAAAGAATTTTATTTTTCAATTCATATCCATCATTATAGGAACTTTGCCCAGGGCTTCATGATATCTTTAGACAGCCAGATTGGGACAAAATCTTCTTGTCTCTCTTTCTTTATAGCTATTTTCTGCACTGCTCTCATCTATTTCTTTTAAATCTCTCTTTATTTCTTTCCAAAAACTCTTTCCTGTTCTCCTGCGCGGAGCCCCTTAAAAGCGTGACCCTGGCTATGCCTAAATCTGCTACAGATCCCTCCCCTCCCCATACACTCTCTCTTTCTCTCTCTCTCTCTCTCTTTCTCTCTCTCTCTCTCTCTCTNCTCTCTCTCTCTCTCTCTCTCTCTCTCTCTCTCTCTCTCTCTCTCTCTCTCTCTCACAAGCACATGCATACACAAATCATTCTTTGAAACGGAACCGGTTAAGAAAACCATTTTCCATTCGTTAGTTGCTTAAGGTCGTACAG
This sequence comes from Ellobium chinense, assembly GCA_033807755.1. NCBI lineage: Eukaryota > Metazoa > Mollusca > Gastropoda > Ellobiida > Ellobiidae > Ellobium > Ellobium chinense. Next base: position 1,350,722 of record JAWQUT010000072.1, read on the forward strand.
TATAAGTATTCTCATGGCTGCGCATGAGCAGACCCCATTTTTGACGACAGCATCGTTAACAGGGTTGACGACAATCTGGTAGAGGAGCTGCACTTACTATCTTCTCTTTTTGAATCTTCAGTTTGCGAATTACAAGCCACACTGATCGGTAAATATGCATTTTCAAAATAGTCTAGACATTTGTGTCTTTGAAAAAGTTTATCCTGTTAGCAGTTACTGTATATTCGCCATGCATTGCACACATATAACAGCTGATGGTGCCGAAGCCTGTTGTTAGTTCTTTCTTTTAGATGTAGGAAATTAACGAGCAACATGACGGAATTCAGTTTCTGGCACTCCTCGACTCAGGGGGAAAATGGAATAAATTGACTCTAAAAGGAATGAAACTACATTCCCCAAATTTAACAACTTTCCCCAACAATTTATACAAAAAGCCTACGGAGGGGAAATGCCTTTGAGTGGCAACACTTCCTCCCCCTGCCCGAAAGTAAACTAGAAAGTAGGGGTAGGATGTATTTTAGACACATTTTTTTCATTCCCAGTAAAACCGCTGCTGTATTAATTCTCATGATCAAATTTGCTATCAGCTGTTATGCAGCTGTAGAAGAATCATTTTGCCATCTATCTGACCCTCAAACGATTGCAGCCACATACTTAACTGTATTTTTATGTAATTTTCCATAACATAATAACCTTGCTGAAATTTCAACGCACCACGTGAAAACGTCAACGCTCCCTTCTAGCACCATGGTTGCCACTATGATTTCTTGCCATTTCATTAGCAACCTATGCATATTTATCTCTAGATTTTACCAGACCCTAGCAAACAGTATAAGCATATTGATACTTTACACTTGTGATTTAAATCATTAAAGGAACTGATAAATTACTATGAAGTATGAAATGAACAAAACAACAAAAAAGAAGGACAAAAAAGGGAAACGGCACACAGAGACCTTAAAAAGCGCTTGATCTAAGCTTACATTTAGATAAACGGAACGTTCATTTATTTGTTTTCTGGATCTAAGCTTAGAAAATTCGTACAGAGGCCAGGTCTCTTTGTACTTTGTGTAATACTTATAGTTTAGTTGAGTTTAGGCTATTATTTGGTAGTTGATTGTAACTTGTTATATTTTTTTCTTATTTGTATAAATCAGTGTTCAATTTTATCATTTGCCCACCTGCCCAATCAAACCGCAGCCCCAGTGAATCCACCATAATCCTAAATAACAATCAAGCATATCTTAGAGCCACTATTTAGGATGATAAATGAACAAGTACCCATTAATATTGTATACAGTATATGTAACCAGGTGGCAAGGCATATTCTATTCTTCATTATTATTAAGGGGAAGGAATGTGAATCCAATTTGATAATTTTCTTAGACGTTACACATTATCGAGGGAAGCGTGTCACTAGAGATTTTACCAGATTATTGTGGAGGATCAGTTTTGAGAAAAAGGGCCGAAAAAAAAAAACCTACTCTAGAAAATTTCCTGTCCCTACCGGGAATGGAACCCACGGCTTAGCTTGCAAGTCTGAACATGCTACCACTACACCACAGGAACGTTAACTTCACAAAACTTAATCCTTAAATACCTACTGCCTAAATATTTTTCCTAACGTCCACGCGTGAGCCTAGTCTTCATTCGTGACCCTGACATACTTCCCGACTGCTCAATGTCTTCATGACAACTAACAGTTCTCGATGAGTATGGGATTAATCTTATATGATTTCAAATCTCTTTCAGTATACTATTCACAATGAAACTGAGGCCATTTTTAAATGGTTATCTAAGCTCTTCGAAAACTACCTCCCACTTTATCCGATGTCTCTGCCTATGGGTCACAGAACCCTTCTCTCCCTTTTCAGTGTCCTTAAAGGAAGACTGAACCGTCCTACAGACCATATTAAATCATACGGTACCCTATTATTCCAATAAAACAGTCTTTCAAGTGTCTGTCATAATGATATGACGCCTCTGCTGGCCCCAGACAACCCATAGGATTACATTATCCACAGTCCGAATTGTTACAACCACTGCGCGCGTGGCGGCCATAAGCTTACGTCAAATACGTTCTTGCCACATGGCCCAGCTGTCTAGCCAGTGCTGTGAGGACGGGTGATAGCATGTTGGTATGAATGTTTTAATTCCTCTGTGAACAGTAGATATGCCAACAAAATCATGCTGAGGCAATAAAAATGCAGAATACTTTTTCTGGCTTACTCTATCAAACTTTACATTTGAATTTGGAATACCAGAACCTTAATTAAAAGCTGAATAATACATTTTCAGGTAGAGGTGTCTGCAGATGTTGGAACATAAGTGACGTCAGCGTTTTTGCCGCGGGCTTCTGCTGATCGGGGAAGGGGAATAATTCTGGACTTAAGGGCCAAACCCGGTAACTCTAGCTCTCCTTATTGCGTCATATTACATACGCGCACGATAACAGAATGATGCTCTTTCTTGGCGAAATTGACTCGGTGGGCACCATAGATAATTTTTAGAGAGAAAAGGTATTGAAAAGTGGAAAATTATTTTTGATGTGCGTGTCCTACTTTAAGGCCCTAATGAGACATCCCGCGAGCATTCGCCAAATGTAACCGCGTGGAAAGGCATACAGTATTCTTCAGTTCTCAATTATAATTAAGGGGGAGGAATATAAGCTTAGTCTGATAATTTGTCGGAAGTTGTTACGCATTATCTTGGGAAGTGTGTCACCAGGGATTTTACCAAATTACTGTGAAGGATCAAGTTTGAGAAGAAGGACCGAAAAAACAAACTATACTTAAAAAAATTCATGTTCCTACCGGGAATCGGACCCAGGGTCTCTCAGCTTGCAAGTCTGAACGTACTGTTATTACACCAAAAGGACGCTAACTTCACAGCAACTTAATCCTTACAAATACCTACTGCCTGAACATTATTCCAAACTTCCACGTATGAGCCTAGTGTTCACTCGGGATCCTGACACACTTCCCGACTGCTAACATATAATTATTATACGTGTACAAATTTATAGGCTAAGTAAGAGACACTTGGAAGACAATTCCATTTTTAGAGATGTGGGGTACAGAAAGGTTGGCATTGCATGAACTACCATTTTTAAATTAAGAAATCATCCTATTTCATTTTGCGTTAAAGTAAATTAGAGATTTCAAAACATAAAAGTGTCAAAGTGGTGACACCCACCAGTCACTCAGACTGTACCACACAACTTTGTGGTCGTATGAAACTAGCAGCCACTTGAACATCACTGAAAATGCAGATCAATAGGAGTAATGAAATTCTCACGCTCCTGATCTTGTCTGTGGGGATTGAAAATTGATAGCCTGTCTGACCAGTAGCTTCTAAAAGGGCCATCTCGCTGTAGGGGACTTTAAATAAAGCCAGTAAAATCAGTCAGTCAGTTGTCCTGTGGCCACCTACTCCCCCCCCCNTTGTTTAGCAGTTCCTACGGAATTCGGAAAAAAAAAAATTCACCAGGTCTAGTGAAAAATCACCGGAAGTGGCAAAACTTTAGACCTTGACTACTATTGACTAGGCCAGCTGGACAGAAGAAGGAGGGGATGGTTTTGCGGGTACTGTTGACAGCAGATGAGGTAGTTGTGGCCTCGCTATTAGTATCAGCCATGGTGGACTAGGATAGAAAGCCACAGCCTAAAATCCTGCTCGTCGTAATTGCAAAGGGCTGTTTAAACCGAAACAAGGATTTCGAAGCGAGAAGTGAGAAAACAGGAGTGTCGAAATTGAATTACCCGGGCGAATTGGGAGTCCAAACTTTACATTTACTTTTCGCTGTGTGGACGGTGGAGAAAATTGGTGCAATCAGTTGCAAGGTAGACCACGTTTATTATAAATTATCTGCTAAAAAAAGTCACTTATAAGTTTGATTGTTTGCACACGGTACCTTCAAAAACGGATAAGGTGGCAGTAGGAAACATCTGCGTAAGCGATTGTTTCCGTCTGTGCGAAGATCACCGCTACGAGTGTTTGTCATTTTTAGAGTTACTGGTTCAGCCTGAAAAAAAAACAACAAAACATTGATTGACCGAATATTATCGTTACTCATTTTACCGGCCTTTGAACAAAAATAGTTTAGTCTAATTTGTCATCCAGGCAAGAAAATCTTGTTCTTCGGAGCGAATATCGTGGGGAGTGTCGATATTGTGACACTCTACCCTATTCTATTTTTAGATTTAACCCCACCTTGCAGGAAGGGAGATCACCCGAAGAGAGAGCGAGCAGGCCACAACAACAAGGAAGCTAAAAGTATGGAAAACATGTCACGTCCCGGGACGTAGGGACGATTTGTTTTCAAGGGCTGTTTATAATATTTTAGAATCAAATGATTTCTCATCGGTTCGTTCAATTCATAGACAGATTGTTTTGCTAATATTTAAAACAGATGAGAAAGTGTAGAGCTCTAAATCTATCGTTTACTAGTGGTTAGCGTTGATTGAGACAACACGACAGGTGGGGCACTTCGACGTCTTCGTTGCACCGGAGAGGAGACGACAACTGTGGGATACATTGGAGCCGATCTCCGGGCTGGTGCGGCCAGAATGGATTGGGGCCGGCTGAGTTCTGTTAAACGGACATCACTGCCTTTTTGGGTTGTGATTGTGGCACTTTGCAGCATACTGACAGTAAGTTTAGTCTATTTTCTATACTACTAAAATGAGAATCTCTAGCCTAAATTGTAAATCTAAGGACCAGGTTAGAAACTAGATTAGTCTAAAGATCTTAGAGTTAGATCTCTATTAACTATAGGATTCGGCAATACTCAGGGACTTTGCTATGTTTCTGGTTAGGGGCAAGTTTAGGAAAGAGAAAGCATGCAGGCTACTTAATTTCACTTAATTGCTAGTCTAGACTCTAGATCTACATCTAGAATCTTTAAAATCTAAGCTTAGCTCTAGAGGTCTAGATAATGATAATGTCTGTAGAAGAGACTGGGAAGGATTTCCATATGTGGTAACTCTTACAATAACTATGGTCAGTACCAAAGGCTTAATTCTGAATAACGTATGGTCATACTAATACAACCCTGACCTTAACCCTACCCCCCCTAACCCTAACTCTACCCCCCTAACCCTAACCCTATCTTTAACCCTAACACACTAATGCATCAGTCGAAGTGAGCATAATTCCTTTCACCAGTTACCACATATGGAAATCCTCCTAGGGACGGTCTCAAGGGTGCCTTTTCTTCTCTAACCTGCCACTATCTTAAAGCATAGCTAGGAAGAGTCCCTATATGTTGCCATCTCTAGATTTATGTTAAGATTAACAAATTTCATTTGTCTTGTTCGTGGAATATTCATGAGCAGGCCAGGTGATATTCACTTCTAGTTTCCAATAAACATGGGTAGAAACTGGTGTGTTCCTCTGTGTGAGTCAGCTCTGCATGATGCGAAAGCCTTATGTATCACTATCATAAAATTAACTTAAGACAAAGCCTCCAAAGGCCAGTGGATTGTCAAAATCCTCAGGGACCCAAGAAATTGTTTCAGGTGAGTTGATTTAATATAAAATTGAGCAATCTGGTAACATGGAAAGTGCAGCCATTAGATTAGGTGCAAATGAATTGATTGCTCTGTGGTTTTTCATGTGTAAGGCTAAATATTCAAGTAAGATAAGATAAGGTAAAATTAACCTTTATTTACCCTGAGGGGTATATATATGTTTTACAATGCCACACAATGTTACACATTTCATTCATTATTATACATAATATTAATATACAACAGTGCACACAATACTACAACAGTATCACGAACCAAATTTGTAACACAGTCATTGTAAGGTAAGTTGCTGTAGAGCAGCATCCTGGTCCTCCCTGGCTTGAATGCCACATACTCATTCACACTTGAGCCGATTGGAGAAATAAGAGTAAAGTGATTTTCCCAAGAACACCACAACTTAAATTGCCCAGTCCAGGAATCAAACTACAAACCAGTGCTTAAGATATGGCAATTGGGTGATTCTTTGGTAATTTTTTTCATCTCAAAACTTGGCTTCCCTAGTTTTAACGATTATCCATCTCTGAAAATGTCTGTCTTGGCACTAGATGAAAATCTCACTACGGTTTCTCCTGTGTTAAAACACAGTGGACCAGGAATATATATGAACTCAAAGAGAGCTTGAGAATCACAGTATCACCCTAGCTTATTAAGCAAGTCTCTACGTCAGGATGAGACTACTTTTGTTTAGATTTCCTTTAACGCAACCATTTCATAGCTATAGCGGCCCAGTGAGACAGCATTGCTTTAACATTTTAGATCAGTTGCTAGATCTGGTCTGTACAAGAGCTATCATTTGAGACTGCAAATCTCAAGATTAGGCTTGATCTAATCTTAAATGAAGTCAAAGGAAGTGAAACCTGGGAAGAAAATACTTTTCTTCTGGCTTTTTTGAGTGTAGGTGCTGAGTTTATTGACACAGTGGCATAAATGTGTAATACCCAGACATATTCTGCACCGCTATAAAAAACCCCCCAAAAAAACAGCAGCTGTGTGTGCTGTATTTATGCACACAAAAATTTATATATAAATCTTAAGAATTGTTTCATGTTAACGTAAATCGCTGTTAACTCTTGTTACCACAAGGCGCCTCGGGTCCAGCTTCCCCCAGGCTACCTGACCATTGTTACGGATGATGATTGTCACCCACATTCATTGTCTGCTGGCTGATCAGTTGACACTGAGCTGCAAAATACGACCATTGCACCCAACACTCAGCAAGACAATGTGTATATATATTCTCTTGCTGCAAATGGATGGTCGAACTAATTCTATCACAGCACCACAAGGGTGGATAAAGAATGATATATTTTAGACTAGACTCTATATGAAACAGCGAAAGGTTCAGAGATTACTGTGGAAAGTGAATGGCATCTGTGGTAAAGGTTAATAGATAAGAGTGCCAACTGCTGGCAGAGGAATTAATTTCAGTATATTGTGAAGGAACACAACCTACCAGCAAAGTGTAAAACATAAAAAAAAAAGGTGAAAGTTACTGAAAGCAAAGCTAAATATGCAACAGTCAACTTAAAATTAGACCTAACTTTCTGCTCTTGAGATAAAAATGGTAAAGAGAGGTTTAAAACTAGAAGATTTGGCCCTCTAGATGTCTTACTCACTTAAGGTTGCATTGTCCTACATACCATGTTATATAATACGATGCCCTATTATTCTAATAAAACAGTCATTCAAGTGTCTGTCAACTTGATATAATGCCTCTGCCTGCCCTAACAACCCACAAGGTTACATTATGATAATAAATGAAGTCTGAATTCTTACACCCACTGTGCGTATGGGGGTCATAAGCTTATGTCCAATATGTTCTAGCTGCGGCCACGCTGTCTAGCCAGTGATCTGCGTACGGGTGATAACATGTCGGTATGAATCTTTTAAATCCACTGTAAGCGACAGCTGTGTCAAACAAAATCATGCTGAGGCAATAAAAATGAAGAATACTATACCTGGCTTAAGTGGTCATACTTTTTTGAATTTGACCAATAGCTTAATTGAAAGCTGAATAATACATATTCAGGTAAAGGTGTCTGTACTTTTTGGAACTTCAGTGACGTCATCATTTTTGCCACAAGCCGCTGCTGTTCGAGGAAGGGGAATAATTCCAGACGTGGAGCAAATCCCGGTTACTCCAGCTCTCTTTATTGCCTCATATTACACACACATGCGGTAATAGAACAATATTCTTGCTTTGGGAGATTGACTTTGTGGGCACCATAGATGATTTTCAAAAAGAAAACGTACTAGAAAACACAAAATTGTTTATGACGTGCATGTCCATGTTTAAGACGAAGAATGGCAGTTGCACAAACTCAGCTCTATCTGATTCCTGTCAAGATCTTTAAATTAACCATGAAAGTTTGATGCTCATAGTCACACTGACAGTGTTTTCTTAAGACAGCCTGGTTTCACGTGACTCTCCTCTTGAATTTCAAAATTCCCCTAAAATCAGTGTGCATGTGCTGATCTCCTCTTCCTACTTGGAGAAAACCTAAAATCCCTCTAAAACTGTACAAATCTTTCCCAACTCATTTGATCTGGAGAAAACACTGCACTCACTATCACATCATCTGCTCTTTGCAACACATAGCATATGACCATTGTTTTCCAACTGGATGGTCCATATTAAGTACAGTGGTAGTTTAGTAGTCACTAGCAGATCACATAACAAAATAGTAATAGCTTGTAACTATTGGGTCAAGGTCAAGCTCACTGTTGATGATAGAAACTCGCTGATAAAAACATGACAGATCCAACTTTTGGCTGCCAAGAATGGAAGTCCTATTACTATTACACTCATCCACACCCTGCACTCTTCATGGCTGCTCAGACTAGAATGATCTGTAAGGTTGTCTGGGTTTGGCTTTGGGCAGCTAAGTAAGAATTTGTCTATTGCAGTTTAATGGTCTAGTTGTCTCCTACTGACTGTTGTAAGGCTGATGATGAAAAATTGGTCATGTTAAGTATTTAGAAATTAAACACCCATAGGAGAATTCTCTCAAGCTGGACAGCAGTTTTTAATTAATCTTAGTTTATATTTTCAAGGCACTCGATGATGATGTGTTAGATCATCTATTCAGAAATTGTAAGGTTTGAATCATCATTCTCTCTGACATTTAAATAAAAAGTATATCCTTAAGGGTATGACTGAATAAAACATTAGTCCGTGTTTGTATGACAATTTTCATTCATATTGCATTTCAAAACAGATTTAATGTTGCATTTGAAACTGATCATATGTGGCAACTGATCATATGTGGCGTATCACCATTGTTGAAACGGATCATATGTGGAAACTGATCATATGTGGCCCATGTTCTCAGTCTGTTAAGGAAGCAACTATTAGTGAAAGCTGAAAATTCAGCCAGCCTTTGCATCACACAGAAAAATTGTGTTCATACGCATTTTTACTTCCTATGAGTGAAGTTTTAAACAGTCATGCATTGATGTGTTCTGCACTGTAATCTTTAAAAATGGACAATGTTTGACTCACTAGAAATTGGTCACTTTCTGTCTAATGCTTCTCTAATTTGTTTGTCATGTATGATTCGCACAAGTATGAGCTTATATGAGGAAATGGACTCTTTTTATAACAGTAGCTAGGGGCTTCAGTTGTATCATAAATTGCAAAGATTTACAGAGAGTCAACTGGTCTTTGGGTCCTATGTCTTTGATGGTGTCGCAGAAAAAGCTTGATGGATAAGGGGAAAACAATAGGATAATTTGGAGAAGCTGAATCTGTTTCTTTCTTTATCCTATTATTTTGCTCTTCAGTATACGGATACCTTTGCCTACACCTGAAAATGCAGCTAATGACAGTAGTGCGTCATCTATTTAACAATGGCAAATGTTTAAATAAGATGGCTGGATAATTTTCCATGGTTATGACTTACAACAGATGAAGATGAAAATGTAGCAAGCATAACATGTTAAATATATATAAACTATATGTAGGAAAAAAAACCGAAAAAAAACCCACATTCATTAGATCATTAGAATGAGCATCAAAAAAAGTTCAACAATACCTAGTGTTCTAGCAGTCTTTCACTTTAATTCTGTAGAAATACAATAAATGACGACTATTATGACATTGAAAGAAATGAAGAGGGCAGTTGAACAGTCTGCAGATAAACAAACTGACATAGTGAAACATTTAATTCCTGATACCAGATTTCTTGCACTTGCAGGTCTTCAAAATGCGCATTCATAAAATTGACAGTGTGCTATGGATTTTTAAGGCACTGTTGCATATGCTCACACAAATTGAACATCACAGACCCTGAAAGGCAGGAGTTGTTGATTTTGTTGATCTACACTGTTTGATAGATCCTTAAGTAATCAGATAGCCTGATCAAACTAAATTCTTATTTGTGGATGTCAGAACCAAGAGCTTATCACAGGTGAAAACTACCTGTAAGGTGAGAAAATTCATCTTACGTTTACCTAATTTTCTCAGTTATTTTTGTAGGTACCATTCTTCATAAATCTGATTCCAAACCTAAAGATTAATGAATGCAAAAAATAAAAGTTATGCAGCAAAAGATAACCACGAACATTCTCCAATTCCGTCCAATAAAAATGCTTATCTTTCCAAATTTGAATCGTTCTGTTTGAAATTTTCCTCTTTGCATCAGCAAGATTCTTGTCTCATTTGTTACCATATTTAAGGCATTCTGCATTTTGAGAAAGTATTTAGTTGGGAGCTTATTTTAGGGAACAACCAATGATGCCCTCTTATCATTAAATGTTAGATCCAGTCTTTGGTGGGTTGTTTTTTCTACCCTCTCTTTTGGTATTTGTCTGGCTTCAATCCCTCATACTCTTGGCATGAATTATGTCCCATCAGCTTGAATCTGGTATCAAAGTGTCATAAAGGTTTGCTGAAACACATGAAACACTCTTAGCTGTTTTGTATAAATCCTACTGATCTAACACAAATACTGTGTCATTCTGGGATTTGCAAAATGTTTTTGAATACTGAGTATTTTTTATAGAGGGTTTTCATAAGAAGCTTTATGATGCAGTTAAGACATGTATGGCTAAATTTGACAACAACTGATTTCAGCAGGGACACACATTTTGATTTTCCTTAGGTTATTCAGAACCAGTTTTTCAAGTTCATTATTTTTTTTTCTCACATACAAACCCAGGGTTCTATACTGTTGTTTCCTAAATCCATAATAATGATTTTTTACTTACAGTTTCTCTTCCCCAAAGTCTAAGATTTTACATTTGGTTTGTATCGGCAATAGAATGACTCCAAATTATAATACACCAGAACTGTTTAGAATAGGTGAGGCAACTCATGAATACTATGTATTCTGTATGTCCAAATTTGGTCTGTGAGTGGGGTACTTTTGTTCAGTCCATGATCTGAACTGAGCTTGTGCAACATCTTCCCTGATACAACAATCCTTGGATTATAAAAAAGAAACTTTTTGGGTATCAGAAGTAAATCAGTAGGACTTAATCAGTTTCAGGTGACAATTGATAATAGTTGGATTATATGAGTTTTGGTTGACCTGTGTATGCTATGTCTAATAAATAACGGGCAAAATGTATGGCAGGCTGGATTTCTTTAAAGGAGTGTCCAGCTGTGGTAATTAGCATTGTTATGTGGTATGAAATAGTGGTGGGCTGTCAGTGTTTGATTATTTTAGCCAAAACTGTTCAAGTTCGGTGTATTATTTTATATAATACATTCTGCTCATATTAAATTTATACATTATAATTAATGCTTACTTTAATTTTTAAACTCAAAAAGTACCAGTGGTGAGTGTCTAATTTACTTCCTGATATCTAGATAAATATTTCTACTGAAGTTAAGTATATATCAGTTTCTCTGTACATATTATATGTAATGTTAGGAAGTAGGGATGGTTAAAGTTAAACTATGCAATTGCTTGAGTTTACACTCACTTTGTAACATGATTTGAACATGCTTTGAAAGCAGGAATCAGCTTGTCAAGTTATGATATAGTTGTAGAGACATTTTTGTAATACTTGTGCATTTCAGAACAATGTCTATTACACGCATAAAATTTGACATGCAACCAGTTTTGTTGATACTGAGCAGGGTGACAGCTTTATAATTTTTTTTTTTTTTGTGTAATTTTGAGAGAAGACTTTCTATTTTTTAAACAAATTTCCTGTTTGGAAAAGGTCATGTAATTGCTGCTTATTGTTTTGAAGTGATTGAATGCTTGTTTCTATGGATTCGAGTTCATGGAGCGAAAATTGTGGCCTCCCCAATACTTTTTTGTCTGTAGTCTGCATGTCTAATGTATAAAGATTCACAGCTCAGGCATGGCAGTCCCATTCAAAGAACAATTTGTGTGGACTAGGCCATGCCTAGTACTTCAGTTTTTCCATGGACTGTTTTTCATGCTGTCGGATACATAACTGTAAGCATACTGTTCTTTTTGAGGTGGGAATGGAAAGTGTAAGATATTTGGATGAGCAAGGGGATGTTAAATCTAGAGCAGTTTGTAATCATATTGTCATCAGCCTTGAAAATGTAATCCTTCCATAGTAGTAGTTCAATTTGTCAGTAGAAGTAAAATGCTTAGGCAATTAATGCTTGCCTAGGGCATAACACATAGTGTAGTGCGTGTCTGTGCATGTATACATGCTCTCTTCACATAGATAAGATCCATTTGTATCGTTAATATAGAGGAACATACCAGGAAGTAGTATTCTGAATAGAACTTTTTATGTCTTCCTTGTGACTTCATATGATAATTTCAAGTCATAAAGCACAGAGCTGCAGGGTAGGTTGTGCATTTTACTTCCTCATCAATTAGGTCTGCACACAAAGTGCTTGTGTGTCATGGTGTTAAGTGCCAAGTTATTGGCTACGCCCAGTCACACAGAGCTGTATATTAGGACAAGGAAACATAACTGCATTTTGTTACACTTACAGTGTCATAGTGATAGCTCTTGCAATGGACTAGGATTGAGTAATAGTAATATTGAGTTTTCCTCAGTCCCGGTCACCACTATCTCCCGTTTCCCCGTCGTATCATGCAATCCTTTTCATAAATTAGGGAATGACAAAACCAGTACAGCGCTTTGAAGGTTTTTCATGAAAATGTCCTCTTGTGCGATAAAATCTCTTGATATAAATTTGTTGAGAGCAATTTTTGCTCATATCAATTACACATTTAAATATTTTTTTATAACCTCAGTTCAAATAGGGGTACAGCTGTTCCTACCAAGATGTTTCCTATCATATTTAGTGAAAGATGGTTGTAAATAGTTGGTTAATTTAGTTAAAATTGAGGAGAGCACATTCTGGGCAGGATTAAAGCACCGCAGTTTGGCCCTGTTTAAGACCATTGATATGTAGTTCTTAGTGGAGATCAGATACTCTATTTAGTATGGTTTACTGATATTCTGTTTGCATTGCCTGAGACTTTCACAGCTTGCCTAAGAGAATTTGTTATCATGTGCTCATGAGATGTTAAATAGACTAGTATTTTCTGCATTGAGCATAGCACGACATTCATTTTTGTCATCACTCTGTTACATATTTCTGAGTGAAAAATTTTATCATAATGCATATCATAATTCATTGTAACATTGGTGGTAAGAGACTCTAATATCCTCTCAGTAATATACATGACAAATATATAGTGTATGTAAAAGAAACTACTATTTGATGTGCTAATGTCCTATGAAACATACTGTGGCAGTAATCTGACTGGCATATGGAAATTGCAGCTCTTGCCGTAGAAGTATCAGCCAGGAAAGTCATTTTAAAACTCCAATATTTCTTCCTGCAGAAACCGCTACCAATTATTCTATAGTTCATCTATTGTGTAGAGACACTGTCATGGCTATATTCAGTTTTGATCACAAATGAGCATTTCTTTGGAATTACTATTATAAAAAAAAGACACATTTTCACCCTCCTATCTCCCTGTCCTTAAACAGTAGGATGCCATTTCAGATCTCTTGTGCCAAAAATATTAGTGATGGAAGGAAATTATGAAAAAAACAGAGTAAATGAGTTCCTGATGCTGTCCTTCTGGTTGTGATGAGAGACAGGAGAGGGATTCTTTGCCTATACCTGTCTCTTATAATATGGGCCCAGCCCTAATATTGGATTTGTCCCTTTCAGTTGATGTATTGTAACTACTAAAACAAGCAGGTGACGCTTTAAGGACAGGCTAGTAGAGCCAACACATCCTCTTCTTCCTCTCCCCTTTGTCCCGGCAATTTTGCTTCATCATTTCTCATGTTACTTATTCTTCATTCTCTGCCTGTTTAAAGCTGTGTTTCTCCCCTCACTTCTGTATTATATATATCCATACTACCATCCCCTCTCACTTGAGTGCTCAATCACTACAACCATCATGATTCTCTGAAGTAGTGCTCCCTTCTCTATTGTAGGAATGTATAATGACTTTCACTAATGAGCTTTCGTTAGCAGACAGATAAAATGGCCAATAGGATTTATAAACCTGTGAAGAACTTGATCATTAAGCCACACAATTTGTTCCTTATTGTTGGAAGGCAAGGCTCACTTACATGACTCAGGTGGATTTGCTTTCATATTTTAAATACTGGACATTTTTATATCAATTTTTTTATGGTAATGTTTGGAGGGACAGTAAACTAATGATCTGCAAAGTTTCTATGTGGAATAAAATGTTTTTTTCTCATGAAATTCAGAAAATAGTGTTTCAGTGTGAATCATGGAATTGAATTCAAATGAGTGAAGTGTCCCATCATGCCTCTCTTCTTCTTTTATACCTAAGGTGGATCTTTAACCACTGAGATATGCAGGTCACGCTTTTGTCATTACTGTATGCGTCTTCTGTCATATGGGCATTACTAAGAATTTACTGGATTTTTCTTTTTCGTTTGGCTTAGGATTTATAGAGTAACCTGAAGACTTTGTTGTCCATTCTAAATAGAACAAACTACCACTTAGTATATAGTTTCTGTAATCATACTTGAGAAGAAACAAAAGACTCAAAGGTCAAATCTTAGTATGAAAATAATAAGGTAAAGTACTGGCATGCTGTTCACATATATTTTACTTCATTGCAGATTCACTTCACTGAGCTTGAGGCAGCAGTTGGTAATGACTGCTTGGATGATTTGAATTGCACATCTGGTGAAAAATGTTCAGCTTCAAAATGCACTTGTGATCAAGGCTATTTTGAAAACGATACCACCTGCCTGAGAGGTAACTATGTTCAGTTACCCTTTAAATATCTGCCTTGAATTATTATTATTATTCTAAACTAGCAATCCATTCTTTCTAACTTCAGGTTGCTATTGTCAGTATGTTTGTTGCTAATTTTTTTTTTGTCCTTACTTGCATGATTCTACCAGTATTTGTTGCTGTTGCACATGTATACCATGAACGAAGTGGCTACTTGCAGTGACATTGCGGTTAGTGCCTAGGCACTATCTTCAGTAACCACAACCTCTTCTTTGCAAGAAGCACAACATCATCCTTAGTGACAATGCAAACAGCAGGCACATTGCTGGCCTTTTGAAACAGAGCAGATGGTGGCATTGCCATGTGAAATCACTGCTGAGAATGAAAAGATAATGAACTCTTTGTAAGATGACAAAATAAGAGATGGAAAGATTCACTTTGAAATGCTTTCCTCAGCAACAGAATTTGCAGAAGAGTAGAACAAAGTATCATGAAGAAATAAAAGATAAAAACCATGAATTGGACAATAGGGGCACATTCCCTGCGCTGCAAAGATAGCCTGGGTAACAGCAATTTGGGACACAAAATATTTCATGACTAAAAGCAAGTTACAGAGTGATTACACAAAGATGCTGCGTAGTGTCACACAATGAAAATAAATGGCTTTCTTTACACAGTGAGTGGACAACTGCATTTGGTCACATAAAAACAGACTAAAATGGTTGCTGTGTGTTCACTGTGGCCAACTGTGGGGCTTGGACAGGTGATTACAAGTCTGTCATAGAACAAATTTAGGCTAGACAAGGACAAGACATTGTTATCTTTGAAGAAAGATGTGGCTGCAGGGGTAAATAATAAGAATATTCCACTGATTAGATTAGCAAGGAAATTAGGCTTAGGTAGCTGAGAGATTTTGTTTAAAAAAAAAAAAATCCAAGAATGTTTCATATTTCAACCAATAATAATCATTGTTCACAAAAATCCTGCGAATCATTAGTTTGTTTCTATATAATGCACAATGGAAGACAAATTGTAACTGTTAAAGGAGGACACACACACATCAAAACTATTTTTCTGTTTTCCAATACTTTTTCTCTCTGAAAATTATTTATGGTGCCCAATGAGTCAGTTTTGCGAAGAAAGGGTAAGGTCATCATTCTGTTACTGTGCAAGTCTAAATTATGACGCAATTTTAGGAGAGCTAGAGTTACCGGGTTTGGCCCTTGCATCCAGAATTGTTCCCCTTCCTCAATCAGCAGCGGTTTGTGGCAAAAACGATGACATCACATAAGTTCCAGCAGCTTCAAACACCTCTATCTGACAATGTATTACTCAGCTTGTAATTAAGGTTCTGGTCACTGAAATTCAAACGTAAAGTTTGATAGTGAAAGTCAGACAAAGTATTCTGCATTTTTATTGCCTCAGCATGATTTTGTTTGACTGTTCACAGAGGAATTAAAACACTCATACCAACATGCTATCACCCATTCGCAGAGCACTGGCTAGATAGGTTGGCCATGTGGCTAGAACATATTTGATGTAAGCTTATGGCCGCCACGCGCGTAGTGGGTGTAACTATTCGGACTTCGGATAATGTAACCCTGTGGGTTGTCTGGGGCCGACAGAGGCATGATATCATTATGACAGATGCTTGAAAGACTGTTTTATTGAAATAATATGATGTAATATGGTCTGTAGGATGATGCAACTTCCCTTTAGTAATTCCTTGCTGTCATTGAGTCGATGTTAGCTTAACATGTTTCACACTTGTTGCCTGTGGCATATGTAACCAACCAATGTAAGGTAGCCACTGAGAGTATACACCACTATCCAGATTTGTTATGATTATTACCAAAACCTATAATTTAAAACGTTAGTTTTATATATATACACATGTACGAGCTTCACTTTTGTATTTCTTGCCACTTCAGAGTACATAATGTATATATATTTTCGTATGTATGTATGTATGTATGTATGTATGTATGTATGTATGTATGTATGTTTGAGTGTTGTTTTCTTTTGCATAAGTTTCCTTATAAATCTCTTATAACTCACTAGAGCAACAAAGAGCAAGTGAAGCAGCATTGCCTATAATAGAGTGTACTCTTGTATGTGTAATACTGATGTTTAGCATGTAGTATGAAATGAAAGCAAACAATGTTACTGATTGAAAATTTAAATCAATTCGGCTTTAATGAGAATAGACCTCATTACGGGAAGATCTATCAACTATAATCTGATCATTGTTTTAGGCATTTTGGCGCTGAGGATAGTGCTAAAGCGCTACTCCTGATGTCGCTGCAAATAGTGCTGCAATGCTATCCACAATGCCACTGTGGACAGTGCCTGAACGCTAAACACTGTATTGCTGCAGATAGTGCCTGAGTGCTGTCCACAGTATCACTGTGGATAGTGCCTAAACATTGTCTGCATTGCCACTGTGGATAGTACTTCTGATACCATGAAATGCATATGTTCTCATTGAATGCACTCAGGTTCATGGGAGGAGCCAAACAACTTGAGCTTTTTGTCTGCCAACATAAAAATATGCGAAGTTTTTTTGCTCTTGCCTGCTTATTGGCTGTCAGCTGCATGGGAAGAAGATAGCATCTTTATGATAATTCAAACACCATTTACAGCAGGAGGCAGTCTTTAAATGCTTGTTGCTCTTAAAATTCAAGCATTGTTCAACTGAATTAAACAGATAGATACTTTTCTTGCTTATGCCATTTGATTGATGACTTGTGCCCTATCTTGAAGGATAAATATGTTTTAATCTACCTGNTTGTCATCACTCTGTAAAAAATTTCATCATAATGCATATCATAATTCATTGTAACATGTGGTGGTAAGAAACTATCACCTGTTTAGCGACAAACACGATAAATATTATAATTTTACATAAAAGAAATTACTATTATTTTAAAATGCTTATGTCCTAACTCCTATGAAACATATTGTGACAATCATTTGTTTGGCATAAATGGAAGTTGCAGCTTTCCCCCATAAAAGTGTCAGCTAGGAAGGGCATTTAAAAAATCCAGTATTTCTGCACAAACCTCTATCAGTTATTTTGTAGTTCATCTATTGTTTAGAGACATTGTCATGGCAATATTCAGGTTTGTCCCAGATGAGCATTTCTTTGGAACTGCCCTTACGAACAAGACAGACAGCACCTTCACCTTCCCTTTGCCCTGTTCATTTCAGTTCTTTGTGCCAAAAATATTAGTGAGGAAGGAAATTGTGAGAAAACAGAGTACATGAGTTCCTGACGATCTGTCCTTCTGGTTGTGATGAGACGCAGGAGAGGGGTTCCTTGCCTGTACATGTCTCTAATATGTGGGCCCAGCCCAAGTGACGCTTTCAGGACAGGCTAGTAGAGCCAACACATCCTCTTCTTCCTCTCCCCTACTGCCATGACTCAGATGGATTTGCTTTCATAAATACTGGACATTTTTACATCAATTTTTTAATGGTAATGTTTGGAGGGACAGTAAACTAATGATCTGCAAAGTTTCTACGTGGAATAAAATGTTTTTTACTCATGAAATTCAGAAAAATAGTGCTCCAATGTGAGCCTTGGAATTGAATTCAAAAGAGTGAAGTGTCCCATCATGCCTCTCTTCTTCTTTTATACCTAAGGTGGATCTTTAATCACTGAGATAGGCAGGTCATGCTTTTGTCTTCTTCTGTCATATGGGCATTACTAAGAATTTACTGGGTTTTTCTTTTTCGTTTGGCTTAGGATGTATAGTTTGTTCTATTTAGAATGGACAACAAAGTCTTCAGGTAAAATATTGGCATGCTGTTCACATATATTGTACTTCATTGCAGATACACTTCACTGAGGTTGAGGCAGCAGTTGGTAATGGCTGCACGGATGATTTGAATTGCACATCTGGTGAAAAATGTTCAGCTTCAAAATGCACTTGTGATCAAGGCTATTTTGAAAACGGTACCACCTGCGTGAAAGGTAACTATGTTCTATTACCCTTTAAATATCTGCCTTGACTTATTATTATTATTCTAAACTAGCAATCCATTCTTTCTAACTTCAGGTTGCTATTGTCAGTATGTTTGTTGCTAATTTGTTTTTGTTACCACTTGCATGATTCTACCAGTATTTGTTGCTGTTGCACATGTATACCATGAACGAAGTGGCTGTTTGCAGTGACATTGCGGTTAGTGCTTAGGCACTATCTTCAGTAACCACAACCTCTTCTTTGCAAGAAGCACAACATTATCCCCAGTGACATGTGCAAGCAATTTGCACATTGTTGGCCTTTTGAAACGGAGCAAATGGTGGCATTGCCATGTGAAATCACTGCTGAGAATGAAAAGATAATGAGAGCTTTATAAGATGACACAATAACAGATGGAAAGATTCGCTTTGAAATGCTTTCCTCGGCAACAGAATATGCAGAAGAGCAGAACAAAGTATCATGAAGAAATAAAAGATAAAAACCATGAATTGGACAATAGGGGCACATTCCCCGAACTGCAAAGATAGCCTGGGTAACAGCAACTCGGGACACAAAATGTTTCATGAGTAAACGCAAGTTACAGAGTGATTACACAAAGATGCTGCAAAGTGTCACACAATGAAAATAAATAGATGGCTTTCTTTACACAGTGGCTGGACAATTGCATTTGGTCACATAAAAACAGACTAAAATGGTTGCTGTGTGTTCGCTGTGGCCAACTGTGGGGCTTGGACAAGTGATTACGAGTCTGTCACAGAACAAATTTAGGCTAGACAAGGACAAGACATTTTGATCTTTGAAGAAAGATGTGGCTGCAGGGGAGAATAATAAGAATATTCCACTGATTAGATTAGCAAGGAAGTTAGGCTAAGGTAGCTGAAAGATTTTGTTTTAAAAATAAAATTTTAAAATATTTCATATTTCAACCAATAATAGGCCTAATCATTGTTCACAACAATCCTGCGAATCATTAGTTTGTTTCTATATAATGCACAAGACACACACGTCAAAACTATTTTTCCGTTTTCCAGTACAATATTTTTTTCTCTCTGAAAATTATTTATGGTGCCAACTGAGTCAGTCTTGCGAAGAAAGGGCATCATTCTGTTACTGTGCGCGTCAAAATTATGACGCAATTTTAGGAGAGCTAGAGTTACTGGGTTTGGCCCTTGCATCCAGAATTGTTCCCTTTCCCCAATCAGCAGCGATTTGTGGCAAAACTATGACATCACATAAGTTCCAGCAGCTACAGACACCTCCCTCTGACAGTGTATTACTCATCTTTTAATTAAGGTTGTGGTCATTGAAATTCAAACGTAAAGTTTGATAGTGAAAGTCAGATAAAGTATTCTGCATTTTTATTGTCTCAGCATGATTTTGTTTGACATATCTACTGTTCACAGAGGAATTAAAACACTCATACCAACATGCTATCACCCGTCCGCAGAGCACTGGTTAGACAGATTGGCCATATGGCTAGAATTATATTTGATGTAAGCTTATGGCCGCCATGCGCGCAGTGGGTGTAACTATTCGGACTTCGGATAATGTAACCCTGTGGGTTGTCTGGGGCCGACAGAGGCGTAATATCATTATGACAGACGCTTGAAAGACTGTTTTAATGGAATAATATGATTTAATATGGTCTGTAGGATGATGCAACTTTCCTGTAGTAATTTCTTGCCGTCACTGTTAATATGTTTCACATTTGTTGCCTTCGGCATAATTAGCCAACTAATGTAAGGTAGCCACTTAATGTAGACACCACTATCCAGATTTATTATGATTATTACCAAAACCTATAATTTAAAACGTTAGTTACATATTCACATGTGCGAGCTTCACTTTTGTATTTCTTGCCACATCAGAGTACATAATGTTTTCGTATGTATGTATGTTTGAGTGTTGTTTCCTTTGCATACGCTTCCTTATAAATCTCTTTTTAACTCACTAGAACAACAAAGAGCAAGTGAAGCAGCATTGCCTATTATAATAGAGTGCACTCTTGTATGTGTAATACTGATGTTTAGCATGTAGCATGAAATGAAAGCAAACAGTGTTACTGATTGAAAATTTAAATCGATTCAGCTTTAATGAGAATAGACCCCATTACAGGAAGATCTATCAACTGTTATCTGATCATTGTTTTAGGCATTTTGTCGCTGAGGATAGTGCTAAAGCGCTACTCCTGATGTCGCTGCAAATAGTGCTGGAATGCTATCCACAATGCCACTCTGGACAGTGACTGAACGCTAAGCACTGTATTGCTTCAGATAATGCCTTAGTGCTGTTCACAGTATCACTGTGGATAGTGCCTAAACATTGTCTGCATTGCCACTGTGGATAGTACTTTGATACCATGAAGAAATGCATTTTGTCTCATTGAATGCACTCAGGTTCATTGGAGGAGCCAAACAACTTGAGCTTTCTGTCTGCCAACATAAAAATGTACGAAGTTTATTGCTCTTGTCTTTTTAGATATGGAGCCTGAATAGTTTAGTTAATGTATAAATTGTTTTCTTCATGACTCATTGTAGACTGATGATATTAGTTACATCAGCGTTGTCAAAGTTTCCATACATGTACACTGATCAGAATAAAGGTGTGAAGAATATCCCGCTGTTTCTACATAGTTTTAGTCAGTTTTAGTCATGACTTTTTTTCAACACATCAGCCCTCTGATCAACGGGGAGAGTATGATCCATTGACTGAAAGCAAAGTTTGTTTTGTAACTAAAAAAGAAAAAAAAGGGGAATGCACCTTGCATTTTGAGAACTCAAAAAGTGCTTGATCTTTAGATACTGTACACTTGTGCTAAAAATTTATGTAGTAATTTATAAAAGTCCATCGTTAATTTTGATACAAAGTATAATGTTTAGAGAGAGAGGCTTATTGGCTGGCAGCTGCATGGGAAGAAGATAGCATCTTTATGACACCATTTACAGCAGGAGGCAGTCTTTAAATGCTTGCTGCTCTGAAAATTCAAGCATTGTTCAACTGAATTAAACAGATAGATACTTTTCTTGCTTATGCTATTTGATTGATGACTTGTGCCCTATCTTGAAGGATAAATATGTTTTAATCTACCTGACCCGCCAGATATTGAAATCTGTTATGCACTCATAATGTTCGGATTAATGGAGATATAATTTATTTCACAATTCTTCGTTCAGGAGCAGATACTATGAATGATGACTCAATGCTGAGCATTGTGGCCTGATTTCTCAACTTATTTTGCATATTTTATAAACCACTGTACCGCTGAATTTCAGAGCGTTCCATTGGAGAAGATTGTATTGATAACAGGTGGTGTGCTAATCAGAGTGTATGCTTGAACAGCTCAGAGGGCCACCAGACCTGTGTCTCCAGTATGAATAGC
>JAWQUT010000072.1:1420731-1489306 GCA_033807755.1 Ellobium chinense
GGGGGGGGGTGCAGGGGGAAGGGATGAAGGGGGACAGGTTGTGTCGTATCGGGCTGCCGGCGGTGTAAGGGAGGGAGGGGTGAGAGGGGCAACCTTACCTGCGTTTAGTCGGCCGTAAGCAGTTTGAGCAAATAGGTCAAATTTTATGATATGTAATTTGAGCAAATTTTTTTTTTTGGCAGTTTGAGCAAATTGTTTCCTGTAAATTTTTACATTTTTAGATGGCTTACAGCATTTTATTTTCACCCCTTCCGTTTGCCAGAACTGTACTGATGTATTCTGATGAATCTGATCCATCATTATTATGTCCAATTCTGTTGCTCCCTGCTCGCCAAATATAACTATAATTTCAAATATAACTACAAATATAATATGTCAGCTTTGATATATACCTCGTGACTAAGGTTTAATTTAACATGAACAGGCACGAGAATAATATAGTAAATCAAACGCCAAAGTGAGAAGTTAATGCAGTTGGATTTGTAATAGTTATTTACTACTGTTAACGAGCACAGCCTGTTCAAAACACTCTGACAGAGAAAAATTACTGTAACACCTCGAACACTTGTATTCCTCAATTTAAATTGCTTTGCTCAAACTGTCGAAAATCATTTGCGCAAACTACATATGTTTCTTCGCTCAAAATGTATATGTTTTCGCTCAAATTACAAACAGCGNTGAAGAGGCATCGTTGATTTTTATGCCATTTCTTGCTTTTAATTAGTTGCCTACTTTTTGGCTGTCTTTGAGGGCTTTTACCTCCTTTGGCATCTTTTCAAGTTTGGCTTGGCTCCCTCATAACATC
The DNA here is from genome assembly GCA_033807755.1 of Ellobium chinense. Taxonomy (NCBI): domain Eukaryota; kingdom Metazoa; phylum Mollusca; class Gastropoda; order Ellobiida; family Ellobiidae; genus Ellobium; species Ellobium chinense. The sequence continues at coordinate 1,421,537 of JAWQUT010000072.1, forward strand.
TGACAACACTGGGGAGGAATAATAACATTCAGGGTTTTGTCCCTGCCTGAAGCATTCAGTGTTCGGTGGCATACAGTCATAGGCTACTTCTCTCCTCTCAACCCCTCCTTTTCTCCCACTCCTGGAAGAAAGAAAAAAACAATATCCTTTCAGCAATGCCTCAGTATCTAGACAGTGAAGTCAAACATAATCTCGGGGCCACCTGCATTTAACTGCTATCCTGCTATTATATAACGGTATGGCTCGCATAAGCTCTTTGAGTAAGTCAGATTGTGCATTGGAGTACGCCAGTCAAATCTCATATCCTTTAAAGAAGGATGTGGTTTTATGGAAGGTGAAAAGCAGTTATGAAAATAACCATCATCATCATCATCATAATATACTGAGCTCAATTAGAAACGCATCACCCGGGACTTTACCTTTTTATCATTTATTGATATCCGATTTTTTAAATAAATGGAACACCGACTGAGGACATCTCTGATTACTCACTATCTTAATTTTGGCCACGTGTGAGTTCGAATTTCGATTGACGGTATCGAATGCATCTTTCAAGTCTTTTGACACTAAAAATTTTACTGATGAATAGAAATCACTCAAATTTTTGTCCCATATTCTTCGGCTCGTTGCAATTAAAAGGCCTACTTTTTTTCCCAAATCAGTTTCAATTTGCTCTCAACCAAGATGCCTCGACTTAATGAAGCCGATCGAAATTTGTGCATTGGTCTCAACCAAGCCGGGTTTTCCTCCAGACAAATAGCCAGGAGGTTAAATTGCAATCAGTCTACTGTTATTAGACTTGTGCAACGCTATCAGCAAACTGGAAGCGTCGCTGATAGGCCCAGACCTGGACAACCACGGGTTACCACCCCTGCGAAGGACCGGCACATTGTGCTTTCTCATTTGCGGAACAGATTCCTGCCAGCTTCAGTAACCGCTTCGAGGGAGACGTGGGCCTGTTGCCTCCAACACTGTAAGAAACAGACTGGCCAATGCAGGACTTCGTTCAAGAAGGCCGTATGTCGGTCCTCCACTGACGCCTCAGCGCCGTTTGCGACGCCTCCAGTGGGCCAGGAATCACCTCAGAATCACCCGACTTCAGTGGGATAGCGTACTGTTTACGGACGAAAGCAGATTTTCCGTGTCAACGGCAGATGGCCGCATTCGAGTATGGAGACGGGCTGGAGAACGCTATGCTGATGCCTGCGTCCTTGAGCGAGACCGCTTCGGAGGTGAAAGCGTTCATGTATGGGGATGCATCAGTTTCCACCACAGGACCCAGCTATACGTGTTCCAAACCCGTGTTACAGCACAGGCGTACATTAATGAGGTTCTTCGGCCTATCGTGGTCCCAGCTTTTCAGACCCACAACGACCTTCGTGTTCTGCAACATGATAATGCCCGCCCTCACACTGCAAGGATCACAACTCAATATCTGGCACAGCAAAATTTCAATGTCATGGACTGGCCAGCCTTTTCACCGGACATGAGCCCCATTGAGCACATATGGGACACTCTGGGCCGGAGAGTTAGGGATCGAGGGCCCTTTGCCAATATGCAGCAGCTGGAGGCCATCCTGATCCAGGAGTGGAACAATCTGCCTCAGCACTGCATTCAGACTGTGGTCAGGTCCATGAGGAGGCGGATCACAGCTTGTATTCAGGCTGGTGGGGGCCATACGCGGTATTAGAGTTGGGGTTCTGTGGCCAAACATGAGAATTGATGCGTCTGCAAAAATGAAAAATAGGGTAACTTTTTCAAAAGTGAAAAAGGTTGGTGAACAATAACTTTTTGTGGTGGGAACTGTGTTAGTCGAGTACAACATTGGACAAAGAACGAAAAAACACTCACCTTTTGAACCTTGGACCTAAGAAATTTTGGTAAGAGATGAAAATCTGGGTGATGCGATTCTAATTGAGCTCAGTATAGCTAAAAAGGCTCTTTATATTTTTGTATGCGTAATGTTTATTTTGCTCTCTTCCCTAATGCTAACTTTCTATATCATGTTACCTTTATTTATTTTATTTTTATTTCTCAGTTTTTATCAATTTATTTTATTTTATTAATTAATTTAATTTCATCTAATTATTTATTTTGACCCCCCCCCCTTTGTTTTTTATCACACACACAGTCCTCCCATAACGGTAACCTCCANCTCAATCCAGTTCTTAGGCATGTGATGAGTTATAGCTATGACCTGGACCTGATGTCATCTAAAGGTAAGAATCCTTGATAAATAGCTAAAAAGGCTCTTTATATTTTTGTATGCGTAATGTTTATTTTGCTCTCTTCCCTAATGCTAACTTTCTATATCATGTTACCTTTATTTATTTTTATTTCTCAGTTTTTATCAATTTATTTTATTTTATTAATTAATTTCATCTAATTATTTATTTTGACCCCCCCCCCCTTTGTTTTTTATCATCACACACACAGTCCTCCCATTACGGTAACCCCCGCTAATACTACGGTCCATTGTATCAGAATAGAAAAACGCGAGTGAGAGAAGCGGACTGCCCCCAAATGTCGACCCTTACGGCTGCTCTATGCGGCACGCTGAGCCAGCCTCACGTAAGTGGAAGAAAGCCCTCTAGTCAATAATAGAACTCTGTGGGCAGGACTGAGTAAGATGGCTGTGAAATTTGAACACAGGCACCAGACCGCAAAATGCTCTTAGTTTTTTTAACAATCATATGTGAGGACTGAAGAACACTAATGTAACCGTCACGTACAAGCCAGAATACGCCGGTGTCAGGCTTTATCTCTTCATTTTACAAATACAATTTCCTTATTAAGAGGATGCGGTCGGCCAGTTGCAAACGCACCCGGTCTTCACTCATTACAGATGTGTCATCATCCCCCACTGCGTCATAAGCGAATCCGCCATCCAGCGTCGTGGTTCTCTCACCGTCACCAATCCCGTGAAGTTAAATGTCAAAGTATACAGATGTAAACCTTTAGCTTTATTAAAATGAACTGCATATACATTATTGAAGATCTGATATAGAATCTAGTGTTTTCATTCAAACAAGTACAAGTGGAAATTCCAGAAATATTTCCTCTCCCCTCGGGCCTTGAATTCGGTTTTGGATCCATCGAATCCTAGCTCTGGAATCGAATCCGGATTCGAAGCTTATAGGATCGAATCTGCCAAACCCTAAAAATCAGCCTTTCAGAAAGTTAGGCACCATGTCAGAATGTATTTGAAAGATATTTGTGCTGTATATATAATTGGGTGCTCACCTCCCTTTTTCTTCCTATCAAAAAAAAAAAAATAGAGCATTAGAAGTTTAACGTCTTTGGGGGGAAAAAATGCCCAAATCAAAGAAAAATTGAAGAATAACACTATTCATTTACCGGGCCTCAAAAAGGGAAAAACGTAGGTGCCGGTGACGAGAAGATTCGCTTAACGGTCGAAGGGAAGCAAACAGTGAAAAGAAAATCGTGAGCTAGTAAATCCATGAATTGTCTCCCATCCATTCCGGTCTATAGTTTTCACGATTATGTCCCTTCGATCATAAATTTTGCAACACTCATCCTCTCTCTCTCTCTCTCTCTCTCTCTCTCTCTCTCTCTCTCTCTCTCTCAGTCTCTCTCTCTCAGACAGACAGACACACACACACACACACACACACACTTACTTAATCACTCTTTCTCTCTCTCTCTCTTTCTGTAACTGTCTCTCAATCTCTCTCTCTCTCTCATTCTGTTTTTCTCTTTNTCTCTCTCTCTCTCTCTCTCTCTAATACACACACATACACTTGTTCACACATACTATTTCTCTCATCTTCTTTCTCTGGTTATAGTCGACATGGTGGTGGTGATGCTGCTGCTGCTGCTGATGATGATGATCTAAATATAATGATATTCTCAAAGAAAAACAGCAACGTTGAACACACAAATACACATAATCAAAAACAAAAAAACAAAACAAAAACAGGAGCAGACAATGGTGGAAGGGAAATAACCAGTAAAATGATAATTGTAAGCTAGTGCTTCCATGATTTGTCTCCTATTTATTATGATCTTCAATTTTCATGATTATGTCCCCTGGACCATAAATTTTGCACTAATTCATTCCTCTTCCCTCTTTCTCTTTCTCTCTCTCTCTTTCTCTCTCTCTCTCTCTCTCTCTCCCTCCCTGTCTGCCTCTCTGTCTCTGTCTCTGTCTCTGTCTCTGTGTGTCTCTGTCTCTTTCTCTCTCTCTCTCTCTCTCTCTCTCTCTCTCTCTCTCTCTCTCTCTCCGATTTTTAAGATGTCTTTAGAATGACACGGAATTTCGTTGTTGCCAAATTATATGTAATAGGACCGACTTCTCTTATTTGTGCTTGTGTTTGCGTGTGCCTGCATGCATGTGTATGTGCGTGTGTGCCCGTGTCTGTTTGTGTGTGTGTCTGTGTATGTGTACATGGGTGTGCGCATGAGCGCGTGCATGTGTGTGCGCGCGTGCGAGTGTGTGCGAGCGTGTGCGACTGTGCAAGCATGCCTGCGTATGTGCTCGCGTGTGTACTTATGTGTGCACCTTTTTTTTCAGTTTTTTTTTCGTTCTCTTGTTTATTACCGTATGTGGTATGTGTATCCACGAGGTCAACAGTGACGTTGTTAAAGGATGTGAAGGTGATATTGTCGCTAGCGTTGTTGCTGCTGATGCACTGACCAAGGGAGTGATAGTTATGGTACAGCAGTTAGGTAATAGTGATGGTGGTTGGGTCTTAGCTCGACGATGGTGTCTCAACCACCAATTCTGTGTGTGTGTTTGTGTGTATGTGAGCCTCTGTATATGTGTGTGTGTGTGTGTGTGTGTGTGTGTGTGTGTGTGTGTGTGTGCGCGCGTGTGTGGTGTGTGTGTATATACGTGTATGTGTGTGTGCATGTGTGTGTGTGTAGGTGTGTGTGTGTGTGTCTGTGGGTCTGTGGGTTTGTGGGTCTGTGGGTCTTTGGGTTTGTGGGTCTGTGTCTATGTCTGTGAATTGTATTCACGTGCTCGTCCGTTTTCTGTATTTAGGATAATGTTAATGATAATGGTTATGATGATGATGTGTTGGTCGTACCTACAGATAGAAAAAGGGACTGAGAAAAAGAATGAGGGAAAGAGAGAGGAAAAACAGGAATACAGTGTTGCTAGATTGATGTCAAAACCAAAAAAAAAAGTCGTTAAAAATGAAGGGAGTAATAAATGGGAGACAAATCATAAATGCACTAATTCACGATTGTCATTCACTGGTTGTTTCCCTTCGACTGTTTGCTGCCCCTACCTGACCACTGTGGACTTTTTTCGGATTGTTCCACTGACACCACCAATGTATCGTCGTTACCGGTTCCCTCTGAGAGCATCACCACCACAACATCAGCAATGGCAACAGAAGCAGAGACAGCACCAGCAACAATATCACCACCATCACAACCATCATCACCACCTACGATCGCTACTACCATCACCACCATCACCATCACCACCATTACCATCATAACACCTATTGTTACGTCAACCAGCACATTGTCATCATTATAACCTTTATCATTAACACCATCCTTAATACAGAAAACGGACGCGCACGCAAGAGCACACGCACTCACACACGGACACGTATGCAAGTACGAAAACGTATACACATTCACGCGCTCACATGTAAAATACGCACAAGTGTGCACACGCACGCACACGCACNTGTGCGATGTTTTCGCTGGTAAAAAGAGCAGATCTATGCCGTTTCTTCTGGCCGTATCAATAGATTTGGCAGAAACATGAGTGCTGAGGTTGTCAAGTATCAGAAGGCAGGAGCGTTTGCTTCCTATGTTTGGCATAAAAGACTCTACAAACCAAAGAAAAAACAACTCTGCATTGATAAATCCTGATTTCATAGTGCGTAACCTCCATAGGCTCTGCAGACCATCAGCGTGGGAGTCACATAGCAGTTTGCGTGAAAATCTTATGAGTGGAGGTAGGGGTTGTCCGCTGGCAGAAATGGCCATGTTTGCTAGGATATGGCCACTTAGATCAACCTTGAATACCCGGAGAACACCCTTCTTGGCAATTACTTTAGCTCCTGACCCGCTGACTTTTCCTCTAAATCCTGTTTTGTCCATGTTGAAAATCCTGGTTGGATCAGGTGAAATTGTTTCACGGGCTGATTTTAGGACCGAAAATAAAAATCCAGTTGCTGCTACTGCCAGCTCTTGCATAATCCAGTGGATGAGGTGTCTGCAAACTCAGCTCAGATTTTCTCTTAACAAAAGCCTTGACCCATTTATCAGATGGCCACATACCAAATTCATTGGTGTTTTCTTGCCTGAGGCCTTGACCACCTCATATGCCAGGATTTCAGCGTCTTCCTAGTAAGTGGGAATTCTCTTGCTGACATATTTCAAACAGCCTACCAAGGCCTCCTCAGGTTCTTTATCTATGCAGAGATTAGGACCAAATTATGTGTTGTATCCACGATATTTCCCATGGGCATGATCTTGGAGGGTCATTCGAGGGATACCATATTTCCTGGCCACCTCTGACACAGACTTCCCTGCTTCTCCTTCCCTCACNTCATTAACACCATCCTTAATACAGAAAACGGACGCGCACGCAAGAGCACACGCACTCACACACGGACACGTATGCAAGTACGAAAACGTATACACATTCACGCGCTCACATGTAAAATACGCACAAGTGTGCACACGCACGCACACGCACATATGTGACTGAATAAAAGAAGTAAAGAAGGTGGAAGGCAGGGCAGGAAGGCATATAATGTATAAGACAATATGACATTGAGCTAAAAGAGAAAGAGGGAAGTAACAATTAAATCTATCATTTCAAGTCACAGAAGATCAAAGTTACAAAATGACCAGTTGATTACTCTTTCTGATTCTCTAATCCCAAACCTAATATCTCATAGATTTACAATTTCACTGAAAAAAAAACCAAACACACACACACTAATGTATACAGGGGGGAAAAAGCTTTCAACACAATGCTCTTGGTAAAGCGAGATATACGGTTCCTGAGGTCAAATTAACGACACACAAAGATGGTACTGGAATAATAATAAAATACAAACTGTGTGCCTGAAAGTCACTGTACTAACACATGCAGGTTTGTCGACCTATTTTGAAGATTTCTCTCTAAAATAGGCTGTGCACTTCAGAAGATTGTTAAATTCCTTGTGAAGAAGCAGATTTAAAAAAAAAAAAAAGGTATTAAAATAAATTGCCAGTGATACCAAAACGAAAATAGGCTGCTTTGAGACTTCAATACAAATAAAGTAGACTTTATGGATATCACTCAAAAGACAACCGTGATAACTTGTGTGAAAAATGCTAGTTGACTTTTTGTACGCTTGTTTCGTTTCTTGGATAACCAAGAAACTGAGACCTGAAAGTAACTGAAAAGTAACTAGTTACTTTTCAAAGTAAAGTAATTGTAACAGTTAGTTTGCTTTAAAAAAAAGTAAAGTAATTGTAACAGTTATTCAATTTTTCAGAAAAGTAAAGTAATTGTAATAGTTACTTTTAGAAGTAACCTCTAACAACCCTGGTCATAACCATAATAATAGGGGCACTCTACACAGTTCCCGTTCGGACTTACAGAATAATATACATACACCTATGTTTCAAACACCGGAAATGCTCATTAATGAGGAGCATGATGCGGAACCGCCTACCAATCACTTCCGGTTTACGTATTCAAGATGGCGACCACATCATTTTGTTTACCATAACTATAACACTGATGTCTGTCAATTTTAATCAGATTTGGATTATTTACTCCTGTATCTATTGTTATCGTCACGAATGCAATCTAACTCTCCAAAAATGTTCACAAAACCCAAGAGCTGGCTCTCAGGAACTTTGTGGAAGCCAAAAAATCCTCATTCGTTGGAGCACCTGAAGTAAGTGGGTCCCTCCTCCCTTTCCATTCCTGCGCACTAGTCTAGACTCTAGTCAAGATTTAGTCTAGATTTTCAAACACTACCGATAAATGGACATTTAAATCTATCAGTCTTATTTCTCGTTAGATATTTTGAATTTTTTCGTAAACTGGTTAGCATGTGCTGAAACTTAGTAGATCTAGTCTAGACTGGACTGGGTCAGGATAATCAGATAATAGGACCAATCTTGTGGCTAAACAAATGACTAGTCTAAATGGGTACAATCCTGGAACAGCACCGCTGGTGGGCCAGGCGTTAGACTAACTGAATGACTCCTGCCATTCATTTCGTCTAACGCCTGACCTACCAGCGGTGCTGTTCCAGGATTTTACCACTAAATGAACTGCATCTACACAAGAGCGGTCCTGTCCCAGGAGATAGCCACTGGGTCTACTAACAGTAAGCCTGAGCCTGAGGCGCCCTGAGGCATAATATTAATCACTGTTAATGCACATCAACATACTTACAGGCTAATAGTGTGTTAATAATAATTAAAGGCAGGCCAGAGTCACATCCTTCTCTTACTGGGATTTGAACTGCACACTTACGCCTTTCTTTAAGATCTGAACTGTAAACCTTAGTTAAACAATTGAGTGGGAAGAAAGAAAGTCTGAATGAGAATCATACCTGTTGGTCCTGCTTCAGCAGACATTAGGTTTAGGGACTCACCTCTACTGACGCTCCTGTTTCAATGGGAATAGATTGGGTTACATTAGTAGGCATGAGTTCTGGCTAGGAGTGTGAGTCTCCCAGTTCAAGAGCCCTAAAGTGGTGTGTTCCTGATATTGATAGTAAAAACTATTAAACTATTTAACTTGTAACCATAGTCAACAGGCCTGAGAAACATCAAAAGGGTCCAAAACAGAGGGGAGGTTGCATAATAGACTGTTTGTCATCAGATTGACCTTTCAATTTCAGATTTCTGTACAATCTTTTGTGCAAAAATCAGACAGTCACAGAACAAAATCGTGGGCTGCTCGTAGAGACTCTGCGTTCCATCTCAGAGATTCTCATATGGGGAGACCAAAATGATAGCAGTGTCTTTGAGTAAGTTCTACATCTAACTCATATTCATTTTTTTTTCTTGCTTTTCTATTGATTTTCTCGTTGTCCCTTTATTCCTTCTTTTAAATAGTCTGTACTATATTTATTATCAGGGAATCAAATAATACTGCCTTCATGATCATGGTGGCAACAGTTTTAGATAATAAATATGTCATCAATACATGAAGCATGAGACTGAACTTCCAAGCCAAACAACATTGTTGCCATCATTTTTTTTTTAATCATCACCATATAAACAAGTCGTTGTTCCTATCAATACTGTTATAGTGATTCAGTGGGTGGTTTTTTTTCTTACCTTAACACCATGACATCAGAAAACTAACAAATTTATTTTTATTTATTGTTTATCCTTGCCATCATCATAAGTCATCATTTTCAGTTGTTCACAAATATTTCTGATATGACTGGCTTTAAATGTGAATTTTTTAATTTCCAGCTTCTTTCTGGAGAAGAATATGCTCTCCTTCTTTTTGCGCTACCTTCAGCAAAAATTTGGCCGCTACATTTGTGTGCAACTGCTACAGACCCTGAACATATTATTCGAAAACATCAGTAATGAAACTTCCCTGTGTGAGTATTACATAGTCTTCCCGGCGGGATAGGGTAATCTCACTCATAGTAGTTGTAGAGGGGAAACTGTTCACTTTTCACAAACCTCAGAGTTCCTACAGTAGATACAGTTGATATTCTTTGTCTCATAACACATAGAGCTATCTTGGTTGAATTACCAGTTTTGTTTCCTATAAACTAAAAACTCTTTTCACTGCTTCAGACAATCATATTTTGTCACAATGGTTCAATACTAAATGACTTCTGATCTTAGTTAAGTGGATGAAGATCTGATTTTTACAAAATCATGACTGCGACTATCATTTTCAGGTTTTTAAAAATTTTCCCAGTTGTTTTATTGTTGTTTTCTTAGACATATTTTTTTCTTAAGTTGGTCCTCTGTCCATTATTTACTCGTGGCCTGGTCATCATTGTTTTTTTACACCTGTGTCCAGAATATATAGCCATCCTGCTTTTTTTTTCTTTGCTTGTTGATTAATCTGCAAGCAGATGATGTAAAAATTTACAAATGAATTTAAAATGAAATTTGGTGGAAAGGTTATGTCCAGAGAGGAACATAATCTCTTAAAATTTTGGTAGTGGGGGGATAGGAACTATTCCAGGAATCTTTAGAAAGATTTCCCAAACTACAGACCCTAAAGCTGAAGTGGTGAGCACTCACATCACCTTGTTTTAGAAGTGTCTGCAGTTGTTATGTGAGCTTTCTATCATGGAGCTGTAGATAAAACTGTATTGCAGTGCAGATTATGTTGTCTCTTTTCTCATTATTTACTAAGTTGCCCCACATTTTTCTTCATGCAGATTATTTATTGTCCAACAACCACATCAACTCTATTATTGTACACAAGTTTGACTTCTCTGATGAAGAGGTGAGATTATCAACTTGTTGTTTTTACTTTCATGTACCAATTTTGAAAAAAATGTTTCCATCAGACCATCATCATCACATGTTCAAAATTTAATCATATGTGTAAACTCTGTTGTTGACTTTGTGCAAAAAAAGTGTTCAGAAGGGGAAATAATCTGCTTCAGGTTGACAAAGAAGAAGTACTAGAGTTTGGAAGAAGGAAGATGATATGATTTCAACATGATGTTTTTGGTTTCAAGGTGTCTTATAGAGTTGACAGTGCAAAAAGACAACGCTACCAGCAGTGTATTTGCAGGGATGGCAGAGTGCTGAAAATTTTCGGAAACTGAAAGTTTAAGCCTGAAAAATAGCACATTTTACTAATGGAGCAAGCAGGAAGAATGATAAAAACAACTTTAGTTTTGAACAGAGACCATTATATAAATCACTGTGTCTGTAAATTTTTCTATTGGCCACTACCATCTCTGTATATGATTGAAAAGATGATATGGTGGGGACAGTCTGACTCAGAGAATTTATTGTGTTTCAGGTAATGGCTTACTACATTTCCTTCCTCAAGACATTATCCTTGAAACTGAACAAACACACCATCCACTTTTTCTACAATGAGGTAAGCTACTGGTAATAGTATTAGATGTTGTCCTCAAGCAAATACAGGCATCACCACATCTGTATGTTGATTGTCAGTTCTCTGTCTCCTGCTTGTTAGCTTCTGTTTGCAGCAGTGATTTTCGCTCAGTTTACCTCACCTTAGGCCTATCTGTGATCTCAGTATTGTTAATTAAAACCCATTTAAACTACACTTGCATGCACCTTATGTCCTTGTTTATTGGCTTTTGTATCCTGTTCTGTCTGTGTTTTTGTTACCCACTTGTGTCTGTGTTTCAATCAGCCTGTGAGGAATTTGGTAATAATTAAGTGGCATAGACTAACCTATAATGGGTCAATCTGTAATTCTGAAAAAAAAAAAAAGAATGTCATTAATGAAAATTTCTCTAGGTTTAGTCTGTCTTTAATAAGTAGCAATATCAGAAATTATGGAGACTATGGACTGCAAAAAGATGATTAAGAGCGAAAGGAGAGGGTAGAGTATTACACAATTTCTTGAAAGGGAAGTAAAGTATTGGTAGGCTAGTACAATTGGTTGCTCCCAGAGGCTGGTAGATTGTCAGAATTTGAGAATGACTGCTTCGAGCAGTGAACCAGTTAGTCTGTAACTAAAATTTTAAGTTTTACCCTCATATTCCTCCACAATTTGAAAAATTTGGTTTTCTTTTATTTGATATTATATATATATATTTGCAGGGGTATTTTTCACTTTATGCATGTTCCTAAATGACTGAGTTAATGTTTGATCTCAGTATGACAGAATCAGGCATGTGTGTTTATAAAATACTGAAGTAGTAGTACATGTTTGGAAAATGTCACAATGAGTCGCGCATCTTTGTACACAGTCGAATTAGGCTGCATTTTCTTATCAAATGACCTTGGTTTTTTTTGGGTTTTTTTCAGTTATAAGTTATGCTCCATAACAGAATCAAACATATTTTGTATAAATGACTGCATCTTATATCTGAGTCCATCAATATAAGAGTTCTCTGTCTCCACTTCAGATGGAAACTGAGATAGCTTCAGACTATAACTTTACATCCAGGTTCTTCAGATCATTGGAGTAAATGGTAGCTGAACTCCAGTGGTACATAATGAAAGAATATTTTTCTATTTTCACTTTGTCCACTTCTTCATACTCAACGATCTACTAGTTCTCACAGCCCTGACACCAGTTAAATGCCCTTTTTAAATTGAGAATGGGCTTACCTCATAAAGCCAATACTTACTTTGAATTTGATGTTGCTGTTGTCATATAGAATGCATATCTCTTTCTTGGCAAAGTGTTTTGTAGGCTTCATTTATGGGTAATTTGAACTGAAATTAGTTTTTTAACTTTTATGGAATTTGTTTTTTCTGAAAACGTTCATAAAAGAGAGTTGTAATGATGGGCTCAGTTAGGTAGAAAAAGGATGGAGTCGATTTCACCGTGAGTGAGAATTTGTCAGTGTTTTAACAATGAAAAGGGGGAAGAGAAAGGGTTAAGATATGGTGAAATCAAGCATTCTAGTGAAATAAATCACCGCCCGGAAATAATACTGTGGTAAGTCCTTATATGACTTTAAGGAATTACTACAGTATTATTTCTGGGCCCTGAAATGTTCCACATTATTGTGAGCTCTATTTATAGCATTGTATAGCACAGTCAACTCTGCCGAATCGCATATTGCTTAGTACCATTTAATGGAAACAATTTTCACTTATCAGAGGCTTGTATTCTGTATAAATTTTTCGTCAACACCTGTTAATTGCAATTTTTTTTCATGGTCTGTAGGATTTGCAGTTGGGCAGAGTTGATTGTACACATAATTGACTAAATATGCCAGGCACATCATCTGGAGCAAGATTTTGTTTGGCCTTATTGTCACCGCCTGATAACCCCTTGATAACCTGTTTTTTCAGTCTTCACACACACCTGTAAGTTTGTTTTTCTTTTGGTCATGCAAGTCAGATCCCGTGTTTATAGAAATATATTATTATGAGTCCTGGTGGGGTGACATGATTGTGGTTTGCCATTGAATACTGGGTCCTCTACAGAATCTGTGTATATTAGTTATGTCATATATTTTATGAAATGTGTTATTTGGATGTGGAGACTGGTTGTAAATTGGGTTTTCTCTAGGTAATGGTCAACTGAGGTGTTGTTGTTTTTTCTGTCAGAATGTCTGTCTGAAAATATTATGTTGATTAGCATCCTGCACAGATAAAACATAATAATCTTTTAATATTGGTCTAGGTGGAGAGGTTTTTGAAGTTATCAGATTCTGTTCTTTGATTTTCATTGTGGTATAAGGGTCTATCTAGCATGTAAATAGTTAGATTTACATTTTTGAATTTTTGGAAGATTTGTCTGGGATGAAAGGAATTGTACTGTTTTCCTTGTAGAGATATATTTAGGTCACCTTTTTTACTTTTTTTTTTACTTTTAGTTTGGACATAATACTAATGTCTGATATTTTAATAGGGATGTGGATGGGGCAAAGACCACCATAGTTCAAGAAGTGAGATTACAGTTGAACAGGGTGGAGGGAAGAGTAATAAAGGGAACAAAAAGCAGCACATCATGCCTTACTTTAACAGTTATTCATTGATGCGTATGGGTGGCTATCTCAGAAACCATGAAAGCTGTAAGAGAATAATTCAGAAGGAAAGATAGAGAACATTAGGCCATAAACCAAAGTGAGCATTGGAAGTGTGAAAGAGTTATGGATGAGCACTTTGCACATAAAAGTTACGGAACACTATTCAGGTAGTAGGTATTGATGGTTTAAATTACTATGAAGTTGACACCCCAGTGGTGTGATTCTATTGCAGGCTGAAAGGGCCTGGGTTTGATCCTAGATAGGGACAGGAAATTTTCTAGTTAAGATTTTTTTGGCCTTTCCGCACAGAATTGATCTTTCACAGTAATTTGGTAAAACTTGTAGGGATGCATTTACCAGATAATATCTGATTGGGCTCACATTCCTTTCTTTTATGATAACCAATAGAAAATGCCTTACCACCTAATTATACAAAGATGTCAAAAGATGAATTTGAACTAATTTGGTATATGCACTCTTTTCCCTTAAAATGGTTGTGTTGTAATGTAGCAAAAAAGCTAAAAAACAGATTGCTGTCATGCCACAAGTGGGGTGAGGGAAGGGAGCTACATATAGAGAAAGAAGAGCAATGAGTTCCTGAACAGGGAGGGAATGGTGATGAAGTGCTGAGTATCAGAGAGAAATTGTGGAGGGAAGAATGCTATTGCTTGACTAGAAAGGTTGATATGGTCAAAGGGAAAGCACAGTGTGAAGAACAAGGGAGGCAGAGTTTTAAAGGGAAAGGTAAAGGAATGGGTCAGCATATATAATAGCACTTCATGATCTCAAAGTCATCATGATCTTATTCTGAAGCTATGAACTCTGCTTTTCTATATTATTCAGTTTGCCTCACAATCTCAGATACCTCACAATTTGAAAAGTTTAAATTGATCAACTTAAATATGACATCATGAGGTTCTACTGTGATACTACAAATGAAGTTTGCATGTCATATCTTATCTTTCATTACAGCCACATTTGTATGATATTTTTTCCCCATGGTTTTATTTCCCAAAGTGAAAGTAATTTTCCTATCTCCCAAAAGAAGTGTATTTTTTTTTTCCAAACAGTCTTTGTCCCAGACTAAGCATTTGTTTCTTGTTTTGTAAGCCACAGGAAATGTGTATTGTATCTTATGTAGAGTCAGTGCCATGTTTCCCAGACTGAGTATGAGTGTGTGTCTACTCTGTGCACCTCAGATTGAATATGGGTAAATTCCTATTACATGTATGTGCATCTCAGTGTATTTGCATAAAGTCTGTGGGTATATGTTACATGCATCTCATATCTCACACCGAGATGTCTGCTGCATATTTCTCATATCTCAGATTGAGTGTGGATGTGTGATAGGTATGTGGGTGTTCAGGGTGCAACATTTAGCTGTGCTAGTTCATGTTCCTGAAGATTCAATGAACTTTCAATTACAAGATTTAATGAGAGATTGTTTGTGTTCTTCTTCCATATGTAAGGAGTATCATAGCTTTGAATGCTTTTTTTTTTCCACCATTCCTTCTATTCAGGCTTCTATGCAACCCTCCCAACCCCAAATTCATCCATTTCCTTATTTGCACAGTAGTGAAGGAAAGGAAAGGCAATCACACAATGTGCAATAAGAATTACAAATAAAGGACTCTGCTGTTCAAACTGGTTTGAACTCAACTGTCATGCATTTTATAGCTTTGCATATATAATCCATCATGGCAATAATTTAAATTACCTGTTAGGAATTTTGAATTTTCCACCTGAGCTTTTGCTTGCTATGCTATGGTTGGATAGTGCAGAAAGATTAGAACTACAGAAACTGCTAATGTGGAGTCAGCACGAAGTCAGTGACATACAAGCATTCAATACATTTGGAAGCCATTCAAAACACTTGAAAGAGTTATTCCATATAATATATTCAGCGCACTGAATTGATCATAGGAAACCTTTCAGTTTACATGAAATGATTATCCAGTACCTGTTAAATAAGCACTAGCTAAAATGATGACAGCCTCCAAAGGGATTAGTGTTGTTCAGAACATCTGACATCAGCTTTTTAGGTAGCATGCTACAACAGTAAGCAACAGTCTGTATTTTGAAGATGAAGTCAAAGTAGGTGCTTTAATGGAAGAGGTATGGTTTCTTGTCTTTTAGTCTGACCATGCCTTGTGGTTTTATTGCTTTTTTAACTGTCAACTGCATTTCATTAGAGAGGAGAAGTCCTGCAGAGCTAAGCAACTGGTGATTTATTTATTGTGCTGCCTATTCCCAACGCACCCTTGACCCTAGCTTCTGGTGACTTGGTTTGAACATTAAGCCCCAGTGCACCCATGACTTTGCTTGCTGATGACTTGATTGTTAACCCTTGCAGTAGTTGTTGAAATAAAAATCATGGGTGCTTTAATCAGGAGAGGAGTGGATGTTGTCTCGTAGATTGTTTTGCTGCCACGTAGGTCATGTTCACAAGCTGGTCACTTAAAATGTGTGGCATTATTTCCTGGTGATTGAAAATGTGCATCATAATGATCTCTATCACAGGAAGAGTGGTCTGGCCTCAGTTATGGATGGTTGAGTTAATTTTACAGCTAAAGTAGTGCAAAAGATGCATTAGTCAGCTGTTGTCTCCTGCATTCAGAAGTTAACACTATAGGATTATTGCAAGTTGTTGGCTCATAAACATGTTTTCTTTTTCCATAAGCCTAAATTTGTGAAGTTCAGATTAAACTATATTATGAAAATCATATCAAGAAAGCAAAAATTGTTATAGAAACCAGTCAACAATGCAGAACAAGGTGAGCAGGAATGTGCTTACCAAACTTCAGTATGTGCAAACAGACATTGATCCTCAGCTCTGTCTTGTCAGAGTGCTGAACAGTGCAGCATGATTTTTTTTTAAGTAAAGAGTTCCAAATATGACATTCAAGGTGGTTTTTGTGTCAAAGGACCACACAGGCTCAATTTAATTGCCATTGTAGGGGCTGATGATATTCCCAATACATCCACAGCTTAAGCCTATCGTGATGTGGTTGTTAAAACTATGCTCGTTTCTGTCACAATTTTGTTCAGCAGTGACTTCATTGTTTTCAAGGTATCCAAAAATCCCGGAACTGTACCTGTAAAAGCTTGTAGACTTAAATCTAGGTGTTCCAGTCCTCTTCCACTATGCAAAGATGAAAATTCAGCTAGACTACAGGTAAGGAGACTTGAGATGATACGGCAAATGGAATCTGAATCACTGATGACTCTTGCAAGGCTAACAAATAAAGACTTGCAGAGGTGCCTTTAGTCATGGCAGTAGCATTTAGATCATTGACCCAATCGTGAAATAGAGAATTTGAAATGTGATACAAGGAAGTAACACCAAAAGTAAGACTGCAAGCTTTCATAAGCACAGTCTGGGGACTGTGGTGAATTGTTTGTCTACTCTATGCCCACCACACTGGTGACTTCGTTTGATGAAGATTTGGACGTTTGTTCTATCCTCAGCACACCAATGACTTTGCCCTGTATACAGAAGCCATCAAGTTCTTCAATCATTCCGAGTCTATGGTGCGCATTGCTGTCCGCACGATCACGCTTAATGTATTCAAAGGTGAATCTTTAATTTTATTTTCACTGGCTTTGCCTTCCTGGTCCTTGAGTGAAGAAAGAGAAGATTTTTAGAAATAAGGCTATGACTGTTTCTTATTATGGGGAGAGGGCATGAAAGGCATGCTGGAAAGAGCAGCTATCTACTGCTTAACTGTTTACATGTGAATACAATAAAAAATGGATAGGGTTTAAGATATGGTCATGTCTCATTAATCCTACCTTTATAGTTCCCTTAAATGTACTTGAATTATCAAATTTTCTGGATTATTTAGTCATTCCATAAAGTAAGAGTTGTTTATTCACATTGTGACAGTGTAGAGACAGTATTCAGACGAAATGTTTTCAGATTATACTGTGGTTTACAATAAATGAATGAATGAGTAAATGTGTGTGTGAATGCATGCATGGTGAGTGAGCGAGTTGATAGTGTCACTGGTTGGGCAGGTATTGCCTTGTCTGTTACATTAAACATAAAATTGTGAAGGAATTAATGATTACACAGATACCTAATCCAACAGCCATTCCCTTGACTTTCATTCAAATTACTGAAGCGTAAGCATAATACAACATAAATATACACCAGAATCTCAATTTTTATATTCTGATTAGAAGGCATCTGAATCATCAGTGATGTTTATGTAGAGAAAAAAAAAGCATTCCTGCATGAAGAGTTTGGTAAAATGAGATTTCCATTTTCCTGGAGTCTGGATTAACAAGAAACGACTGAATTACTGTGCTTGTGTAGCTGTTAAGTAATTGTGTGAATTGTTAATTTGTGTTCCAGTTGATGACAAGGCGATGCTGAGCTACATAAGGGACAGAACAGCAGCTCCATACTTTTCCAATCTGGTGTGGTTTATTGGAAATCACATTCTAGACCTTGACACTTGTGTACGCCATGATCATGAGTAAGTTTTCAGATGAAGCACTTAGTCTGTGGTGAAGAGGAAGTGTCAAAAACTGTTATGAAAGTTACAGTCAACAGGTGTTAGGCATTATTAATAGTTTGTTTGCAGATCTTTTAATTCTTAATGGTATGTATCCTGTAGTTGAATGAATTTTCAAAGATGCATAATTTTATTGTGGGGGGATTGTATCAATAAGTCCTTGCTGATTAATATTCGACAGTAGTCAGTGAGTTTATTATCTTTTGTATGTTCTGTGTGATTCCGTAAAGTAGGGGGAGGAGGATCAGAATGGACTCAACTGATATAGCCAAGGCATGAGAAAACCAAATCATGCTGACAGGAACAGACCAAAGGCAAGTGGAGCTTATACTCTCACTTTCAGATTATGTTTCATGAATATCAGAATGCATGTATTGAGTGTTGATGTTTTCAGTGATATGATAGAGGAATTATTGTTTCAGAAGAGGGCATTGGCACAATGTGGTTACATTGATGAAGGTGTAATAATTGTGCTAAATGCAATTTCAGCCACAGAAGTCGAGATCGTCTTGCGGACCTCGTTGCAGAACATTTGGACCACCTCCACTATCTCAACGACATTTTTCTGATTGACATCGATACCCTGAATGAAGTCTTGACAGATAAACTGCTCAACAGGCTGCTAGTACCACTATATGTCTACTCCTTGACCAAGAGAAAAAAGTTCTCTGAAGAAACAGTAGGTGAAATTTGATTATACCAGTTGTGTATTGTAATTGCCTGCTATGTTTGATTTGGTTTTAAGAGTGACTGTTAAAGAGACAGAGATAGTTATTCTCTTCACAGCTGTATTAGTCAACATTATTTTGCCTTAAAGTTTCTGAGAAAACATACAGGAATTTTCACCATGTGCACGTTGCCATTACTTGTGCTGCATGACGTCAGAAAGCAAGATAGGCTAGAGACATCTGGTCCAGACAGTTTGCCCATGCATGTGCACTAATTGTCTGCTAGCTTTTCTCGCTTTATGAAATCACACAGCATAATTAATGGCAGCATACAGAGGATGAAAATTCCCAACATTCCAGCAGTATTTTCTCACAAATGATCAGATGGGAGGAAAATGTATGCGGTTTTCTGTGCCTTTAATATTTAACATATATTTGACCTTCTTATCATGACCTCTGCACTGTCTAACACAAACATCATCAACCATTCCCATGTCCCATATGTTATAAAACCACAGGATAATAACTGTTTGAGGCCAGTTGGCGAATTAGGGCTGCTCAGATCTTTTGAAACAAGTGAAAAGGTTAAGGTTTTCTTATTAGTTTGGATGTACAGTTTGTCTTTTTGCTTTGAGCTGTGGAAGTCCCAGCCTTTGCAAGCAAGGTAAATGAACTTGAAAATCTGAGGAGAAAAGTATTTCTTTACTAGTTGAATCCATAAAACCAACCTGTATAAGGAAGCCACCTTTGATAATGTGCAAAGGATGATCACCATGTACAGTGATACGCTTTCCACCATAAATGACTTTGATCATCATGTACTGTGATACACTTTCCAATGTAACTGACTTTGATTACCATATACACTAATACACTTTCCTTTGTCATTGACTTTGATCACCATACTAATACACTTTCTTTTGTCATTGACTTTGATCACAAAATACCGTGATATACTTTCCACTGTAAATGACTTTGATCCCTATATACAGTTATACACTTTCCACTGTGACTGACCTTGATCACCATTTAATTTTACTGAGATACACTTTCCATTGTAAGTGACTTTGATCATTATATACA
This sequence comes from Ellobium chinense, assembly GCA_033807755.1. Classification (NCBI taxonomy): domain Eukaryota; kingdom Metazoa; phylum Mollusca; class Gastropoda; order Ellobiida; family Ellobiidae; genus Ellobium; species Ellobium chinense. The sequence continues at coordinate 1,441,427 of JAWQUT010000072.1, forward strand.
GCGATACACTTTCCTCTGTAATTGGTTTTTCTTTCTTCCACCCTTTTAGGATGACAGAAAACATGTCAGCAGTGTGGTCTCTCTCTTTTTGCTGTCACAGGTATGATATAAATAAGCAGTACTTACATTGTGTGGTTGTCATTCTAATAACTTTGTTGTTTTTGATTAATTTATCATCTGTGTTGATGAATGAAGTCATATTTTCATTAATGTCAGTTGTTGATATTCTGTCTAGAATTTTGTGCTATAGTTCTAATGTAACTTCATATGGATCTAAACCTGTATCTGCAATTAATTCATGTGTAAACTCTGAAATTTAAGTATATTAAAATTTTAAGGGGAATTATGCTACTGTACAAATCATCCTCCATTTTGACTTCAGAAAGTGTCGGCTGAACTCATGGGCAAAAGAACAACAGGAAGAGCAATTTAGATGTATATGAATGAGCCAGAACCAACAGATAGTAACAATGTATTAAGGAGAAAACAATAAGGCACCATGCAGCCTACACAGTCCCCATATTTAGCTAAACCATCACCTCAGTAGAGTGCAGCCACAAACACCACCAGTATACTCCCTTGCTTATACCACCGAGAGACATGAACCACTACTTCTTCCACTGCCCTGAACTGGCTGACCTGAGAGAGCTTCTCCTTACTCCCAGCTCAGACTTGCGAAAGACACTTTACAGCCCTCTAGAGCAACTGAAACAAACTGCTTCTAGATATCACTTCATGACACTGAGCAGAAGGGCTAGGGCCCAGATGCAGGTGGATCTGTAACATCAACAACAAAAGGAACTAGGTCTCTTCATGCCAGTGAAAAAGCTGCATATGATATGGAATCTTTCAGTATAAATCAACAGAGGCGATATGCAGTCATGTGGATTGTACCCAGGCATCGTATGGTCTTAGGAGTGTAGCTTCATGGGGTAAATGGAGAAAATCTTTTTCACCGCGAGTGGAAGTGGAAAGAAAATAGTTATTGAGATGTTAGTGACTGCTGTTCTCCTTAGTGATGGTCCTTCACATTTCTTTTCCAGGTATTTCTGATCATCCAATACGGCCCACTGATGCAGCAGCTGGCACAGATTATCTTTCAGGGGGATGTAGCCCTCTCTCAACCAGCCGGTGCCGGACATAAAAATTCACCAAAAGTGGTTGGTATTGTTGAAGTAGTAATGTTCAGGCTGTTGCATTAGATTCTGGAAAATATGATAATGGAGTTCAGGAAGATTAGAATTTTGTCGAAGTTAAGGAAGATAAGAATTTGTTGAGGTTAAATTGTGGAAAAAAAGATCTTGCATGAATCAATTTTGGTGATGTGCTCTTGGACATTGCCAAAATCTGCATAATTTATGAGTGTGAGCCCCCCTTTTCAGAGGACAGTTTCATGTAGTGCAATTCAGATTCATTTTAAAATGATAATAAGTTAAGTGAAACTCTTGATATAACAAGCCAGTTTAACCTTCCTGTCCAGTTTTACTGCGGAGTAAATAAAGTTATGTCAATGCATGGCCTGAATTAGACATCTAAACCATTGTCTTTCTTGCTGAGGGTGCAGAATCTTTCCATTACAAGTTTATTGTTAAATTTGTCTTTCTAGTGATTTATAATTACCATTTTGTCTTGTGTTCTCCTCTAGGGCATAAGAGAGTTCCGGCCCCCCAGAGAATCTCTGGAGAAAACTTTGGAAAACACCAAACCCAAGCGAACTTATGACCAACAGCAAGAAGCAGCCAAGGCTATAAAGGGAGGGTCTAAAGTGCATCCCTCTCAACCAGAGGAGCCCACAACCTCAGCTATGGCTGGTGGAGCTGATGTTTTAAGTTCTCCATCAACAGGTACAGTTTCTCCTCGTACAGATATGGAATTGTGAAGTTCCGCCTACCTGTTTTCAGATCTAGTTAGAATTATGAAGTCCCATCTCTCTGTCATTAGTCACTTGACTTCTCTTTTCATGTACATGTGGAACATATTGGGCACAAGGTTACTGCTTTGGAAGTAGAATCAAAAGTTGTGGGCATTATTCTCACCATGGTCATGTTGTCATTTGCCCTTAGAAAAAGAAGCATTCTTATAAATTTTACCCAGTCCACCTGCCTATGAAATAGGTACCTCTATATAGGCACAGAAAGATATTGTTGGAATGATAAGATTCAGTTCCTGTAAAATGATTGCAGTACTGTTCACATCCTAGGAAGTTAAAATAATTGCTGAAAGGAAAGTTGCATCGTCTTACAAACTATGTTAAATCATACGATAAAACAATCTTTCAAGTGTCTGTCAACATGATATAATGCCTGTGCCTGCCTCGGACAACCTACAGGATTACGTTATGCAAAGTCCGAATTCTTACACTCACTGCGCGCATGGCTGCCATAAGCTTACATCAGTTACGTTCTACCCGCGTGGCTAAGCTGTATAGCCAGTGGTCTGCAGACGGATGAAAACACATTGGTATGAATATTTTAACTCCACTGTAAATGGCAGCTGTGTCAAACAACCTCATGCGGAGGCAAAAAAAAATGCAGAATACTTTACCTGGCTTACACGATTAAACTTTACTTTTGAATTTGGATGACCAAAACCTGAATTGAAAGCTCAGTAATACATTGTTAGAAAAAGGTGTCAGTAGTTACTGGAACTTAAGGGGGGGTGCGCCTTCTGAAAAGGGGTCTAGGGGTTAAAATATCGAAATTGGGCTTTTGGTATTTTTAGACACTTTGACCTCTTCTGCTTTGAGAAAAATAACCTTTGAGGCCAGAAACATCCGTTTTATGCCCTGAAAGGGCACCTCTAGATGGTCATCTTAGCCTTGTATAAACGCGCTGTCAAAACTTCAAATGCGTTTTTCTCAAAATGTTGTTTTTCTCCACTTTTTTCCCTAAGGCTTTTTTATTTCTGAACCGACTGACTTCAAATTTGGAATATATCTATCCCATAGAATGTGTTTCAATAAAATGCATCCTTTTTTCTAGATTTAATTCACGTTTTTAAAAAAAAGTCGATTATCTGGTGGAAAATTGAGAAAAATACACATCCGTCAACACACATATTTCAAAATTTTTTTACTGACATTGTATGATAAATAAACAAAAAACAAATGCATTTTATTATTTTTATAGAGCTATTTTATAAGTGTACAAAATTTGAAATGATCACATTCAAAACTCTAGGAGCCTTAGGCTTTTGAAAATAGCTCATTTTCAACACACGAAATCCAATATGGCGGCGTTGCCATGGCAACCGTACACAAAACAAAACAAAAATCCACATTTTTCCTCTAATTTGACCATGCTGAATCTGAATTTAAAGCTTAAAAAGTCCCTAGTCCAAGCATTCACGATTTCACTCCCAGGAGGCGCACTCCCCCCTTAAGTGACGTCACCATTTTTGCCACAAGCCACTGCTTTTCGGTGAAGGGGAACAACTCTAGATGCAAGGGTAAATCCCGGTCAAGCCAGGTCTTTTTATTGCATCGTATTACACGCATGTGGTAACAGGACGGTGCGCTTTCTTCACCAGATTGTTTTGGTATGCCCCATAGATAATTTTCAGGAGGAAAAAGTACTGGAAAGCAGAAAGTTATTTTTGACATGCATGTCCACGTTTAAAGGTTGGGTTTGCCAGAGTGATAATAATGAAATATTATGAAGCTCATTGTGATGATTAGAAAAAGGTACAGTCTCATTTCTCTATCTTTATATGTAGTCATTTCTCTTTCTATCCAAGAATATAGTCCATTTTTTTCTGAAGGAATAGCTACAGCAATAAATCCCACAATAAAAGAGATTTTTCTTGTTGTTCTTAAAATGTTCTGCAAGAATCCCAAAGAGCTTCATTTTTAAGATTTTTATTTTTTATGTCTTGTATATTCATTGACTTCAACAGAGGGCGCCATGAGTCCGAGCAGTGAAGTTTGCTCTGGTGACACAGAGCTTTCCAGCCCAACCCAGAATTCAACAGATGAAGAAAAGCTCATGGGAAGGGTACATCAGAGGTTGGCACCACAAAGAGGAGTTCCACCACTAGAGAACCCACAGATGAGCTTCTCTTTGGATAACAGGTGTGCAAGCTCTGAATAGTATTAGAAATAACAATACAGACAGTAGGACCTTGTGACAGGGAACTTCATGCACCCATAACACCGGCCTCAACAGGGATTGTGAAATGCCAGAGATCTGCAGAAAATTTAAAACTGAATCATTTGCACATTCTAATAAACAAGAGAATAAAAGGAATGATAAAGCAACTTCTAGGCAAAACTTCCAAACAATTGCCATTGGCTGCTTCTATCCTTAACGTCAAATTGCTGTGGTGCTTAAGTCTCTTCACAACTCAAAATTATGTGTTGGTCCTTTAAAAGTTGAGATTAAGAGTCCAAGCAGTAAAGTGCTATTAATGATACTTTAAACTAATGCTAAAAATCTTTGCTTATTCACATATTCTTTTTGTTGTTTTCACAGGCCTTATTTGGAAGCAATATTTAATGCTCTTGAATGCAGTGAGAATGACTACTCTGCATTGTTTGCTCTCTGTCTCCTCTATGCCATGGGTAAGAGTGATGGTAAGTGGAGATGATAGGTGATAATAGAAAATAAACATGAAAAGGAGGAAGGATTGAAAACAGACATGGACAGATGAGGAGGGACATGGACGAGAGGAGGAATTGAAGATGAATATGGACACGTATTGAATTTGTTTCCTTTTTGGATTGTTTTATTGTCATTTATTTTCTTCTTTTTATGAGATGGGGTCAACTCTACTGCATAAGACATGTCTAAAACAATTATTTGGCCATTTTGTTATATGCTAATGCTATACTGTTTTTGACAGGAATCTCCCAGAACCTACTCGACAGTGTTCTCATGCCTACAGAAAGATCAGAGGTTAGTAAAAAAAAATTATTTTTAAAAACGCATAAATCATCGTCTATGGATGTGGAAAATCCATCCCAGTAAACTAGACCTGTTATATAGAGGGCTAGAGTGTAGATCATCAATTTAGGCTAGAATTTTCAAATTGTTTTTATACAGACAAATAGCTTTAAATTTTGCATGCAGGCATTAATTAATAGACATTAAATAAAAATATCTGTTGGGTATGTGTGTGTGTCTTTTTCCCCAGACATTTGATGGCATTTTCTAGGAGGTTATCTTAATAGTGCTGTGCTCAAGCATGCAGTCAAAATTTGAGTGTAGATATTTGCCCCAGGGAATCTGAAAATCACCAGATTCTAGACAAGCTGCATATTATCACAGCTCATAAAGTCTGATACCATGAATACCTTGTGTTAGTTACGCTGAATGTCACAATGGCATGGTTATTCTTGATATTGCCTTTACTTGAACAGTGACGATATGGTCATTTCTGAAACAGAGTGGCAGCAATTTAGCAGGGGCAAGGCATATGCTAACTTGTGTACTTTGTTCATGATCCTCAGTGCAAGGAAAACTACAATCTCTATCTTGTAGAGCGCTTGATCAGAATTATTGAGTTGGCTTGTCAGTCAGGTAAGAGACATACCCAGGGGAGCAAGTTGTGCTGATATACCTAGTATCATTGTACTAATGGTCAGCTGCATATGTGGGTAGGCTCCCACTAAAAAAACTCACATGATTTCAGAGTTAAATAATTTTTATAGTTTAACTATTATGCATGTGAAATATGGCACTCATTAGCGGATGAACATTCTATATTAATGCTTTAAATTTCAGGTACCATGGTGCTATGGCTATGTCATGGCTAAAAACTTTAAAACAGTGGCACAACCCATGTGCTTCTTAGACATGGACCAACATGCCATTTTTTGACAGATGTTTTCTCTATTTTCATGAAGACCAAAGTACATTGCCCAGACCAATGAACTTAGCAACTCTTGTAGATCAGATCTGTCTCTTAATGTGCCTAAACTGCCATCCTAATTTCCTCATAACTCATGAAGTTTTTGTGGGCCCATCCAGTGTGGCAAACTAAATGGGTATAATTCACCTATGGATTTTTTTGTTGTGCTCAGAAATTCAGCAAAATTAGAGGGTCTTTTCGAGTCACAAAATCAGTAATATTTGGGCTGATGTCAATGATGCTACCTGTCAAATTGCATAATGAGAGAGCCAAAACATGAAAAGAAATTGATTTGACCTGTCTCCAGTATGTAGTGTTTAGTGAAGTTTCAAGCACACAGAAGTTGGTCATGACACTGATGCATATGTCAAATGAGTAGAGTGCATGTAGTAGATAAAATTATACATATGTGTGCCCAAAATCCTCTAAACTTTAAGGTGCAAATGCATGACTCATTGCTGATTGGGCTTGGTGGATCTTTCTAGGTAACAAAGTGCGTCTTGCCACCCTGGAGATGAGCATCAAGCTGCTCAATCAGCTGGTGAATAAACAGGACAAGTCTTACCTGCAGGACAGACATCTAGCCTGTATAGAGAATGCCAGGGAATGCTGCACACAGTTGCTGAGGAATTTTTATAAGGTGAAGTCACAAGGCCTTGGTAGAGAACTAACTGTAGGAGAGACACTAATGGTAGAAAGCCACTGACTGGAAAGTAGAAGGTGGGAGAGAAGGATGTTATGTGACGAAGGATGGAGGATATGAGAGAAAATTGGAAGATGTAGGAAGAGGATTGAATGAAAAGTGAGAGTAAGCGTGAAAGTTGACAGAGACGCTGAAAAGTAATGTAAGGAGATATAGTACTGTCCAGAAATAATACTGCTGCAAGTCCTTTAGGTTATTATTGAACTTAGGACAGTATTAATCCCTGGTGGGAAAATGTAGCGAGGATGATATGCACATGATCTTTGAGAGAGAAAGGAAGGAGAGTGAAGGAGAAAGGTGGGAAAGTGATGAAATGTAAGAGGACAAGAAGCTGGGAGAGAGTTGAGAGACTAATTAAAGAGAGATGATAGAGAATGGCAGGAAGTGGGTTAAGAGATAGAAAAGGATGTGAGGAATATGAAAAAAAAATATGTATGGGAGATGTTAGGGAGAATGATGCGAGGGAAATGAGAGGTATGAAAAAGAACTTGGAGCGAGGGAGGTGGATTTGTAAAGAAAAGTGAGAGAAGCTAATTCTGGATTTGTCTCTGCAGAGTGAAGAGATCTTCCTGGATATGTTTGAGGATGAGTACAGAGAAATGAAGGTAAGAATTCCTTGAGCTACCTATTTTATTATCACTCAGGATGTGTCCCCATAAAGTTCACTGTGACGCTAATTTAATATTGCTTATGAGTTTTGTGGAGCACAGTTGAACTTCACAATCTCAAAACTCATCATCCTAAACTAGTCTCTATGTCAATGCAAAACTCTCGTCTTGAGCTCTATATTTCAGAATTAAATTTACCATATAACCTTGAATACCTCATCATCTCAAATTTCAGATTGGTTACCTGAACTGTACCTGACTTGTTTCCTCAAATTTCATGCTTTGTTATACCACCCACGTACTGTCTACTATCTTAATATTTTTGGGCTCTGCTACTAAGAAGGAAGGTGTATACAAACCATTTATATCATAAGCTGAACAAAATTTTGGAGAACAGCAGCTTTTGTCACGTGGGGACCTGCATTTCAGCTCTCAGCAAGAGGAAGGAGATTGTAGAAAGTAGTGCCTTCATGAATATTAGAGGTGAAATGTGCAAGACACCTCCAATAAAATATGTGAAGAATTTCTTTGATAGAGTTAAAATTTTATTGATGTTGGGTCAATTTCTCTTCTGGCAGACTCGCCCTCTGAATGTTGAGTATTTGATGCAGGATGCGTCAATACTTCTACCTCCAACTGTCACTCCTCTGACAGGGATAGATTTCAACAAACGTCTACCCTGTGGGGAGGTGGAGAGGGCCCGAAGGGTAAGTTGTCAGTGCAAAGTTTGTTCCTTTGTGGAAAATGAGACTGATTCCTTTCTCACCAGGAGCGATTTAGTTGATGATATCCATCCTGGAAAGTGTTTAATTTTGGTAGCATTTCATTTTATGTGATACAATTTTATGGTTATGATAATTTCTTGCAGGAGTTGTCTGTATAAAATATATACTAAATTTTAAGACTATCCTTCCCTTCATACTTTTGTGTGATTGGTTCTGATCTCCTCCTTCCCATCCCTGCATATCACAGTTTGCCCCCCCCACCCTTTTTACTTTTGCTTCAAGTTCCATATGGAAAGGCATACCTCCTCACCTCCTTGTCTTATGTGTATCTTATGTTAAAGAGCAGAGATCCTGTTATTCAAAAATTTATCAAATTAAACATTTTCTGAAAATTTTTGACTATTTTAAGACAGCAGAACCACACCAATTCAAACTCATGTACTCAAATATCCGACCTGTTCATTGCAAAGTTCCAATCTTTGCTTTAAATTCCTGTATTGAATTTACCTCACTCCCTCATATACCTCATTAATTCAAATATCTGAGCTGGTCCCATGAGATATGTGAGGTTCTACTGAGGTACATTCTTAAGTGAACTTTTCACAAGAGATTGGGATATCAGTTCTGCCTTCTGCTTCCCAAAACAGGCGTGTCTCATTGATCAAAACCTTTTTCTAATTCCTGGAATTTGTTCAAATTATTGAATATTACAGACTAGTTCAGGCCGCTTACAATTACAGAGTAGTGATAAAACAAAAGTAATGCTATTGTTTTCACATGATGACAGTTCAAGAGGCAGTATACAGACAGAAACCTATTGTGAATAGGGAACAGATGACACATAATCAAGTAGCAGTCATTTTTATTTTTGTTCAGTTTATTGAAGCATACAATAACACACATATCCACTTGTGTTCCCAGTTTTCTCATTCGAATTTTGAGGCATGAATTTCCAGATTACCCATGACATGTAGAGAAAAATAGTTTTTTTGTACAACACATTCAGTTAAGTGAGGGTCCTGGAGTCCACATCCGGGCATGACAAAACTGTATTATATTTTCGTAAATGATTCTGACAGTCATTGTTGTGGTTTGTCTCTGCCTCTACCAGGCTATACGAGTATTCTTCATGGTGCGTGACCTATCCTTATGCCTGATGCATGAGACAGAAACCCAGCTACCTCTCACCAAGGAAGAGATGTGTATCAAGACTGATGATGTCCTAGATCTTAGTGAGTATCTCATTATGTATTGTTGTTACTGATCCAGCTGCAGCTGTGCACTTGCCTTCTGCTTTTTGCCATGATATGGTATCTAGTGGTTTGTTTCAATTCTTGGGGGGTGCAGTAAAATATATTGTGAGGATCAGGTTTGATCAATATATGTGAAGATGGACAATGGAAGGCTGCCCATTTCTTCTCTATACTTACTACAACCACACTTATAGGTCGAGTGTACTTCACTCAGTTTTATTCAAATTAGAATCAACAAAATATGTTTTCTGTGATTGGTTAATAATCAATAACAGACCTTTTTCTGCCTTGAATAAGATGGGATGAGAGTTGCTTGAGCTTGGACTGATTTATAGAAAGTGAGAGAGACTATGGTTTAAACTGAAAAGACGGATGATAAGTGAGTTAGAAGTATTTTTGTAAAAGTTGTATTTTACAGAGTAAGGCTCATCGCATTTCATAAAAAGCATAAAAAAAATATGTAACAGATGTCTGGACTTACAAAACATTTTGTAATACTCATATTGCTAGTTTTGTATTGAATGTTTTCATAATAAACATGTTTAGGTGGATGTAAATTGATATTGAAATGAAAAAGGGAGACTGAGTGGTTTGTTAGCAGCATAGAGTGATATGCATCAATAAAGAGTTATATGTCAGCAGTATGGACATGCCCATCATAAATAACTTCCCTTTCGTTCCGTCTTCAATAGTTTGACATAATTATCATAATTTTGACATATATACAGAGGGATAAGTGCTGGATATCCTGACAAAATTTGTCCACTCTAATAATTTCCAATCATTTGTATAACAGTTGTGTTATTTCTTTAAACATTTCACCAGTGTTTCAAAGTGGGGACCAGTGGTGAGTTTATAAAGGGTAGCATTTATAAGCAGAATGAGATTAATGAAGTGATGTTGAGGTGGCCATTAAAAGTTCAAGCATGAAAGATCATATTTTGTAAATATAAATTTTCCTCCATCTCCATTCACAGACAACAGTGATTTGATAGCATGTACAGTTGTCACTAGGGAGAGGTGAGTATTAGTAATAATAAGGATCATTCATTTATGAAGTGCGTGAATCAATCTCTTTAATAATGCATGAGGTACACTGTACATTTCAGATATCATCTTTAAAACGCATAAGAAATATTCAGAAAACATTCATTTCTGCAAATAGAAACATGTAAATGTCTGAAAATCAAATAGGTGACAGTTTCTTATAGATCTATATACAATGAGGAAATAACTCAGTTATATTTATATGGTGAAGGATGCTCTGCTTTCTGTGCTAGATAGTAGAGAATATAGACTGACAAAAACTGTAATCTCACCTAAATCTTTGGTTTTTCTGAAAAATAGGAAACTTATCACCAAGTAGCAAATTTCAGTGTCATCAGTGCAAGAATATAGTAAATACTATGGTGGGTCGAATAAATACAAAAGTAATGGGACCTTACTCAATCAGTGATAAACCTGTGTTCTTGTACATCCAAACACTAAATCAAGTTGTTTCCACCCCCACAAGTTTGTTATAAGGTCCCAACTCTTTAGTGAAATTTTGACGAAAATGGTAAACATCACTCATTTTAATGAAAATTGCCTGTTTTCAAAATATGAAATCTAACAAGCCATTTCATTTACAGCCCTGAAACTGCTTGCACTATTGTATCTGTATGTAAATAACACTGTACTAAAATTTCAGAATCCTGTCAAAGATACTTTTTACAATATTTAACTTCAAAGATACCCGATCTTGGAGGGGGCCCTGAAACAACAAGTGACAATTCTTTTGTGCTCAAAGTTGCCTGACTGCTGCCAGAAAACCAAGGGAAGTGACTCAGCAAGAACCGGAAGCTAAGATTGGCTAAATGAATCAGCATTTTTCTCAGCTTACACTAAACGAGATCTTTTCCATGTCTTTCAGTCGTGTAAATCATGACAAAGGCGACTGGAGGCAAAACAAAGCGTAATCTTTTTGAGAACTCATAGCCTGTTCGATTGAGTCAAATTCCAACTTGGGAAGATAATTACAGAGCTCTTTGCAGGTATAAGCAAGACCTAGCATATGAGTCAGCATACAAACAAACTGCAAGTGAAGTGAGAAAGATCTACCAGATGGCATCAGTATTATCAACTGATTAGGAAACAATTGCGAAAAAGTGAGAAGATTTATATAAAAGGACATATTGTCTCAGAGTATCCAAAGGACAGCTAGCACTTTCCTGTACAAGTTTAATGCTCTTAAGGCATATTTGAGGCTTGCAGATGTTTTGATAAAGACACCCATGAAAAAAAGGACTGGAAGAGGTCACTGCCAAACGAACTTCAGGAAAAGGATTGGAGGTTCTGCGTAGACCAGAAGACAGGGCACAAAATGATACCTGAGAAGGTTTATAGAAAAGTGACAGTAAAATTACAAAAACTCAGAGAAACAAGAAAAGAACTGAAGATTCATGTCCCATAAAGGATTCCACTTCTGCTCTGCCGAGCCAAGATATTGAAATTGAAGGTGAAGTCTTGCAACAAGTCTCTGAGGAAGATCAGGAGTCATCATCTAAGATTAGCAGCTCAGAAACTGAACCTGAACCAGACCCTGAAAACAGACATCAACATCCTGGTCTTTGCAGTGTTGTTGGTAGATGTAAAGTGAGTAATAGGGACACCTGTGTAATTGTGATTGCTATTCTGGATAATTTGGGGCTTCCAACACCAGCTACAATTCTAGACCCTGGTAAACTTAAGCAGCAAAAAACCGTTTGCAGACAGCATGAAGTTAAACATCGTGAGGATGAAATGGAGAATTTGGTGCGTCTTGGCTTCAAGGGAAAACAAAAGTTTCAGGGCTACTGAACTTTCATTGCGAAAATATCTCGAAACTCTAGATTTAGAAACCAGTCAATCAGGAAATCTGGGTGTGTAAGATGATTGACAGGATTCAACAGCCATTTTGCCATCAAAGAATCCTTCTGTAAAGCTCAGAAAGTTGATTCATTTCATCATCAACTTCTATGCACCTAGTTGGTTTCATATTAAATCTCAGAGTCCATGCCAGGGGAGTGCAATAAAAAAAAAATCACCTTTTCGCGATTTCCTTGTGTCAAAACTTGAGGGTAAGACCGGAAAATTTCGTGGCAGGTCATCCTCAACAATAGCTTCTTTGCCCACCCAAGGAACATACTGTTAGCAGGTATTACTGATGAAGATGAAAACATTTACAAAGCTGCTGTTGAACTGATTAAGACAGCAGGGTCTCAAGACCAGGCTGAAAACTCGCTGATATTTGACAAATGATCATACGAGGTCAACCAGAGTCTTCTCATATTTAGACATGATAAAATGGAAACCTGGATCGTAATATCCCCACCACTGCTCTCTCACCTGCCTATTTAACTGTTAACATGTAACACACCATTATATTTGCCACATTTCCTTCTCAGTTACTGTCAATCGAGATGGCAGTTAAAGATCTCAGTTCATTTTTGTGTGAAGGTCTGTGTTCATGATTTTCGACATGATATGTTACATGTGTAAAAAGTCAAGGGTACAGCTACCTAAAATGAACTAAAAATCAGACTTCCAATAGGTCTGTGATATGTACTTACTGTTCTAGACTAGCCTGAATTCAGCACACAAAGTTAATGATAGGGTTAAATTCCACATGAACAACATTACCCTATATATGAAACAATATTCTATATATGAAATATTATGTACAGAATAATGCTATGTACTTTACACGGTTCTATTTTGCCCACGCCACTAAAACTTGAAATGTAATTTTCTTATGCTCTGTGTTTGGATTAGCACAAAAGACAGCACATGCTTGAATTACTTAATAATCTCTGCGCTTACAAGGTACTTTGGTATGGTAATTTTGTCTTAATTATATAGGGCCTTCCTACACTTTCACCACAATTATAGTCATCTGTTACAAAAATTACTCTGAAATTAACTTTGCCTTAAATGTTATAGCAGCACTCTAGCACATAAAGAACATATGAAACTTTAATCTGACAGTCAGCAAAGATCAAATAAAGTGACAGGTGTGCTGAAATAATTTTTTTAAAATATGGTTTTCGCAAAAAATGCCATTTTTTGCCTCATTTTTTGCAAATTTGAAGGAAAGTTGGGACCTTATGGCCAAATAATTTTGCACAAGACAAATTGATTCTTCATTCGCAAGGGCATGGACACATTTTTATCACTGATGGAGCAAAATCAAAATTTTCAACCCACCCTAGTAAACACCCTCTTTGAGTCTTTAACCTATGTTCACACACCTTTTGAAAGTGATGTCTTCTTTGTAAAAGGAGCTTTTGCAACTGTTTTTGAGACCCAGTCATGTTATAATGCCTCTCTTTGTTTGATTCTTGTTTTGTCAGTCGGAAACAGGAACGCAGATTCCTGGTGATTGACCCTGTACAGTTGATCCTGGTAGAGCCAGATTCCAAACGTCTTGGCTGGGGAGTGGTCAAGTTTGTTGGTTTTCTACAGGCAAGTATTTCTGTGTCAGGGTAGTGGTCAACATTGTTGGTGTTCTGCAAATGAGACTTCTGTGACATTTTGAGGTGGGGCATTTTGCTAGCAATCTGCAAATAAAAAACTAAGAACCTGATATCAGAGGTTTTGTATCATCATATCATCAAGAGCACTTTGATAAGGAACAACCAGCTGGGTCTTTTAATTGAGAGTTTGCCACGAAAGGAATCAAAGCATGGTTGCACTAGCAAGGTTTGAGTGGTCAGATTTGTTAGCTTTCTACATGCACATGTAAATCTGTCCTTCTGTATTCCAGTATTTTACTGACTTGTTGATAAGATTTCCCTGCAAATATATTCTGACATAATGTTGTGTGTAAGAAGCTACTGCTTAGGACACAGTTTTTTGTGACGGTATCATTAGTCATTTTGAAAAACAGACTTGCATTCCCTCGGCAAGACATTTTTCATGACTTCATTAAAAATCGTCTTGTTGTATTGCATCAAATGCATTATTTTTTCTTATTTGATTTACTTTGTTCCTATTTTAAACTGTCAGATAGACCATCTTTCTTTTGGACATTTTGGCATGGGCCATCTCTCTCTTGTATTATTTCTGAAGTGCAATGTTCCTGTTGTAGCTTAATTGATGAGCCATTTTTCTTATCTAATTGACCAGGATGTGGAAGTATCAGGAGACAAAGATGATAGTCGACTTCTGCACATAGTTGTACACAAGCCACAGTCATCAATACATGTCAAGCCTATGCCCATCCTTTCTGCCCGATTTGTCTTTGATGACCACATCCGGTGCATGGCTGCTAAACAGAGATTGATCAAGGGCAGGCATAGAGCCAGACAACAGAAAATGAACACCATAGAACGTCTCCTAGACATAGCCCAGAATGATGAAAGAGGACACTTCACTCGTTCAGGGCCAATACCAGGTACCACAAAAAGCAGTAAATACAATAAAATGGAACTTCACAGTTGGAAATTTTAGGAAACCAACTTAAAAATGTGAGATCCTGAGGTATTTGAAAACTTGACGTAAGGTAAATTTGATATAGAAATATAGAGCAATGAGATTGCAGGGACTTGGAGATCAAGAGTTCCGAGATGCTGACGTTCTTTGTATTATCTCAGAATCTTACACCTCATGTACTCAAAAATCTATATACTGTTACATAGCTCAGGTGCTAAGTCCTTTATTTTTCTGTGATAATTTTTATTTTCTTACTGAGACGCCTTGCAATCTTGAAATTAAGGACTGATGACCTGAGGCTAAATTTGGAAAGTCCTACTTAATGTCTGTTACTTTTGCCTGTTAATGAAATTCCTAATATAGTTTCTAATTCTCAACATCTTGAAAAAAATTCCTTTTGAATATTAATACTTGTGGTTTAAGATTTGTGAATTTTTAGGGTGCAAGAGACCTAGTTTTGTTTGCTCTCATGTGACCTTTGATTGCAGTACCTCAGTGAGCTCAGAATTGCATTGATTACAAATATAATATGATGTGGTGATGAGAAAGCTCAGGGGCATCTTTCATATGTTTTAATATTTCAGATATATTTGTCCCTCAGGTCGCGTTCACCCCGTAAAGTCAGATGTCCGAAGGAGTAACAGTTCAGACAGCAGCTCATCAACTCTGGTCTCTTCAAGTTCTGCAACTTCTGTAGTGTCTGCAGTGTCAACCACCTCAAAATCAAGTCGCAGAGTCACCCCAGAGCAGCGGCGACTTCTTCAGGCTAAAGCTGCACAGCGCAGCAGAAGCCGTCAGGAACAGCAGCAACAACAACAACAGCAAGCAGCTGGCAGTACAGCAAAGGCTGCTGCAGCAATGAAAGAGAGCCATTCAAGTTTGGACTCATCATCAATTGAACTAGCAGAAGATGCTGCATCAGCCATGGCTTTTCATTCCTTAAATCAAAGCACAAATGCAGATTCGAGTTTGTCCCCAACTTTATCAAGATCACAACAGAGGTATGCTGCAAGCAGATCTGGAGAAGCCAACAATAGTGCTCTGGAAATCCCCATGGAGGATCTCTCTCATAAAGGGAGACTGAGACATTTCTCCAGTGAACGAGCCAAACCTAGTGGTTTTACAGCGAGAGATGTGTTTAGATTCCAACGAAGCTTGTCTCAGAGTCCCAGCAGAGGTGACAGCAAACAGCAGGAGACAGCAGTCTCTTTGACCTTGAGCAGCAGAAATGAGATAGCACGCAGATTGTCCGCACCCATTATGTACAGCTCACCCAAGAAAACCACAGTGACCAAAGTCTCTACGGCCACCCAGGTGGGTCGACCTCACAGCCACAGCAGTCCATCAGACCCCCAGCCCCTTAAAACAGGACAGAGCAGCAATCTCCCAGTTCGCAGGCGCTTCTGGTCTGGTCCATCACCAGCAACACTTCGGGCAGCAGATGCTCCTCCTTTGTCCCTAGTCTCACAAGATATTGACCCCACAGTCCCTGGGTCATCTATTCCCATACCCAAGTTGCTGCCTCCAGCTGATACACGGCCAGGGCCTCACACAGCATCAGGAAGTGACAAATCAAAAGATCAGTCAACAGTTAGTGGTGTCAGTGATCCAAGCTCAGGCACTAGGCCTAAGCAGTATGCTTCAGCATCAGCAGAGTTAAGGCCAGAGTTTAAATCCCCAGCTGTCCCATCCACTAGCAGTGCTGGTCTTACATCTCTTAAGTTGAGTTTGCATGGTTTGCAACATCCAGCGGATCAGAGGAAGCTGACATCTGGCAAGGACGATGGCAAAGGAGTTGCCAACAGTGCAGTCAGTCCAGAAACCCCATCCAGCGACTCTGCTATGTCAAGTGATGCCAGTATGATCAGCATCAGCAGCAAAGCCAGTGAGAGCAGCATGGATGTGGACTCAGACAATAATGCTGCTGTTGGTGTTCCTGTGGTTGCTGGAGCTGCCGCTGCTGCTGTTGCTGCTGGTGCTGTTGGTGGTGCAGGGAAGCCGGCGTCAGCCTCTCAGCAACTGACCCAGCTGGCCCAGATGGTTCAAGAGCACTATCCTTACAAGTCTCCTGATCCAAAACATCACACAGGCTGAAGCTAGTCAAGTTTCTACCCAGCTGGAAGTTTCCAAGGATTGGAGAATATCCATTAGAGATTTTGTACAATATCAACCAGTTTAGTATATACATATAGTATTTATAGTATTATGTGGGTTAGATTCTGTAACATAACAGGCTGGAGCATGTAAATTATTTAGTTACAGCTTGTAACATTATCAGTTGGCTGATATTTGTAAAAGATATGACACAGAGTTTGTAAAGAATGGGGCAAGTTTGGGCATGTAAAGTATTTATCTTGCAGCCTGTCAAAAAGGTGTGTGTAAAGAGACAGGGGTAGATATTTGCATCAGGGCCTAAAAATTCATATTTTTTCAAAAACTTTAAACCTTGTACATTTTCCTCCCGCCTAACTATTTCTGAGAAAACAACACTGAAATGTCAGGATTTTCACCCATTTGTGTGCCGCCATTACACGTGCAGATGACATCATAAAGCGAGAAAAGCTAGCAGACAATTGGTGCAGATGCTTGACTATCTCGATTTTTAATGTCATACAGCAAGTAATGGTAGCACACACAGATTGAAAATCCCAACATTCCTGCAGGTTTTCTCAGAAACTGTCAGGCAGAAGGAAAAATGTATGGGGTTTAAACTGTATGTGTTGTGAAGCAAATAACTACACCTGTCTCTTTAAGTAGCTATCTGAAGTATCAAGTTGTCGCTATCACATAGCAATTCATTGTATATACTTGTACTCGGTGGGTACATGTTTGAGCTGGCCTTAGTCTGGCCCAAGGTATACTTGTCTGAAGAGGCAGGTGGTCATCCCAGTGCAGTGGAAAGATTGTGAGAAAATATAAGTTACCTTACAAGGTTAAAGAACATGAGTCATATAATCTTTCTCATGAAACTTACCCAAAATACTCATCATTTACACAGTAAGTTAATATTTTTTAACTGAAATTATTCTGCTTTCAGTGTCCTCAACAAACAGAATTGCTTATCAGAAGACCCTAATCAACGTCTGAGAGTGATATCTCATTTTTCTTGTCTAGCAACTAAGCCACATTTTGATTTACCACACGCCATTTTATGGGATGAATTTTGTAAACTATCATTGTAAAGCCATCATGCAGACTAAATTTTGTTAGGGGTCATATACATGGATTTATAAAGTAGCAAGCTTCCGTGGAGTATCATGCTATCCAGAGTTTGTATATATTGTTGTATCTGGGCTGAAAAGTTTCGTTATCATATTAGATTATCACACAGACTTAGGTTTGTTTAGAGGTACACACAAGAAGTGAAGTATAATGCAGTTTAGAATTTTAAATGACTTATGAAAACTCATCCATGCAGGTCAGAGTCCGTAAATGATAACTCAGTACACAATTCAGTAAGTCTTGCAGCCAGTCAGAATCAGGCTGAGATTTAAGTCGCTTTTTTGGCTAAATCAAATTACTGGTACGGCTTGAAAGCTTAATGTGTGGACTTTCATAAGATGACATAATATATGACTTATCATTACCCTGGCCTGAGATAGTTTAAGAAAAAAATTGGGGAGGGGCTCAGACTATGCAAACACTGCATTCCAATAATTGTGCTGTCATAAAAAAAGAAAATCAGTTGTTAAATAGATAAAGACCATGATACAATCACTCAGTACTAACAAATTTATAGTTAAGTTGATTTATAGTAACTGTCCCGTCATCAACAGAATACGTGTAAGTAAAGTAACATATCTGAAAAGTAATATTGAATTTAAATAAATAGATAAATAGATTAATCAACAATAAAGAAACTTTTCAGCTTCCTCGGAGTTCATTATGTGATAGACCTAAAACAAGATCATAGTTACCAGAGAAAGTCCACCTGATCTCTGCATTGCCATCTGGCCCAAGGTTTAATGGTTTAAAAAAGCAATGGACAAATAAAATCTTCAGGAAATAGCGGTCAAAAAAGAGATTTTATACTATATTTGTCATAGTATTTGATATATCTTACAAAAACTCTAATTTACCCATAATTATTGATAATTTACCCTTAAAATCAGTGTTTTTGCATAAAAACAATAATTTTACCCTTGATTTCCACAATAAATAAAATTTTTTTACAAGAGGGCCCTATTTGCCTTCCGGGCCAAATATCTCAGTTTCTAGATTAGCAGCATAATCCTCATATTGACTGACTGCAAGACATGTTATCTTTCCATGGAGGAGAAGAGACCATTACAAGTTAATGACAAATAACAAGTGGTTCTTATTTTTTTCATTTTATGGCTGATAAGATAAGAATGGTTTCCCAGGGTAGCTTTTGAGACTTCAGCTGTGATGTTTAAATATGTTTCTGGTCAGTCAGAATATTTTTTATGCTATTGTTTTCTTCTGAGCTCAACAGTAAATCTTGTGTTTATTGCCAGTAACAGCACAGAATCTTTTTTATTTTTGCCAGGAAACTGATCTAATGAACTTCTTACAGTAGATCAAATGAGTTCTGTAGAAATCCATCATTGTATGTTTTAATGTTTCTCACTTGTCACTGACCAGAGGAAATGTATAGGTGACAGTACTTTTTCCAAGTCATGGGAGGAGGTGAACTGATATCAAATTAATTGTTGTCTATGATAACATGTATACCTACCATTATTTACACGATGGTTCAGTGAACTAACCAAGGCCACCTTTAAAGTCTGTAAAAGAAATGCAGGCATAATTTATGTTATGAATTTCTCACTTATATATATTATGAACTATCAGGCTGCCAAACTTTGTCCAACAGTTTTTGGTTCTGTTCATTAGGACATATTTATTGAAATATCAAGGACACTTTCAATAGACATTCATATGTGTCCACTGTTGAAAAATTTCTTCATTGCGATTTTGAGGCCTATCCTGTATTGTCCTGGTACTGGAATTGCCCACACTTGCAGTAGATATACTAAGATGCACTTCAAAATAACAAAGTTGAGTTTGTTACAGCTTGGGGCCACTAAATTCAAAAAGTTGCTTTTTAAGCAGATTGTAAATAAATATATTCAATAATCAAAGGGAATACTCATTAGTTTCATTATTCAAATGAATTTTTTTTTTATTTACAGTGGGGATATGTCAATACATGTACTAGTTTTTGTTTACTTTTTACTCCAAAATAGTAGTTATCCTACAGAAACAAGATTTTTCTTTTCCAGTACCACGTTAGCATGTGCATCCTGTACCATCCTGTAATTATATTGTTTGCTACTGTGATGTGTAAAATACAGTAGAATTCAGTTAACATGACAGCACTTTGTCTAAAATCTCAGTTAACCAGAACGAAAAGAAAATACCTGTCTAAAGGCTTCTTTACTCATAGTGAAATACTTTCAGTAATCCAATAAAAAGTTTCAGGGAACTGTCAATAACACAACAGCTGTTGCACTGCCAAGAGAGGAAAAAACAAGCCTCTGCTGTCATAACTTGCCCTCATTTTGTTCCATTGGTGGTCAGGCACATAGGGATTAAATTAATAATTACATCAATCGAAGGTGTTGACAATGTACAACGATCCCATCTTAAAAACACAACATATTGCACATGGGGCTCGCACGTGTCCTAAAAAACTATTATTTCCCCTTACATAATACTGTAAATGGATAACACAATACTCCCATAACCCACCGAGATTTGGCCATTTCTTTCAGTTTCTTGTTAACAGGATTCTACTGTAAATGAAAGAACACCAAAGACAGACATTTGAAAGTTAGCAGATACTGATACTCACACATTGTGCACCATTTTTAAACTTTTGCTGACATATACTTTTATGTAGATTTTGTATTTGAATACCCAGATCTCTTCGTCAAAACTAGTAATAAACAGGCAGGTTATTTATGTGGTTACCACATCAGTGAGTATTGTGATTTTGTATTGGTTCCCTATTTACCAGAATTTTTATTTCTTTTAAAGTTTTGAAAAGCAAACTCAGGTGTGACAATTGACAAATTGGTAATAAAACATGTATTTTGGAATCTGCTATCAATAAGGGATAGCAGACATGTAAACAGTGGCCAAGGGTTTGTCTGACCAAAAACAAGACAAGACAAGACACTCTGACATCAATTTCTAAAATAAAGCATTCAATACGGATTGTTCAAATCTGTTTGGAGACTGACTAACATTTGGTCCAGCATTTACTCGCATTCTGTCAGACTGGGTCAATTTCCATTGATGAGGACCAGCAGTCCAACACTTGTCAACATGTCTGGGAAGGAGAGCTAGCTGACTGCCATTTACAATACATATATCAAAATTTTGTTATGTAAACATGACAACCTTGTTGGCTTTGTCTTTGTAATTTTTATGGTTGGCCTTGTTTTATTGGACATTCCAGTTCTTTTCCCCACTTTATCTTCTGTACATATATCCTCCGCAAGTATTGCCATAAATGTATGTGTTTGAGTTGGTGTTCCACAGTTTCTTGCTGCATTTGTTTGTGATTGTTACTCTACTATATTTGAGTTGGTTTCTGTTGATGAACTGTATAATGTATTTTTCTTGGCGATTGTCACTACACTGTTATTGTCTTGAAGTCCGTTTGTGTATTAAATCACAATGTTATTGAAGTACAGTTTTTATTCTGTTGTGTTTTTCATAGTGTATTCTTGTAGTTAGGTTAGTATTGCCATTCAATTTCTCTTACACTGAGTAACTGTTGCCTCATTTATCTTGGTGAATTCCTTCATCCAAGTGGCAATGCCTAGTCATGGCAAACTAGAGGACCAAACTTAAGACTTTCCAAGGCGTATTTGGAACTGCAGGAAAACTCTTCTAACACATCATGAACACAGTCCCCTGTTTAGCACGCTCCCATTCAACAGCCCTAACTGCTTTATTTCTTATAAAAATTACTCTGGATAATACAAAATTTCTGACAACTCACTGTCAGTTAGCTTGGTCCCAGGAGTGGGCGTGTTATCACAGCTCCACTAGACACAGGAAATACAACAAAACCTCAAGAACTTGAATTCTAAGGGACCAGTCCATAAAAGCTGAGTTGGTGAAATGTACACATTTGCATCACCATTTGTGATGAAGTTTTTATAAGAAGCTAAGTGGCTGGAGATCAGAGAACTACGAGTATTTTTTTGTATCTTGTTTTGTGTTTTTCTTTAAAATTTGAGGGTTGAGGTCATAAGCCTTGCAGTATTCTCTTACGTCTGACTTGTTCTCCAACATCTATTGGCTCATTCCACTTTAGGAAAATAATGTTAATAACAGACCTTTCTTTGTTTTTGTTTTTTTTTGGTATCCAAGAGGCACAACTAACCCTTGTAAAACATTTTCAGTCTGATTTTCAAGCTCATTGTTCATTTTCTTTAGATATATGACTGAAAAGTACTCAGAGGAAATTTATGTGATGTAAGGAAAGAATGCTTGCAGTTTACAGGAAACTCAAGTTTGAAGACCAGAAAATGCCCATTATTGTTACAAGAGAACTGTATCCATTACATAATTGAATATTATCAAAAACAAATGAGGAATAATGGAGCATAGGCTGGTGAATTCATAATGTTATTTTTTTACCATTATGAATTCAGTAACCTATGTACAGTATCACATGTAGCCTGAAACTTGAGTTCTCTAATGTTATTTTCATGACAGGTTAAATTAAGCTGTAATGAGGTATTCTGTGATTCATAATTAGTGTACTTTTCTTCCCTTAAAAACTATTCTAAACTAATGTAAGGTGAAGTCAGTTCCATAACTGATGGCCCACAATCTTTATTTCAGATTAGTGTATGTGTTCATGTAAAGACAAAAAAAGTACTCTGAAATGTAATTTACTTGACACGGAATGGTCCAGTTAGTAGAATGTTCATGTGAATCTAATGTTTCTGAATGAACTGCTCAGTCCTTGAGGATGAAATTTCTTCCTGGTATAATACAGGGCCTACTATTTGCATGGCCTACCTGTTACGTTTCTGAAGTGTTTTTTTTTAATTTTTATTTTTGTTGAAGAGAATAAAATAAGGATAAAATAGTGATTCCATCAGAGCCAAGGCTCTCTTCAGCTGATCTCCCCAAATTTTAGTAATAAGGATTTGTGCACTAACATAACCTTTAGATAATAGTGATCATCAGTTAGGACACTTTGAAGCAAAAGGAATTATAAATGTTTTTATCTTGTTAAATTTAATGTTATGCTCATGAGATGTTTTCAGTTCTACCTTTTATGGGCCGTAGACTTGTATTTGATGTGCAGCAACATTGTGGAGTGTGTAGACTACAGAGATTGAATAAACTTTTGTCTAGTCAGAGCCTTGTCTGTTTCTATTCAGTCTCCAAGTCATATCTGTTGTATATTTTAAGCTTTATCTATCTCAGTGCAGTCTGAGCTTTGTCTGTTCTGAACCTTTCCTTTCTGGACACATCTGTTCCAGCGAAGTGGAGATGGAGATTTCAGAATTCCCATATGAGGTAAAAATCTTCATTAAATGGAAGAGGTGGGAAAAAGAAATGCACTGAACAGGACTCTACTAACAGAAGCTGGAGAGACTGGCCTGACAGCTATGGAGAAATGCAGGGGATTGCACTGGAGGGAGGTTGCTGGTGTGACACAGTGCAAGCCTTGTGTGACAACTGATGCCACACGAAGAACTCATCATGTAGGCCTAGGTTTATAAAATGTGAAGTAGGTTTGACAATTTTACTGCTCTTTTAAGGTTGTGTTTTTGTCTTACAAGGAAATTAGTGATGAGTTATTATATTCCAGGCCATTACATTCATGGCCATATGAGGTTCTCATCTTATTGTGGACTTCTCTCACTGATATCTGAACTGCAGGATAAGCATAAGTTGATTTGGAAGAGTCTGATTTGTGTGAATTCCGAATGAAAAAAGAGCTGAGAATAACTTTAACTATGGCTTAATAATTTGGAACATTGTGAGTGCCTGCAGATTAGCTAGCAAGGTGATTAAGAGACAGAGCACTTTGCCTTTGGTGCCAAAGGTCCTAGGTTTGAATGTAGGTTTCTCAAAAGTTAGACAAATAAACAAAGCCTGCCAATTGAATAGGTCAGCTATGGGCTGAGGAGTTGGTGAAGTTCCAGATGTGTGTATTTTTGAACATTTCGATATCAAATTTAAGGAACCCACCAAATCATTTTGTATCAAATATATTTCGGATTATCCACAATAAGGAAAAAAAGGGGTCACCCACCTCAACCACTGCCCTGTCTTGAAGTCCATCGATCAAGCTGCGATTGGTTAATAAGGAATAGCATGCCTTTGTCTAGCCTTGCATTGAGTAGGTCATGGGTGAGGGTCGCTTGCGTGAAGGCTGATTTATTGCATGTGAGAGACTGATTGGATTTTTAAAAATGTGGTGGTAGGTAATACTAATCCCATTTCAAAATAAGCACAATAAAATCCATAAAAAATTGTCTGGTTTTGTGAAATGTTTTGTAATATTACTAGTTCATACTTAATATTTTTGTAATAAATGTGTTCAAATGTATGTGCTGCTTGCTGGAAATGATAGGCCCCGTTCAGCTGTGGCAGAGAAACTATAAATGTGGATTGTGAACTGTCATATTTTCAATATTTCTGAACATCATAAAATCAGGAAGAAGTAATTTCAAAGTTCATAGTGCATAAAATGGGAATTTTGTTTTATTCTAGAATTGTCTTTAAGTACAATCATATTTGTCATAATAATGATCAACACAAGCTAACAAGATTTATGAATACTGTGGGACTAGACAGGATGTTGAACACTCTTTCACAGTCATGCAAACACAGGCATTTGCTGAGACTTGAATAAAGTTTAGGTGTAAAGTAACATTCTAAATCATAGATTCTACAGATTTCTATTATACATACTTCTTGGTAGGTAATATATACCTTCTATAGTTCAAATAATAGTTCCAGGAATTAAACAAGAATTTTCTCTGCCTATGACAGGCCACCCTGGAAAACCTAGGCTTCCAGCTGGAATGCTTGGACAACCTCAATGTAACTATTCCAGGACAACTATTCCCTTCCGCACCATTTAACAGCTGAGATAAGAAGTCTATTTCAGGCTATTGTTGAAGATTTTTTCATATCACTGTTTGTCAGAGAGAACTCTTTTGGGGAGCATGGTATAGAATCAATGGAGAGGCACCATAAAAACTGGGATATGAAAAATCAACCATACTTTCAAATACATCAAACAGTGGCAAGGCTGAAATATGATAGCAACAACATGGAAACCTCTAACACATGGTATACCACAGCAATGCCAATTACCCTTTCAGTCCCGAGGCCTGTCTTATCATGGATATTTTCAGTATAGCTTAATCACATTTTTTCAACG
Source organism: Ellobium chinense (assembly GCA_033807755.1). Lineage (NCBI taxonomy): Eukaryota > Metazoa > Mollusca > Gastropoda > Ellobiida > Ellobiidae > Ellobium > Ellobium chinense. The sequence goes on from JAWQUT010000072.1 coordinate 1,466,407, forward strand.
CTGTATACTAAGGGAAAGTAACATTAGACGAAATTTGCAACTATGAGCATTGAAGTTTTTACCTTCAGGTTAACATTGAGGTCTACCCCAAACACAAATCACTGACAGTTATTCAATATTTCAAATGCCTGATTATCACATGCACCAAACTCTAAATACAAGACAACATTAATTTTCAGGGGCAAGAGGAGACAAAATGTTCAATGATTCCAGATCAAACAAAATAGTTTTATTGCACAAAGCCGACAGTTTGCAAATCAAATCATTCTTACCATAAATTGATTATTACCATTACATATCGCAGCTGACAGCAACTGATTTAATAATCCTCAAAAGTGAGCTGTAAAGTCTGTTTGACCCACCCTCACATCTCACTCACATTAATACTGAGAAATCACATCTTTCAGGCAATAACTTATGAACCTTAGTATAGCATCATTCAACAATTCACACTCAGGAATGGTAGCAGGCACTGGCCAAGTTTTTGGACACTGTCATTAACACAAGAGTCTCTATTTAAAACTGAAGTTATTTTATCATTCTTTCTATTGGCTCTTTCATTTAAAATTTTGGGGCATTCAACTTTTGGTTTTCTGAAAATTGCTTCTTGTGCAATACCCACAAACAATTTGACTTCCCCTTCCTGCACCTTTACTTGAATACTTCACTTCTACAGGAGTTCACAAAGGCCATCTTATCACAAGGATGTCAGGCCATATTACTGGGATCTAAGAGTCCTCTGTGAAGCTATTAATCACACTGAAGTCCACACTGCCGTATCTCCTGACAACACGAGCAGCACTCATAAGAATGCCAAGACTGTTTGTTGGGCAAGAGAGAATAAACCTCACCATTAACACTACTGTCATGAAATGTAAGAAAACAAACCTTCTTAGCCTCATCAGTCAATGTCTCTATTATATACTGCCATATTTTTTCCACCACACTCATCTCTATTTCTCAGTTTCTATCTTATCCTATCAAAAATGAAAAGTTGCATGCTATGGACTAGAAATTATATGTACTTCCAGGGTGTCTTCACTTCAACTCTCAAGAGGAAAGACCAAGATGTTTAACCTTTGTAATGACAGGGGCGAACCTGTTCTTACCTTCACATGACTATGCCTTGCACAATGGTCAAATAAATTCATATATCAGCTCCAAACATTTAAGGATGCGGTCAAATTTTGCAGTTTGGTGTCGTGCATGACATTCCCCTGCACAACACCCTCTGCATTTATATGAAAAGTTCTGTCTCATGACAAGAAAAATACAAGGCATTTCATTTACAACAAAATTACTGCAACTCTTTATATGAATTGATTAGCACTAAAACTTAAGCAAATTTACCAACATTTAAAATTGAAAATATTCATTCACTAGGAATTTGTTTGGTATAAAAATTGTTAACGTTTGTCCAAAGCTGCAACCAGAAACAAAACTTTAAAATAAAAACATGAAAATGACAGTAAAATGACTTCAGCTTTAAGACTGATGAATTTCTCAAAATGGTAAAGGAGTGACCATTAAATCCATATTTTTTTGTCCTGGTTATGTTGCAGTATTCACTAACATGACAGTAAATTTTAAAAAGCTTGTTTTGTGGTTGTGAAGCATCCACCACTTTGGTGATTTCATTTTTTCAAAGGTTGAACAGCATTTTGATGCTCTACAATTTTTATACACTTCTTACAGTAAATATTTCTTTCTGATCACAATTTTGGGTACGTTTTAATAATTACCTTTATACCAGACAAATTCCTACTGAATGAATTTAACTCAGTACAGATGGAAAAATTTGCTTCCACTTCAATGAGGTTATTCAGAGCAAAAGCTGTGCTGTCTTTTTCTTTTTATGAAACAACCCGTACATGCACTCAATTCTCTCTCTGAGGTGACAATCCTCTGACTGCAAGCCCACCTTCAATCCTATGACCTAACTGGACTTGACTACCAAAGGATTGGACAATCTGAAGATTGTTGGTATCATGTTGCTGATTTGATGAAAGAGTTCCTCTGACAGGCCCTGCAAGATGATGGAAAGCTGTGTAAGATATAAAAGTCTCAACATCTGATGTCCAAACTATATCTAAAAGTCCCAACATTTGATGTCCAAAATAATGTCTTGATTCAATACAGTTTTAAAACGTCCTTGTTGCAGGAAATATAAAATCTCATGCTTTCAAGACTGATTACTTGAAAAACATGCACATCCATAATGCTCTGTCTGGTTTTGAGTCCCTAATAGTCAAATTTTAATTCCAAACTTGTACCCCTTAAAAATGTGAAATTATGGACTGGTCCCTAGGAATTCATGGTCATGACAATTTCTGTACAATGGTGTTTATATTTTTATATAATATGGAAGCAGAGTTGCCAGGTAAATGGAATGCTCAGATGTCATGTAAGTTTTCTGGAAGCAAAGTGGAGACCAGATTAGCATGTCTGGTATACACTAAAAACCTCAAGAAAATGCATTTTCTGTGTTTGCTAATTCTGTTACGATTTTTTTTGTTAGAAGATGTAATTTATTTACAGTTTTATGCATACTGGGTATGTCATGAATAGAGATATATGTGTGAGTTTAATTATCGAGATAACTATTACTAGTTTTAATGTCAACAAACAGTCATCAGTTCCCTACCTTTGGTACTAAAAACTGGATAGTACGTGACTCCTGACTGCTGTATGTGGCCATCTCTATCATGAAACCCTTGACACACTTGAACATGAGCTCAGCTCTCTTCATGCACCACGAGATGGTCATTTCCTAAAAGGAAAATGGAACACATTTAACACCTATCATTTTTTGGGATGAAAAAGACAATACATATTTGCAAAGATTACCAGTGCTAATTTAGAAAGGCAGGGTGTGTTTGTGAGGGTATATTTAGTGCAGTCTAAATGGGCTGTTTCTGTTTGCACAGATATCATGCTTGATACGCTTTATATAACCATGATCATTTGGGTGAATTTTTTTTATCCACATACATGAACTGGCAACCTATTCTTTTGGGTGTTTGATGTTTTTTCTTTTTTTTTCTTTATTTTTTGTGCCTATTAATATTCTATGTCTATTTTTTTTTGTTATACTTTCTAAACTAATTCATGTATATATCAAAACAGCATGCATAAAATAGTCTTTACAATTTTTAGAAAACAGAAAATAGAAATCTGGTTGGATAATTATGACAGTCAGCTGGTATTTGTTTCTCAATCTTTCCTCGTTGTGGGTTGACAGAATGAAGATATTTTTTTCAGTATACTGCTTCCCACTGTCATGACCCTCAGAGGGCTACTTTGTTTGCTCTCTCTCTCTCTCTCTCTCTCTCTCTCTCTCTCTCTCTCTCTCTCTCTCTCTCTCTCTCTCTCTCTCTCTCTCATATCCTTTTGATGCAGGATATATACAGATTTCAATTGCTTTAATTTTCGTGTGCCCAGAATTCATATATATAAAAGAAGAGAAAGCCAGAAATCATGAACAAAGGTTGTTGAAATAATGGGTTATGCATATGTACATGTGATTTGTGGAGTCTAAAAAATCATTTAAGTTGGGGGTGTCCCTATTAGTATAAAACAGCCAAAAAAAATTACTTTGTGCCATGGTTGCCATGGCAATGCTGCCATATTGGATTCTACATATAAAAATGACATGCAATTTCAAAGTAGATAGGCTTCCACAAATTTTGTTAAACTTGTATATAAATTGGTACATGTATTCATCAGCATAATATCTCAAATCATACAGTAGTTTTTTGCTGTATCTGGTATAGTTTTTCCATGAATAAGAACTGACTTTAGCATGTAGCCAATTTTTATTATCTCCACTTTTTTGCTATAAGAAGTTGCCTTTTTTTCAAAATGGCTATGTGTACATCAAAAAGCTACTGTATGATTTTTTGTTATCCATCAAACACGGAACATGGAAAATTTGGCACAAATCCATCCACAAATAAGAAACAGTTCACAAATAACCATCGAAAAGTAACATTTTAAGAAAAACGCATGCATTTGAATGTCCTACATTTGATGAAAAAAGTCTGTGGTTATCATTTTCAAATGCATTTTATGAGCATAAACTGGGTTTTTTAGCATTCAACCATCGTTTACCTGTATTCAGCAGAGATAAAATGAGCTAAAATAGCAAAACCTCAATTTCGATAATGTGATCCCAAAATGTCATTATCAGGACCCGCTCCCCACCTTAGGAGGGATTATAATCTGTTTGTTTACTATGGGTTACTGTATGTTTGATAAAATTCAACAACTGAGCAAACTCCTGTAACCCACATTCTTTAATGCTGAAGAGATTCCATCCATCTGTCATGGCACAGGTGAAAGGAAACTTTGTTTCACAGACCTATTTTCAGATGACAAGAGTCCATTATCCTGATATAGGCTGTGCTATCACGCGGTGCTCATTGCTTTTCTTACCTCTGTCATTTCGTGAGTGAGCAGCAAAGGAATGGTGAGGGTGTGAATGTCATAACGGAAACACAGCTTGATGATGTTGCGTATGCTGAGAATGACTGGGTGACGAGAAGTTATCTCTGAAGTTCTCAGGTTGTCATCTGCCACCATATGAAAGACAATATGCACCTCAGAAAGGTTGGAATGTTTTGTGACGTAAAAGTCACCTGAGTGTAGTCTTTTTTCTCCTCCCTTTTCCTGGTGGGTATAAGAAAGAAGAAATGAGTGGGATGATGGACTGTTAGATAAAATTGTTTTTTTCAGAATTAAGTAAATGAAATAATATATAAATATATATATATGTAATTGGAAGAGGATGTGCCTAGATACACACAATTAATTATAACCTTTAAGTAAGTAAACAGAAGAAAAGTAAATTATAGTGTGTCATCTTTAGCACTCCTCCACTCAAGATCTCTATATACTGAACCTGCATGATAGATCATAATTAGCACTAGAACCCCTACTGGCCTCTGTGCTGTCAACTGTCAGCAAACCTATTAATGATAGACCTAGCTGTTATATAAACATTTCCTGGTCAATCCGCAGATGAAAACTGAAAGTTAAATAAGCAAGCTCCAAGCTATCGTGATGGTACAATATCAGACTAAATCAGTCCACCCTGAAACCATCTGGCTATTTTGTCTCTTCACTTCCAAACATAATAATATCATGGTGGTTCATGATGCCAATTCTAGGACCACACATAGCATTAGAAGACAAGGCAAAGGCCTCACCTTCTCTTCATTAGAGCCACTGCTACTGGAGCTGTGAAGACTGACTTGGTCTGCTTCCTCCCCTGCTGCCAACCTCTTCTGAGTGCGGACATCAGCTGCCTTTGGTAGCTCCCGTTCTATCATCTCTAATTGGCGTGACAGCGAGGGAAAGTGGAAGTCTGTTGAGCTATCACAGACGTGTGCAAAGTCTGAAAGAGAGTTCACAGGCAAATGAAAGCATACACAGCTGGTGACAAAAAAAGTGACCCTTTAGTACATTGTTCATGCTTGTTGACAATGGGCATCAGCTGTGCATGTCAGTGTTGGAGAATCTCATCTTTTGACACCAAATCTTTCAGCCAAAGACAAGACTGCTCATACCATACTGTTTGCAGAGCTATGACAGTTTACACACATGCCCATTAACCCCTTCACTATGCATGTTGTATATACACCTCTCTCTACCTTGTTAAAAACAGTTCTTGGACATACTGATACATCCCACAAGTAGCATTCTCATGTCTGCAGTTCATACAAACTGAGATGGAAAAATATTTAATAATAAAGTCAGGGCATATTGATTCCTCAATAAACATGATAAATTTTGTGCTTCAAGGACATAATTACAGTTCATTCCACCCAATCACAATCCAATAAATGCAACTTTTTACTTAATCACATTTTCAAGTAAAAAAATTAATCTAGGAGGGTCAACATCAAATTGTCTCATTAATGGCATTTTTGTTTAACTGCCGGCATCATTTGTTTAACTGCAATTACCTAATGCTCCTCTGGAGTTACAGTAAGCAGATCTGACCGAGGCAAATACTTGTGGTAGTTAAGACTGTATTTCTGTTCATGTTTGCTCATATTTAACCCATCCAGGCATCTGTGGGTACCTAAATGTATTTTTTCTATCATTTCAAAATATCTCAAGAACATAATATGGAATCCCAGAACATTGATATTTCATGTAATCTCCAAATTTCTTAGTAACACTGATATCACTGATTTTGTTTCACATGAAGGAAGATATAAAAAAATGACCAACACTTTTTTATTACTACTTCCAAGGTATTTGCGGTTACTTAAGTTACCCATACCCATTGGCTCTTTGTGAATATAAGTGAAAGGCATTCATGGCTAAGAAAGAAACCTATGCTTTCCATCTACAAGTAGTTATGCAATTGACTCCCCTATGGCATTTATGCATCACATTTTTTAGAGTAAATTAGAGTGTGGTAACTTGATGCCCCATGAAAGTCTCCCAAAGGTAGGCAATAACAAATGCCTGGCAGGGTTAAAGTTTCACAAAGAAAAGACAACATGCCACAAATTCTGCAAGAAACTGATTAATAATTGTTAAACATATCTGATAAAGCATCCAAGAAGGTGTTTAATCAACCAACTAACTTTGCTTGATGCCAGTATAGGTGTTGAGTCTATTGTCCACCAGTAACACCATACCACACAAGTTGTTGGAGTAGAGGGACATGGCTGTCTGTAGTCTCTGGGGTTGGGGGATAACTGCACCTCTGGGAATGTAGGAAGAGATAGCTCTATCACGAATTACAGATTGTCACTTTCATGCTAATTTCGACTGCCACCTCACACAGTAGTTGATGACATGAATTTATTCTACTACTGTACTGCATCCAGTGTAGTGGAATAAAGGTGAGAAATGGCTCTACTGTAGCATTACATGGGTCCAAGCCCTGTGACAGTTTTGTAGCTGCACAAATTCTAACTCTTACATGGAACATCTTTTATTGTCTCCTATAAAGTTTGAAAATTGTTTATTATACAGTTACTGCACCACAGTGACAAGATGAGATAAGACTGCCTTAAACATTATCTAATGAAAGCTAACCCAAAGGTATGACAGTAACTGATGTCCTAAAATAAGTCTAAATTTGTGAGGTCAACAGGTACAAAAGGTCACACACTAAGAATAAAGTCTAAATGTATGAGATGGGCCACAAAAAAGAAACCCATGAAATATCCTTATCATTAAAGAGCCCATAAAATTAGAATACTGAAGTTTCATCATGAAGCACTTGAGAATCCTTCCTTATCTCCAGTCATCGTGGGGACTCAAACAGTCACTGATAAGGGGAGGTTTTACACACTCAGGCAAAATTAATAACAAATTTAGTGATGAAAGTCAGAAAATAGGGACAGTTTTTCATTTCACTATTAATACTGTATTGTAAAATATCAAACTAAGTTATTTTCGGACAGTACTGTGTCAAATAATACAACAAGCTGACTTGCTGAGTTTATTCTTGTGTTTATATCTTTCCTGACATAATATGTCAATTTCTTATTTTATTTTGAAGAGATAGTTTTCCTGTTTGACAAAGGCTAGGTTGAGTGTATAATATGTTGACCTGAAGTCATGTTGTCAGATCATACAGGAGAGAGAAAATGGGGAGAACGAGAGATTTACAGACACAAAGAGACCAGAGCGACAGAGATGATCTACTTACCCAACTGTATGAGGCTTATGGCGGCACAGATCAAGGATGTCTGTACTGAAAAGTCGCAGGTTATGTGTGGTTTTCATCTGGGCTCCTGTTGAAAGTGAAATTTCTGCTCTTGAAGGCATTACTGTCTACAATATCCACGGTGTTATGTTGTCAAAGTTTGGGTGATACTGGCTATTCATGTTTGGACAGATATTTATCTCAAGCATTTACCAGATTAATGACATTTCACAGAGAAAGACTAAATGTGCCAATATCATAATTTTACAAGAAAACGCAGATAATGTTCACATTCCACTTCTCTTGATCTACAGTGCATGGGCTCGGCTTTCTCCAAAAACTATAAAAGCTACAACAGAATATTGTAGATGGAAAGATACAGAACATTATACTCCTTACAAAAGTGGCAAAGGATGAATCTGACCTAAGTTAGCAAATAGAGCCTTCTCTGTAAAGGCATCTCACTCCTCTGCATTTTTCATCCACATGTTGAACTACAAAGACAAATACACAGATGCATCTCACATGAAATAAGAATGAAAATGTCTATGTGTATCCAGATGACAGTTCAAGAGAAAAAACCTTAAGAGAAAAATATATGCTAAATGCCCTACAAAACAAAAAAAAAAATGTCTGAACTACCTAGATGAATGGTGAAACTCTCCTCCAGTCTGGAACTGATCACATGCCTCTCATTTTCCTCTGCATCAGGTAGGGCTGATGACATACTCCGCAGCCTTTGTCTGCAAGAGGGCAGTTGGGTTTCATGATTAAGATCACAATAAGATGAACTTGAAGTCCAAGTGATCCATTCAAAACTGATAGTTCTATTATAACTGCTATGCTACCGTTTTATGACAAAAGGAAGAAAGCACCATCAGGAAAGTTTTGAGAAAATCACAAAAATGTTTTTCCTTGATTGTTACAGCACTGGCGTTTAATGTCCTTTTAAGGTTCCCTAACTTCGTTATTTATTGAGGTATCGTAATGGGACCCAGATAGAAATGTGCGCCATCATCTGGGGATTCCAAAACTATAAATAACTCAATTTGACCTACTTTGGCGCTTTCGTCCTTCTGTCATAAAATGGCAGTATGGCATTCGATAACTCAATTTGACCTACTTTGGCGCTTTCATCCTTTTGTCATAAAACGGCAGTATGGCATTCGAGTAATAATACTCTTAGCAGAATACAGGATACACAGAATAGAAAGTGAAATAGTGAAATGGAAAGCCTTACAAAGAGCCTTCTAGTAATGTTAAAGTGATACAGAACTTTGTGAAACAAGAAATTTTGCCTGGTCCCAGATATAACAAAATGACATTTCTGCACCATGCCACACTCAGCTCTAGCCAATTACTCACACATAGGAAGGAAGAGTGACATTTCCCTGTGAGTCTTCATGCACTCTGTGCACCCACTCTCTGTACTCTCCCTTTTGCTGGTCATGGAGAGCGCTCAGCTCAGATGCCCACTTTCCTTCAACAGTCTGTAACATCAGTATGAACAATGTCAGTGGCATAAGCGGCCATATCACAAGAAGGTTACAAGTATCGGATTGGAGGTTGAAATAGATCCCCTATCACCTCCTAACAACTACTCCTCAAAATGTATGTGGGACCATACTAATCACGTTTATTTCATATCTTGAGCTAATAAAATACAGTCGATTCTGCTTCATTACAATTCTTTCGGCACTTGGAAAACTTTGTAACTGAAAGGAGTTGCATTCATCACATGACTTTTGTACAGAAATGTAGAATTTTATTAGGTAGAGAATTCTGCAAAGAAGTGGAAGTTGCATTATGTGGATTGCAATTAAATGCAGTTAACTGTATTTTATACCTTGCTTCTGAATGCACTATTACATTTTTGAATGGTTACACATCTGTTAATAGGGGTGATTTTCAACAGTTTCACGAGTCCAGTGAAAAATGAAACTTATATTCATCAAACAGACAGAACCCAGCTGATGACATAATGGGGATTTCTTTACTCCTAAGCATAAGCAGATAATAATAATCATTATGCAGGATGTGTTTATATGCAAATCTGTTTGTAAAGCTTTACACATTATAGCGTATGGGAAAGGTAAGCTGTGATTTGATGTTTACTAACTTGTGTGATGTCAAACTGTCTCTGTGCCAGAACATTGATGTCTTCATCTCTGTATCTTGACCCTACATTGGACAGGGCATTATCCATCTCACTGCGTTGTCTGGAAGAAAATATATAGAGGCATCCAGTTATGACAAGATAAGTGGGGCAGCAAGATGAAGACAGGATAAACATAATCATATAATGAAGACAGGATGAACAGAACAGTGTAATGAAGACAGGATAAAACTGAAGATAGGACAAATTGATTTGCATCATAAATCAAAGGGGCACAAGTGAATACTTGGTGATCTGCATGTGCTAGTATTTATGATCATGCACTATTTCATTATTACATGTCAAACACTTTGGCGGATAGCAATAAACTTTCAGTTTTAGGGCTGAACGGGCACAGATTTTGTATCAGTCAAACAACTGATATGATTCAAGCTTGCAGCAGAAACTGGCTTTCACAGTTAAGTAGCCATCTTAGTAATAACTCATTACTTGTCATTTAAGTTTTTTGAAGATGTAAACTTGAATACTAAAATTCCATATTGCCACTTTATTTCTCTTGAAATTATTGCTGAACTAAATGTCTGTTTGTGCCTTACTTTTCTTGAAGATGTCGTAAATCTCTGTCTCTTTCTTTGGTAACTTTCTCCACTCCCAATGAATACTCATGTTCCAAATTGAGCAAAGTTTCTAGCGCAGGGGAGTGGATCAGGTTGTGGTAGACCTCCGCAAACTTTTCATCCTTACTCAGCTCATAAGGTTTAGCAAATGTCTTCAGCTCCTGCAATAAGCAAACATAAGTATAGAATGTAACAGTCTGCTAACAGTCTTGAAATATTTTACAGCAGAATGCATTTATAACAGGCTCAACTGTATCTTGTTATCAGCTTATATCTGACAAAATCTCAATCCCAGTATCCCCCTCTTCTCTGTATTTATGGGCTGATCATCAGAGCTAGAGTGTATGTAGATCTATCACATTAGCAGCAACTACCGAGCAAAGCTTCTAATGTAGGGGAGTGGATTAGACTGTGGTAAACCTTTGCAAATTTTTCATCGTTCATCTTATTTTTCAGTGCTTCCTCTTGTTGAGAATTTCTTGTTGCAAGAGCTTCTGTGAGCTTTTAAAGGGGCAGTTAGAAATTATTGTGGCTGGCAGGGCCACATCACATATCCAAACCAGCTCTGGTTGAACTAGCAGATATTTAGAAGACTGCATCAGCTGAGACTGGCCAGTTAATATGCAAGATGTAGACACTGTTAATTTAACTGTCTCATACTCTGGCTGATGTGACTGGTAATTCAACTGTTTGAAAGCAGACATTATTCCAACCTGACTGAAAGCTTGTGTCCAATTCTTAATCAAATCATCCACTGCGGCATCATCATCTCTGACTTTCTTTATGGCTTCTTCTGCATTCTTGTCATGTAGCTCTGAAGTTTCCTCGTCTACAAATTCTGTCAGCTCTTCTTCAAGGTCTGAAATTACCACAATAAAGCATGGTACTAAAGCATGTGCAATTTCTTGTAAAATCACTCTTCCAAATCATACTTCATAAAACAAAATGACTATGATTAACTATTCATGTATGACAAATCCAGGAGAATAGCCCACTTTAAGGCACCCGACCACATCATCAATAAAATGAAAGATAAAGTGTCCCCTGTCTATAAAATCCAGTGGGAGAATATTTCATGAGATGGTTCGTCCACTTTATAGCATTCACCATAAAAACAAAACACAAGTGACTCCATATAATCACTACTCCTTTCACAAAAAAGCTATGGTGAAAAGGATTTGCAACTATTTTACTGCTTTCGTTCTGAAAAAAATACAAGATCCTGTGGCATGGAAACTGTTGCAATTAAACATAAGCTGCCACTCTGTGGACTGTCCGTATGAAGAGGAATCAGTTGTTTCTAGAACTTCATGCCGGATCTAAAAATAGCACTTTTTATTTGAAACTTTGCACAAACATACACAAAACAAAAACTACCATAACAAGTAATATTACAAATGAAAATCAGCCTACCTATCTCCCAGGCTACCTAAGGCTGTACAAGTAAAAAGCTGTCTTGTAAATATTGTTGTTTTTTTTCCAAAAAGGTTGTGACACCACTGTGTGATTTAGGCAGTGAATACTGTTTTATCACAAGTATCTGATTTCACTCAAACTGGTTCACACAGTCATAAAGTCTTTGATGCACTTTATGCTATCTACAACTGTTCAATGCCATATATTATTTGAATGCAGGGAAAAATGGCTGTGCCAGTGCCTTAATTCATGACCATGCTCCACCCTCCTGACCACCTATATGTGTCCTACCTTGAATCACAAAACATGGCAAGCTGTGTGCTTGAACCAACCGTGCAGCAAATTCCTTGGGCCCAGAACCACTCATGGGCACCGTGATCGGTACTTGCAAAGTGCTGGTAGTGGTTTTGGTGTGGAAGGTAAATGAATAGTCTTTCTCAACTGTGTGTGGCATTTTCGTTCCCTTGTGTACCGATCTGGCAGGAAAAAAGTAAAATTAAACCATAATGACAAACTCATTATAGCATCTTCCTTTTATGTGATTTGGGTGTCAATAAGCTGACCCCTGCTTACTATTAAACTTCAAAATAAACTTGACAGTGCACATTATGCTGTTTGATTTCCCACTACATCCATTATGTCTGCAACAATCTTGATACCCCGCAGACTGATCATAGTTATTAAAAGTTTGGACTAACATGTAAGTCTAAGCCTAGGTCAGCTATATGTTCCCACAGCCCTATGTTCCCGCAGTTTATTCCATGACTCCTGAACTGTGTTTATGTTCCCACAGATCTACACCTATCTTCTAATGAGCCACAAGGCATGTCACTTTATTTTTATTAGCAGAATAGAAGTCCTGTGAAGCTGCATGTTTTGTTGCAAACATTATAAGATTTGTTTTCACTGCATCAGTCTTGTTAATTTAGTTGGCTGGCAGACATACAATCCCCATACTGAGGAAAAAGTTTGGTTACGTTTTAATTTGATATTGCATACCCTCCATTCCCTCCTCCCAGCTGGGAAGGGGCCCCAAGAGGAAGGGAGTATTTTTAACGGCTTCTCTTGCAAAGACACTGATTGCCTGGTCCTTTGTTGGCATTATGCTTTCTTGCAGGTCCAGATGTAAGAGTGCCTAAGTCACTTGTACTGTTACATGTACTAAGCTCCTGGTCAAATCCATAGGGCTCTCCAAGGGTGTCACTGGTTTGGAATTTGGGGCAGAGTTATGGGTAGAGAAGAAAAAGTGAAGTTTGGAGAGTCCCTGGTGAATTATATATGAAATAGTTCCAAGGTACCTTTCTCTTTCCTAACTGTACCCTGAATCTAAGCTGAGTACCCTCTCGGAGAGTCCCACGATTTGGCCAAAGTGACTTGGTATCTTTTGAAAACTCCTCATTTGCCCTTTCTTGCATTTCATTAATAAACTTTATATTCCAATGTGAACTGGCTGTGTCAAGTGGTTTATTTTAAGATTTTAAAAGCAATCTGAAAGCATTTTTACTCATAGTTTCAAACAGTTCCCTAAAAGGAAGCATTCCCAAATAATGAATAAATCTGAGTTAAGATTTTTGCTGATAATGGAGAAATGTAATTTCAGCTTCATGATATGTGTGAGACTACAATCTAGCCCATTTATCTTGACAATGCTTATGTTGACCTCTTTCTTAACTCCACACAATTTTTAAGTCCTAATCTTTTCCTTTCATTACTTAATAAATTCCCCTTCGTTGACGTGTAATTCTTTCCTCTCGCTATATGTCAGCATCCTGTTGGCATGACCAGCGAGCAACACTTGATCATACAGCTGCTAATTGCTGTTAACTCCAAATTCCCACTGATATCATTCTTTATTTCTTCACAATCATGGCACCTCTAGCATTAATTAATCAACAGTCCAAAGCCGCCATTGCAGCAGACTTGAGAATGAAGTGAATATGGGAAGTGGGAAAGAAGGTGACAGACAAAGAAAGATAATACAAGGGTCATGAAGGTGTTTCTGTATTCACCTTGTAATACATTGCTCACTTCATCTCACTTTCTCCACTCATGCACCATTGGTATTTATCATATATATATATTATTTATATATGCTATATTTATCAATGGCTATTTCCATTCTAGTGGTCCCTCATATCAGTTTTGTCTCTTCACACTACTATTTTCACCTCAACTTTCTCTTTACTTACAAATTACCATGGACCTACTGATGTCAAGATATCAGGATTACACGGTACATATTTATTCCTGCAGAATGGAATGGAAGTGACAGAGTTGGCTGAAGGGAAGGATTTCCAAACCTGCCTCATAGCTTAAATAAACATGCTAGAAAGGGTTTATTTTGGTAGGGCCTTGTTTTTTTTGTGGGGGAAAAAACGTAAAAATTAAAAAAGAAAGAAAGAGAAGGTTGTATGATGTGCGTCTCAATTATGTTATCCTGTTATCAGAATTCTTAGAAATATGGATTTCAAGTTGCCACAGTTAATAAAATACACTACTGGCTACTGGTGTTCTTTAATGTTTTTAAGGTCTGAGGCTCGTTTGGATATCCTCCCGGCTGAAGTTACACCTGAAATCTGTTCCTGCACTGACTGAAACATAATAGATCTATATTCTGCTGTATAGTAACGTTGACTGAGGTGGTCATTGGACTAGATATCTTTGCAACTAACAATGAAAACTTTCCAGGATGGAATGATATTTTGTTTCCATTATTTCAAGCCTGGTGAATATTGTCTGAAACAATAAGAGCCAAGCCCTCAAGGAAAACATGATTACTGATTGTTGGTCAGCTGGTCAGCACAGAGGATCATTGCTTTGCAATCCATTACAGGCTGAACTCACCACTCATATTTACTCATTAAATCACCTCATAAAATTTGTACCAGAGATTATCTTCTTCTCTTTCTAGAACACACAAGAACGAGAGAGGGGAATGAGATTTCCATGATTTTAACATCAAATGGTCCCACAAAATGCCTCTCTCACCGATCTCCAAATATGCATTTTAACTAACATGAATACAGATAAACTGATTTCTATCAATTGCTGGCAGTGTCAGTTTAGCACTGTTTTTAGCTGAGCTGCTACAAGGTTAAGAAGGCAAAGGGCATGATACATATAAATTATTAGGAATTTAAAAAAAAAATTTTCACACAGTTTGCAGAAATTATCATGTGCGTAAACCTAGTCTAGTCCAAATACAGTGGATTTACTTCACTACATATCTACAAATGGATAATTTGACTATGCGGTCGTAAGACAAACGTCATGCTTAGTATATGACACAAATCAGCTTGAACAATTGTCAATCAAGATTTTCATTTACCAAACTTCAATCAATTACTCACTGATGGCTTATACAAACATACTGCAACCTCGCCAAAGATGCTACTGATATTAGAAAACCTGGTAAAAGTAATGTGTTATTACTGACGACTAAAATCAAGGTTTTCTTTCTTTGCCACCAGTATCAGAAAGAAGAATGTCAGATTCGAAGGTTTTGGTGGGCTTGTGACATCAGGCATGACACCTAGTCTAGTGACTAGTCTAGGACTAGAAGACTAGGAGGATCTGTGACGAAATAGTCTAGTAGTAAATGAACTGTTTTGATTGATGCAAGTGCAGTCCTGTCCCAAGAGATAGCCTAAAGCTCTTTGAAATACAGACTAGCAGACTAGCTCTAAATCTAGAACTTGAGCATATCCATGGCCAGGACGTGCAACAGATGACATACTAGCTTCTGCTTTGGATTTCCTCTGGCGTTTACTTTTAATTGTTTAATACAAACACAGCCTTCAAACTGCAGACGACTTTGTTTTACTGTCGAAAACTGCCTTGCGCAATCTTCTTTAGCTGACTTACAAGTTAGCAACAAGAGTGAAAAAATCCTAATTTCCCTAAAGTACGCACTTTTTCATTGAACTTTTCAAAAATACGTGAGTGTGTCTTCCCGTATAGACCTACCATGAACAGAGATCCGAAATACGGAAGTGGGTGTGTTTTGTTAGGCGACCATTTTGTCAGACGAATGACGGGAAAAGAGTCCGCCACGGGTCAGAGAGACAGAAGTGGGTCATATGGAGATGGAGGAAAGTCGGTCACCCACGGGTGAAACACGGACCCCTGGCTCGTGTGGTGAGTAAAGTTTATAATATTATCAACTTGAAATGGATGCTCGTCTTCCTACGAGGTATCTTGTCTACATTTAACGCAGTTTTTGTTAATAGAAGGTAAAAGTTGCAAGTTTAGGATAGAATCGGGACATCTTGTACGGGTTTACCCAGTTCGGCGTTTTTGTAGGCCTCTGCTTAGCCGCATTTTGCTTTGTTCAAGGCAAAAACTAGGTCAGTCACTTACTTTTTCCTGACGCGTTTGCTGGAGAGGCCAACATTATGCATCGCTGCATGTGTGATAACTCTATGGCAAATTTTAGTCATAACGCAACTTTTAATATTATTTTATGTAGGATTGTAGGCGGACGCAAAGTTGGCAGGTTTGAGTAGTTATGAGGTCATTCGCTGAGAAATGGGTCACCGTATCACTACATACAGCTTTCACCCAAAAGTGCTAAAATTTCTTTTTCCTGGAGCGAACGCTTTTGCCGCCAGTGACGTAACAGTGCATTTTTCATCAGTGTGACTTTATTATCGGAGGGCAAAGTGGCGTTTTTCATACAAGGGTATGTTCTACTTTCCTAAAAGGATTTCTTATTTTACGGAAGCGGTCAGTCAATTTAGACTGCTGTGTGTTGAGTGTGTATGTCCTTGAATTGATGTCAGAGATTTTTTTTGCTTTTTAGTGGCCTTACTGTTTACAGTATTTATGTGATAATCGGCCATAGATTGAGTGACCTGTTACAATTTTGTAAATTTTCCTAGATTTGCATGATTTTGTGGTAGTTAAACTTGTCACATATTTGAACGTGGTCAGATTTTTCATCTATCATTCATGGGATATGGATAACATTAATTAAACACATGTTATTTTTGTGTTTTCCCATGTATTCATCATTTGAAATTTGTGTTGAATTATTAATACAGGAGAATTCATTTTTGTAGGCCTGTTATTATGCTGATTGTAACCGCTTTTTCGACCTCATGAGGTCACCTGTCGCGAAAGGCCGGCCAAGCGGGCTTGCATAGTCGATTCGGCGGAGCGGTGTGTTTGTCTTTGATGACAAGGTCAGGCAATGTAATTGCTGGTAGGCCTGAACTCGGTCAGTCTGACAGTACGATAACCCAGGGTCATCTACTGTGAGATTGGACGAACGGAAGGCCACTTCGGGTCAAGATGACCTACATGGAAGAGCCTATCGACCAATCAGAGTCTGTAATTTCGTCCAAACTAATTTTCTGCCAATAGCGATTGAAGTAGGTTGACGCGGATAAGAAGTAGGTTAAGTAGGCCAAGCCAGGCAGCGAGCCTTCTTTACCCCCCCCCCCCCCCCCCCNCCCAACTCTTTTTTTCCCCAATGCACTTAGAGGCCTATTTATATGACACATTCCTGACACACCATTGCTCAGACCCACAACGTGTGTGCTGGAACTGAAAACGAATCACAGTGACACACATTCTCTAAATAACGGCTCCATATTTAGGACTGCTGTTTGACTTTCAGTTTGCCAGCGACTTGGCAGTAAAATTCTAGACTGCCATGGGAGGAAAGCTTAGAGACTGAGATGTTCGGAGTTCTGTTGCCTAATGCCAGTTCATCTGACTTCCTTTTTTTTTTTTCATATTATGGGTTTTAAACTTATGAAGTATGTAGGTCAGCCTGGGTCTCAAAGCTGGATACGCCTGCGTAATAAATGTAAAGAAAGGAAATGATAGCCTGTGCCGTGATGCTCCGGAATTTTACTGTAAAAGCTCGCGTCTTAGAGACACTCAATTAGGGGAATGAATTCATTTTAATTTTCTAGCATTCTATTGTATGTGGCAAAATTTGATTTCATAATGTCTCCCCCATAGAGCCATTATATATATTACTTTTCGCTGGTTGCAAAATAAAGAGCATAAAAAGCGGACCATCGAGCTGAGGAAACGTAACGAGGCTTACACCGAAAGAGTAATGGAGAAGAGAGGTCATTATATTGAAATACATGTATATAGCAGGATGCATCCTTCAGATTTACACAGTGCTTTCAAAGAGCATCTGAACTTGTTTTTGATAGCTTTCTGTGTGAATACATTCGTGCCAACCAGAAGTTTATCATTGGTCTTCCCAAGTGTGGTAAACTATTCTGATCGGATAAAGCTGCCAAAGAGTCGAGTCAGTTTCAGCCTTTGCACTGAACATGCTCATCCTGCGTGAACATACGCAGTGGCCTTTAAAAGATGCCTTGACCCTATCAGCTTTGCATGAGAGCATTTCGAAAAAGAAAAAAAAAGTGTTGTGCCAAACAAATTAGAATGGTCAATACAGAGATTTTTGCTGCAGATAGACTTCGACTTATAGGTCCCAAAGACTACTAAGAATGGTTCAGTTCTGGCACATTGCCAGTGAAACCCCTAAGCCTATTATTTCTTCTTTTCCCTCAAGCACGACTATTCTGCGCTCTCTCCATGAATGGATGTTCGTAAAATGCGTTAAAAAAAGAGAGTGAAAATGCAAAGGCTAATACGTTTTTTTTACTGCCCGAGTGCAATGGCTGAGTTTGTCATGCCCACGTAGTGCTTGATTTCAGATGAAGATGCATGTCGTGGATCTGTGAAACCTTTCAGGCTCGGTCCTGTGTTTTATGAGTAACTTGCTGTAACCACAGCAGAAGAGTTAGATCTTTCCTCGGGAAAATAAAAGAGGTGTGGGAGGAGGGAGGGTGTTCGTCAGACATAGATGAGAACTTTCAACTTTGAGGGTTTCAGCAGAGGAAAGGCACGGACTCCCCGATCATCAGGGAGTTCGACTGAGACAGATGTTCCACGAAAATTGTCATGGTTCATTCATTATTCACTCTGTCTTGTGAATCAAATAACAAGCTAGAGGAGGTATTATGACTACCAATTTTGACATTTTTAATATAGTTAAATATAAATATAGGGTATAAGCTGCAGAAACTTCTGAATATAAATTGTTTGCTGTGACCTTTAAGATAAAATGTGTTTATAAGTGATTGTTGGTGTTGGCTACCAGTGACTTTCCCTAGTTCTCACTTATGGTCAGACTGATATTTAAAGTTTTAAAAGAATATGGCTAGTCAGTGAAAAGGGACCTGCAGTCTCGGAACTTTTGCAATTTTTTTTTTTTGGGTAAAGATTTCCTCCTCCAACGTTCATCAGATCCATGGTTCGTATACATTGTGCACTGTGTCTCACAAAATAATTCAATCCTCCTTTTTTTTCTTTAATTGGTCAATAACTTCGATGATAATCAAGCAATATATTTCAGATTTTGTAAACATGTACTATATCAATATGGTATGGAGCATAGTCATAATATATTCTCACACTGTAATGGAGATATAAACAGAGCAACGGTTCTCTGAAAGAAGGGATCACAATTATTCACAATATATGCGGAAGTATTGGGACAACGGTCCTAGAGAACTACGGGTTGCACTGATTGAAAATCTCCATAAGGTTGAGAGGCTCATGAACAGAAAGAAGGAACCATGCGATTCAAGGAATATGAAATCAAATCCTCTTGGGAAATAGATATTCTGTGTCTCCACAAGAGACTTAGGCTTAATAATTATCTTTTAAGCAACAATGCTGTTTCGTATGTTTGAGCGCAGAGAAAGGAAAGAGGGGTCGAATTTATTTTTTAACATTCCTCAGCTCTTTAAAAGAAAAAAAAATGAAGAAATGTCTACCGAAAAATTGTACTTTCTTTGAGTTTGACGGGCCCTTCCAGATAGATGCGGTGAACCAACCAGAAAATGATTGTCGACGTGGTTTTTTGACAATTTAAGTTCCCGATGATCCCAGGGTATTTTAGAATTAATAAAAAAACTTATAGACTGGCATGCTTTGGCCATTAAAAAAAAAAAAATGCAAAGCCACTGGAAATGCTTCCTAAGGGCATCCACGGGCATTTTTTTTTCCATCATAAAACGGGAACGCAACTCTGAAGTGCAGTTTTTGAAACATGCGTGTCAAAGTTGGTGCTGTGCAGACATGGTGGATTTCATCGAAATGTTTAAGATATCTATCTGTATCATTGATTCAGCCAGCCTGTGTGAAAATCTTATAGCATTATCTCCAAAACACAATTTTATAACCAAAATGGAAGTTCAGATTATTTGTGACAACCCGTATTTGATAGGCCAGCAAGGAGTGAGGAAAAGGGGAGAGGACAGGTCTCATCAAGGGGGAAATGTAAAAGCCAAGTGTCTGAAGTTTTGGGGGAAATCAGGCCAAGATTGCCAACAACATTGAGGTCGGCTTGCCACGTCTAGACTGAACTATCAGAGCTAGGTAAATGTCAACATCCCCCTTCCTGGACACCAAAATCAATCAGGGGCTTTAATCAACCAAAATCACTTCCGGGCATTCTGCTAATGTTCGGAAGCGGGCGGCGTGGCAAGTTATGTGGCGCTTTATGGAGTAGACAGTAGGTTCAGAATTTCAGAAGGAAATTGGGATGTAAAGAGAGAGAGAGGGGGGNGGGGGGGGGGGCAGGATTATTTGTTCTTTTTTCAGTGCACTGCCAACGGAGAATGAGTGTGGGTGGATGTGTCAAAAAATTAAACTTTGTCTTAAGCCCCTCATCTTCTCCTCCCTTTGACACCTCCTCTCTTCCCAGAGTTAGCCCCACAGAATACTCAACCGAAATTGAGAGCAGGCAGTGGGATTTATTATTTTCAGTTCTTTAATGCACTTTGCCTTATGGCTGTATCTTGGAAATTACCATCTCTGCATGCTCACCAGAAGCAGAAGTTGCACATAAATGATTTGATAAGTTTCAGATTTTCGCAAGATGGTTCGCTACACGTAGCGCGTAGCCTATGACGTTAGAGTTGGCCGACGGCCGTCTTAGATCTTGTCTCCTTCACTGCCCATTGAATGTTGGAAGTAACGATAAATGCATGGCCCAGCCTTAAGTTCTGCGATGGAGAGATAGGGTAGGATGAAGCAAATAACAGTGACCAATGATCCATGTGCTGGTGGTTAAATCATCATCACGGAAGTAAATGCAATTCAAAGGATTATGATGAGGAAGTAAAAGGAAGACAAGAGGACGCGGGTGGGTGAGGGGCAGTGGAAACAACCGAAGAATTAATGACAGCTCTAACAGTTTTTATCAAAGCTCCAAGGAAAAATTACATCTGTCATATACATCGTTACACCTAGTTCTCATGTCTGCGTTTATAACGAGGTAATAGGATGCAGAATGTGGCAAATTCGGGTGATGGGCCGCATGTGTGTCCGCCCATTTTTTGTGGGTAAAGTCGAAGAAAATCAGGAGATTTGTTTTAATTATTTGAGTGAAAGACACAATCAGAAGACTAGACATAAAATTTTGTCACTCTGTCTAGTAGATCTACACAGGTTCTCCATAACATTGCAAGGCAGAAATCGGCACTAGCAACCGCAATGCCGAAGCCTAAATCGACTTTTAATTTTACCTATGATTACTTTCCGAATCCGGTTAGCAATAGGTTCATCATGCAGCCACGGTGGGATAATTTGATAATGCAAAGTCTAATTTGTGATTTTTTTTTTCCAATTCCATCTTATTCCTTTAGGCTGGAATATCACAGTTCACATATGTGTATAATTTAGTCATACTTATCGTTACTGAAATAGGAGGAGGAAAGCGAACCGTGTACATTCAGAACACCGCCCACTAATTAGAAATTAGCTTGTGATCTCGGTTTCATATTCATGTGCTTTGTTTGTACGTTCCGTCGGGCCGTATGCTCTATTCGGAGACTGATTCGAATTAAACTTCCCTTTCCTCTTCCGATTCCTGATTTTATCCCTGTTTACTCAGAGAGTTGGTCAGGGTAGCCCATTGAAAGCAGAGTGAGGGACCATTGCATTGCCTTTTCAGTGATGGCTCTCTCTCTCTCTCTCTCTCTCTCTCTCTCTCTCTCTCTCTCTCTCTCTCTCACAGAAGATATAGGCCTAGCTTGTCTAGGTCTGTAAGTCAAGCACGAGATTCCAATGATCATTGACGCTCTGCGGTTCTTGACCCGTTGTGGTGCAGTACTCCAAGCGAACCGGCGTTTAGGTCCGGCCTAAGGAAAAGACCGATTGGTCAACTCCATCAGTTTTAAGATTCGGATTTCTTTGGATGATGTGACTCAAGGAAGTCATTCTGTGCAAGATAGTCTAGTTGTGAGCCTTGGGATGCTTTTCTCAGCCGTACCTTTCCTCATTCCATCTAAGACTCCACTTTTGGTGTAGATGGGCGGTGTTTTGTTTTTTTTTTCAACTTTGCAGACGTTCATGTTAAGTGAAAATTTGGCATTTTGCTTTTGACGTGGCTTGATGGATTGGTCTGCATCTGTAGTTCGGTTATGGCTTGGTACGCTGGCCAGCGTTCGCCTTTTCAGGGTATGGTGTGGTGGGTTGACTTTCATCTAAAATTTTAGCCATGACAAGTTTCATCTCAGGCTTGGTGACTTGGCCAGCTTCAATAGTTCAGTAACAGCTTGATGGGTAGGCCCGCATTCCATAATTTGAGGGCTGGCATGCATCAACATTTTATGCTGTTGTTGTTTTGCGCAATAGGTTAGCTGTTTTCCTGTTTTGTGTTTTAGGCTCTCCATCTTCCACTGTATCAGTCAGCATAATGATATTGGGTTGCTGCTGTTGTTGAAAATGCGCAGAGACAGCATGATTCACTTGGTTAAAGAGTATGCCCTCGTTGCACTTGGCGTTACCAAATAAATATAAGTTAGTCATCACACATTCACGGGGCGGTGTGTTTACTGAGAGCTGTGAGGGGACTTCAAGAATGGAAATTGAAATTTGGTAGAAGTGACGTTGTTCTTGCTTACCAATGTTCCCACCCTGATTAACAGTTATTATTTGCAAGTATATTTAATGACGATTTAGAGGGTCAGGAGGAAACGTTTTTTGTTTGTTTGTTGTTTTGTTGTTTTTTTGTTTGTTTTTTTTTGGGGGGGGGGG
>JAWQUT010000072.1:1490309-1518048 GCA_033807755.1 Ellobium chinense
GGGGGGGGGAAGGGGGAGATACATGAAGTACAGTTTAATGTTTGAAGACAGATGGTTGCATGCGTGATTTGGGCGAAATGAAACTAGTGTAGGCCTAGATGGACCAAAAGCAAGGTTTAACCAGTTTGTTCTGATGGATTTTTCAGCACACAGTTCTAGCAGGAAGAAGAATGAAAGTTTTCTGAAATGTTAGTGGTGATTCCTCAGTTTGTTGGTCTTGGTGTCGTGTTGTAAATTATTCACAGTAAAGGCTATGGGCTATTTGGGGAGCATGGCCTGCAAATATTTGGAGAAGCGGTCAGTTTACAAATAGATGATACGATTGTCCTGAAATCTCATTTCCCATGACGAAATTCACGTCCTGAATGTGGGAATTCTGTAATTCGTCATTTCATTTTCTGAATCTTGCATACACTGGGAGTCACGACTACGATATTGTTTGTTTGTAGTTTGTTTGTTTGTTTGTGTGGGTTTTACGGCGCTTTGGCATAATTATGGTCGTATTTCGTTTTTCTATTGTTAAGATGGGTAGAATTTTCCTATCAGGTTTGATCGCACAGCGCCAGCGGCCGCTAGGTCTACTCTCCTACGATTTTAAAACTGTCGGTGGATTTTTAGCGTGAGCACGGACCACTTAGTTTTTCGTTCTTATCCGAGAAGACAGACGCCGGTTCCCCTACCCCGAAAATCAGAGTGTGATTTCCCATTGGTATTGTTACCGTGACTTGGTGCCAAAACAGTATGATATTGAAAAGATCGCTTCAAAATTTCCGGAATAGGAGCATTTATAGACCAGATAATACACGTATGTTTTTAGGTATAAAATAATCTGGATGTCTCTTTAAGTAGTGCCAAAGTTTTTCGAAATTTACAATTCATGCCACGGGATGGGCGAACAAGTGTGCAGACAGACGATAAGTGGTAACGATGCCATTTTTTAACCAACTTGGCCTACTTTAACTAGAGAGACAAGTCTCAGTGTGAGAATATAGGCCTAACGGGAGTGGCAAAATTTCACTGCAGGAACTCTCAAATTTGTTCCTAAATAAACCTTCGGCAACTCGCAAACGCCTCGCCCAGTGAGAGCCAACAGCAATCAGTATAGACTCAGAGGTTTTGCAACACTTTTCCCTGATATTCAGTCAGAATATGCCGTTGTCGTTGTTTCGACAATATTAAAAAGAAACATGATGTTTGTGGTTGGTGGTTGATCGTAATGACTAAAGAAAACGACAAAAAATATCAGTGATGCTTCATGAAACAACACGTCATGCTATGATTTACAGAACGGGCAATAGCAGTTCAGTTTAAAGTTTGGCTACGATAAATGTGTGACAGACTGAGAAAATGATTGTGTGTGAAGGGACACGTAATATTAGAATGAGATTGTATGTCTCCTATGAAGGATTTATTAGAGAAATTTTAGATCGTTGATATGTTTTTGGTGACGGAGACGACATTTCGGTATGCCATATTTGGCAGCGTTGTTGTCGCGTACGTAGCTTAAGACTCAGTCTTTAGATAACGGGTAACTCTTTAGATAACGGATAACTGTAAAAAGTTATTTCAAACTAAGCAAGCAAGAAAGGGAACTTGTTGTAGCATTTCACAGCCATTTCGGTGTTGTCTCACCACCATATCAGACTTCACATAAAATGTCTTCCAGAACTCCTGCAAAGATTAATGCTGATTCCAGTACTCAGAATTAAGTAATCTGATGGTACTCATACTAATATAATATCATTATGTTTACCATTGGAATACGGTGCTCTTTTTGATGCTCTCTCACAATGTGATCAAGTGTATGAATGCGACACAGCTGTGTAGGCCACACATTCAATGTGTCAGCTGTTTCCTTTGTTTGTGAACAGAAAACGCGGATAGATTTCACTGAATTTGAAAAATGTTATTAACTTTAGTAATTGTTTATTTCCTTTCCAGAATGGTCGAAAGATAAGCAAGCAGACAGAATGGACCGCCCCTCCAGCCGGCCGCCGGACACAGGTCAAGGGAAGGATACTCGGGCAGGTCGGGTGACCGCCGGAAGTCCTCCCGAGGTCCGCCAAGGACTGGACCCTCCGACCGCTCACAGGGGTCCCAGCCGGGCTAGCAGCGCCAGCAGTTCGGGCAGTGATCACCGGAGCCTACAGTCACCAGTGTCTTCTGTTCATCCACAACAGCGAGTATTTACTCCAACTTCACCGGTCTTACCCCCTTCACCGTCTTCACAACACACCCGAGACAGACGAGGCTCCAGGCTGTCGAGTGGATCAACTTCTTCACTGTCAGACCAAAGACCCACAGATTTGGCCATGCCTAGCGCGGAGAGTAGAAGGATGTCATCAGAGCAAATCTCGGCATCGCCCAGAGAAAGATCTTCATCTATCTACGGTCGGGACCGCTCGGATTCTTCGCCGCATCAGCTGGCTGGCATGCCCACGTCCACAAAACGTTCGTCCTTAGAGGACAGACGGCCCTCCATGGACGAGTCTCCACCAGGTCATTATCCTCAACCGCTGCCGTCAAGGCACGGGATCGGGCGTAGTTCTGGGGATGTTGATCAGTCACGATCGGTGGATCCTGCCCTGTTACGTCACATGGAAATGAATCATGGTGTGTCTTTGGATATGTCGCACCGTCAGACTTCTGTAAGTCCAGGACTGCTTCCTCGGGATGGCAGAGCTGGTCGGAGTGTCTCAGATCAACGTAAGTTCAGTCAGTTTTGTCCTTCAGTTTTTTTTCCCTCCTAATGGATGCGCCAGCAAGTTGCAAATCAGTCTGTATGAGAATATTCATAATACGGTCAAATCTCGGTAATCCACGTATGTTTGTCTTTTGTCCATAGAAAACTTTACTACAAAGATGTACCTGAATTATTATTAAGGTTCTCCTGAGTAATGAATAAAGAATAATAAATCAATATGTGCATGAAATTGACATGCTATAACAAGATACCCTGTTATTGTGGTACATATTATTGAAATTCCACTGTATTCCATTTTATAACGTGTATGACGTATTTTCCACATTGACAAACTCGAACTTTCAGGGGACAAGACAATAACTTTAGTTTGTATGTTATATGAGTTCATGAGTAAAATGTGATAGTGACAGTGTGAAGAATCTCCAGTGATCCACATTTGTTTACAGCAGCATGAAAAAGAAATCTCACCATCAGTACACAATAATGCTTGGCCTCATCTTGAATTTGGCGTGTGGGATAATTTTTTTAATCTGCATGTTCCTGTCAATAAAAGAGAATGAAAGAAGCGGCCACAGATTAATTCAATTATGTCAGCACAATTTTTCTGGAGTAAATCAGTAATAACTACACACGTCTACCTTCTCGGTTATGTTATTGCATCGAATTTCACTACTTCGGTGGGCTGGAGAAGAGTATTTATACAGTGAACAAGCTAGGAGCTCCTGGCATTGTAGGTGAAGAGCTTAGGACCAGAACGCAGCTAGCGATAGACGTTTTCCCAGTGCATAAGTTTAGAAGCCATGATAGAGCTATATTCAAAATTCAGCTTAGTCAAATGCTTCCTCCACCTGCTGTAAATATTAAAAACGGATACCTCGTCGTCATCTCTGTTTTCATTTAATTAAAGGGTGTGTAGGAAAGGAGAGTATTGATTAAGGGAACATTCGTCTTGGATTCTTTAGCATAATCTCATATTCACAAACCTTTCCTAATAAACGTAGAGGATAATTACAGATGGAACTCAGGAACTGGAATTCCAGAGTATCAGACAGCCATCGCACTCATGCAGGAGAAAAAAAACAAACTGCGAATAACGTCACGCTGATTCAACATTTGCCTTTCTTTTTTCTCTCAAGGTTTAGAGAAATTTAGCGCCCTCAATCTGTTGCTTAAAACAAACCAGTGAAAGGCAGATGTGGTTCAGCTCTTAAAATTGGGATAGTAATAACATGTCAAAACTCTACATTTGTTTTAATAAGAAAATAAAGATCAGTGGAAGATCATAGTAATATAAACAACCCAAATCATTAAAAAAAAATAATGCCTTAAGCAAATGGGGAATAAGTGTGAAGATATGTTATGCATTATTTTTTACTTTGCTTGGACGCATTTTTTATTTAAAAGCTTTGCACTGGTGTACGTGTGGCACTGTTGTGGTGAGGAAAAACATCATTTATGAAGACGGGACGATTCACTCTTAATACAAGGATCTTGTTATTTTTGATGAGTGCCCTATTACACCTCAGTGACCTGATGGCAAAGCCCGAGCGAGATTTCTAACCTTTGCTAAAAATAATTCGAACAAACGACAAAAAGGTCAGTTAGTAGTCTGTAAAATTATATAGTGACTGATGTAGATTATGAACACAGTCAAACTGCGCTTAATATAAGCAGACTGATAGCTAGTGATCTACGGATTTTTCAAACATCTCCGCCGCGGACACTTATACAGAATGAACTTGTTCGATGCGAATACCGTGCCAGACCATAATAAATTGCGAGTGTCTGAGGCGATCAGATTCATGTGAAATCAGCCATTGCTCTCACATAAAAAAAAACAAACCAACAGGCTACATATATACTTATTTATATTTTGCATGATGCGTGTTTCGAACAACCATGCGTAGATGTCTGCAGAACAGTCGTGCGAGCAAAGAAAAAAAATGGAAGTATTGAAGTGCATGGGAGTAAGCTTGGCAATTTTGTCGGCAATGTCGCATTATATCCACACTTAGAACCCGAAAACAATAGGGACCCGAAAACGAGCTTTAAATAGTCAGGGTCAAGGGTTGTTTGGTTTTTTTTTTCTGCCATCGCAATTTGTTTGGTGCGATGCATTTGTTTCTCTTTAGTTTTCCAAAATACCATCACTCAAAACTAAGAGATCTCAAAAAAAAAAAAAAGGAAAAAAAAGCTTTTGCGTAACTTCACTTGCGCAGGGTGATAAAATTTGATTCGAGACAAGAAGGGAGTCGGGACCCTAACGAGTTTTTTTGTTTGTTTTGTTTTAGTACACTAGGATAGATCTAATGCTCCACACATTTAAAAAAAAAATGATTGCATAACTTCACATCAGTGTGCAGAGTGATAAAATTTTATTCGAGAAAATAAAGAAGTCGGAACCATAATATGATCTGGTTTTATTGTTGTTGTTTTTTTTTTGAGTACACGAAGTTTGAGATTGGGAGGTCATACTGTTGTAGAAATCCGCTTGATTTTTGACCCCCCCCCCCCCCCCCCCCCCCCCCCNCCCCCCCCCCGCTACATGTAACACGCCTTTTCCACGCATGATGTTTTTATTCCTTCCTGTTTGTGCAAAGGGTTATCATGGCAACTGATGCGAGAGAGCGGTGAGGGTCCATCGGGGATCAAGGCCGAGACTGTTGAGAAACTTATACCAACGCATTTGCAATCTCTCTCCCCACATCCTGTCGCAGGTACAGCTGTGTGTCTGTCTGTCAGTCTGTCCGTCCGCTCGTCCGTCTGTTTGCGTGCTTATCAGTTTGCTTGTCTCGCTTTTTTTCTTGGCCCGTCTACCTTCTTTTGTCTGTCTGTCTGTATTTGTTTTTCTGTTAATCTGCCGGCTTTGTGGTCAGTTGTATGTCAGTCTGTCCGTCCGTCCATACAACCCGATATTTTAAAGTTCATAGTTATGTGGGAAAAGCGGATGTTTAATGCACTAATTAAATAGTAAATTCAGTCTGCCTGTATCAGTCTTCCCACCCTGAAACGCCTTTCTCAAGCTTCGTAGAAAATTGTTTCTGAAATCATTACATAATCATTCTATTCGCTTACTTTTTCTCCCACCGGTGCAGTAGTTAACCATCATGTATTTGTAGATCAGCCATCGCACTCATGGAGAAGAAAAAAAAATGCGTACATGTAGATTGATGTACATGTACTGTATATCCATATTTCCAGTTACCTTACATTTTTCAAACAAACATGCTTAGATTACACATGGCGGTCATGCTAGAAATAAGGAAAATAGGTATTTGAGTGTACGGGAACAGGTTTCGAAGCTTTGTTGGCAATACATGTTCGCATCGTCATTTTGTTTAATTTTTTTCAAGGAAGCAGGAGTAGAAGTATACCCAGAGCGGTCGCTCTAGGACGAAACGATTATATTTCAGTGTACGGGAACGGGCTTAGAAGTTTTGTTGGCAATTTCGCAGAATGGAATCACACTTTGAATTTCTGGGACCTCGAAAACAAGTTTCAAGGATTCGTGTGTTTCTCCTTGACCTACCTACCTACAGTCAAAATCTCTGTTCTGATCATCATGGTTTGTTTGGTGCCATGCTTTTGTTTCCCAAGAGGTTTTCAAAATATCCTCATGCAAAATTTGATTATGCTTTACGCATTTTTAAGAAGTCACTTATTCACGCGGAATGAACATCCTCATTGCAAAGGCTGCTGGATGCCTCCTGGGTAATTAATGGGTTTTGAATATCATAATTAATCAGTTGTTTTTTTCCTCTGTTATGAGCACCGTAGTCTGTTTGACCGTGCATTTATTTCCCTAGAGGTTTTCAAACCCCATCCCCCGCGCAAAATTTGATAGAGCTGTACACAGTTACGCAATATTAAGAAGTCGCTGACTTACGCAGAATAAGCATGCTTATTGTAAAGGCTTGTGGATGTAACCTGGGCAATGAATTACTGAATATTGATATATATATAATTAATGGTTTCTTTTTCCTTGCTTCACCAGTGGTAGCGAGTGAGGGGACAGATCTGGGAGAGAGAAATCCACCCCAGTCCGAGTTGAGTACCTATACCAGTCTGGAGCAAGGTGAGCACTTAATTCCAATTGAACTCTTTACTGAGTTAGATTTTCTGTTGAGTGAAACAGGCTTATGCACAGCTTTTTTGTCAGCATAAATAGATCTGATTCCTCCTAAGAGTGTTCCCTTTTTTTATTAGCATGCACTTGGAGTCTGTCATCACGAGAACCGATCTAAAATTTTGAACAACATGATATCATAATTTGCCTTTTAAAGGCATCGGTAGGAACAAAAATAGCTTGACCTGCGCGTTTAAGACCAACAAGAATTATGGAATCGTGTGGTTTCTGACTGACTGCGTCCACAGTCTTTATCCATGCTCATTTATGTTCCTGTCTGTCTTCCGTCCAGCCTTTTGATGATGTTTCCCTGTAATTTGGTTCCTTCAGCTCAATGGAAGTCCGACCTAGGATACCATGATGATAGCAAAGATGATGATGACGATGACGAGGGGCTGAGGAGAGACTCGACTGACTCACCACCGCCAGGAGGAGGCAACTTACCCTCTACGGTCATGGGGAGCTCTGGGATCCCGAGTCCAGGTAGGCTGGCCTGTCTGTCTGCTTTTCCCTTCCTTCCTCTTTCTCTGTCTCTCTTACTCTCTCTCTGTCTGTCTCTCTGACTTCAGCCTGTCTGTTCATCTGTTTATCTGTATGTGTCTGTCCACTGCATCTTTCCATCTGTTTGTCACTCTGTCTTTTTATCTATCTGTCTGTCTGCTTGCCTCTTTGTATTGTCTCCCTGCCTGCCTGCATGCCTGGCTGCTTGAGTGTTCACCAGCCTGTTTGATGTTTCTTATTTCCTGCCTTCCGCTCTCACACTTCTTTTTCACCTTCCTTGAAATGTGATATAATTTATTCATTAGTTCATATTATATATTTCTTTTTTTTTTGTGGCTTCCCTGTGCCGCAGAAATTCTGTGTACGTGTGAAGTCGTTGTGCTTTCATGCTGTGTATTATACATTCTTACGTTTTCATTGCTCCTCTCTAACCTTATCAGCCGGACTCAGTGTCCTGTCTGATACCATACCTTGTTCTTTCTTTTACCTTTTGCAGCCTTTTGGAGTTCAAATTCCTTCTCTTCAGTTCAGTTCAGTTCAGTTCAGTTGAATTCAGTTCAATTCGGTTTATTTATCATTTGTACAATCGAACATGGGAGCAAGAAATACATCAAATGGAAAATACAGAATGCATTATTTATGAAATTAAGTCAGATGAATGTAAGTCTGTCCAGCTGGTTATTCTTTTCATTCTTCTGGTCCCTAAAGTTCAAGTCTTGTCTTGTGATTAACAAACATTATCTCCATCTCTATGCTGTTCATTATATTTTCAGTTTGTTATACGCGACGACGTTACAATAGTTAGGAATTAAAACATAATAGAGGCTCCCGCTGCACATTTTATGGCATCACCGCATAAATAACCTGAGGGAAGGGAAGGGGAGAGGTGGGGAGGGGAGTGAATCATGTCATAACAGAATTCAATTATTGTAAACCACTGAGTCATACACGTAAACTACAGGTGTAAACTGAATTTTCAAGAAAAATGTTTTTCGTCCACTTTGTGTAATAAAAATGAACTGAAGTAAAATACATGAGTGAACAAGAAAACAAGTCTTAAGATAGTGAAATTGCTGTCATTAAGCAGCTCTCCCTGTAGCCTTGTCATCGTAGGCCGGATGAGAGCAGCAATACCATAATAGTGCAATAGAACAGAGATGCAGGTGGATGATGCAGCGTATTGATTGTTGTAATTATGTTGAGTTCCCCGGCCTAGTGTACAACACTGTGTGGGGGCGGAAAATGCTGTCGATGCACAAAAATAGGTTTCTCTTGTCTGTCAGGCTGGCACTGCATTGACATTATATTCCGCAGTAATTGGTCGGGTGTTTTTTTTTTCTTTCTTTCTTTCTCTCTTTCTGGCCTGGTTATTGGGGTATAGGTGGTGACGACTCTGGCCTGGCTAAGCTTGCATGGCTCAACATGAAAGTGAAAAATGAAAATGAAAATACGACATTTATTTTACTCGGTGAGGATACTGATTTACAGTGTTATACAATGTTATGCATCGCAATCATTTATTACAGACACATAGAACAGTACACACCATACATGTAAAAACATAACATTTCATAGACCAGACTTAGACATATAATCTAGACTAGTCATTTTGGTGTATTTCTGTGTTGTCAATACTGTGCGATAAAATTTAATGTAAGCTACCGTTTGCCCTCACTCCGAAATGTAGTTTATTATCTGCACATCCTATGTTCTCCCTACCAATGGAGTATTTGAACCATGGCACGCGCTGAAAGTTTGATTAGAAATAGAATGGCAAGCACAGCTCACTCGTTCTAAGTGTGGATGATTACGAAATTATTCAACTGTTAGGCCATCGTGTCATAATTGGAGAAAAAAAAAAGATGCCATTGCACTATAAACTCATTTGCGCATGCGTGCCACATACCCACGTACATATGCACGTGTGCACACATACACATACTCATGTGCACACACACATACACACACACACACTCACACACACACTCACATTCACTCACACTCATGCACATACACATACACACACATACGCACTCACAAAGCCACACACAGATTTTATACAGTATACACGTGCGCTCCTGTTTCCGATAAGAATGTCTCCGAGTTTGCCAGTATATTGTATTTCTGACGTATGACGTCACCTTCGCCGGGTGGTATCTCTGCAACAAGTGGATGGTACCATTCAGGAACGGTGCGTGGGTTTTTAAAAAGGGCAGAGACAGCTGCTATCAGGGGAACAGTGTGTTTACAGGTGGTGCAGACATTTTAGTAAATAGTGTGAGAACAGTACACTAAAGGAACACGCCCTACAGTATATTTTTTTTGTACGGGAGCTGCTCAACAGTATCGAAGGTAAATCTACTTGGCGGATGACGGCCATGCGAGTTTGGTACAAGCACTTTCGCACACCTATAAATACAGGCGTTGTCTTGGTCATTAAAGAGACCTTTCTTTCTTTCTTTCCCTCTTTCTTTCATTTTATTATTTTTTTTCTTTCTTTCTGTCTTTCATTCTTTCTTTCTTTTTTGTTTCTCTCTTGCTCCGGTTGAAAAAGTTTTCATAGGGTATATCATTAGCCATAGACATAGAGATGTCTGACGGAAGTAGGGCAATAGTGACATTTCCTCACCACATACCACCTTGTCTTTTGCTCCCACAACTGTTCAGAGGATTTTACCTGATGATAGGTGCATTTGAGATCTTCTGGACTAAACCAGTCTACACTGTCAGTTATATCACTGCTTGCATGATTAAAAGAAAACCATCAGGGCATCACGGTCACCGCACGCCTTTCTGTAATTCCCTGTCAAATTAGATCTAGATATAATAATTATTATGGTATAACCATCATATTTTCATAAACTTTATAATAGTGGTTGACACCAGCACGCCATAACATGAAATCCATCACTGGGGAAAGCGCAGAGGACTTTTTTTTTTTTTTTGGTGCTCACGAAAAGTCGGTCGTTGCTTTTGACGAGGAACTAGTCTAGTTATTATTATCACGAATCCTGCATGATGGGTTTGTCATGTGTGTTGAGCAGAGAAGCCTAGAAATAGAATACTCCGGAGTGGCGGTAAAGATTAACAGATTTACAGATTTTATTCTCCTAAATATCAGTGACACGACATTGACATGCAATAATGGACAAATGACGGCAAGACAGTCAGTGAGTCACACATATTGTACAATTTGACTATTAAAAAAAAAAAAAACAAGCATAATATATAACTAGTAAAGTACAGCATATTCAAAAACTAAGCAGTGACAGATCTCGAAATTGGCAGACCTGTTTCATACAGACAGAAAAATATACTATTATCGATAATGTCTACCGTATCCGATAAGGTAATTATCAGTGGCGGCTCGAGACCCCGTCCAACCTCTCCCTCCCCTGCTGTTTCTTTAAATCACAAAAATAGCCCTAAAGGATCTGTAGCTAACAAAGACACATGGTTGTATTATAAGCGTAGCATTAAAACTTCAGAATAAGGACTGTAAGGAGTTCTGAGTTTTGTTTGGTATTTTTGGTAATCAATTATAATTTCTTTATATTCTAAATGAGTTAAATTTTATCTGGCATTGGACGGGTTGCACGTAATGTCGAGCCGCCTCTGATAATAATATGCTTGGGAAATCAGCTTTCAAAAAAAAAAAATATGCTCTGTTCATATCAAAATACAGCATTCGTCTGTCTCTTTGGCGGAGCCAGCCACAATAAGTAGGGCAAATTTTGAGATATGATTTATTTTTTCTCTTATGGGCATCCATATAATAATGTTTTTTTTCAGATGTAATGTTTCTTCGTCGTTAATTTAATTACAAGTTGTTTCATTTGTGTGTGTGTGTGTGTGTGTGTGTGTGTGTGTGTGTGTGTGTGTGTGTGTGTGAGAGAGAGAGAGAGAGAAGAGAGACAGTAGCTGCTGAATTGTGTACATCCTGCTTTTATGCTTCCCCTCATCATGCTGTAATATAGAAAGAAGTGACACTACTGAAGTGATACAACTGTCATGTACTGAATTGGAAGGCAGATATGTAATTTGGCTATCATTTGAGGGCAGTGTCTGTCAAGTGGATGCATGTTTCATCACAGTGTGGGAAACTGAATAATGTGCATTATGTAATGCAAAGTGTGCACTCTGTCATTCAAAGTCTGCACTCTAATACGAAATATGCACCCTGTAATAAAAAGTATGTACTTGGTAATACTAAATCTGCACTCTGTAATACAAAGTATGCATTCTGTAATATACATTATGCACTCTGTAATACAAAATATGCATTTTGTAATACGAAATATGCACTCTGTAATACAAGAATGCACTCTGTAATACAAGAATGCACTCTGTAATACGAAATATGCACTCTGTAATACGAAATATGCACTCTGTAATACAAGAATGCACTCGGTAATACAAAGTATGCATGTTGTAATACAAAGTATGCACTCTGTAATACAGTGTCGCATTCTGTAATAGTATTTAGTATGTACTCTGTAACACAAAGTAAGTCTTTGGCGGGTCATATTTGGCCTGTAGGTCCGCGGTTACGCACTACAGATCTAGGCGCTAAGAAAGAACCGGAGGAAATTGAAACCCGCTGAGGAAATGCGTGCTTTCATGCATGTGCTTGCCTGAGCGGCGAGGATGCCCCAATCGAGTTGGGAGTCAACGTTTATTC
This sequence comes from Ellobium chinense, assembly GCA_033807755.1. NCBI lineage: Eukaryota > Metazoa > Mollusca > Gastropoda > Ellobiida > Ellobiidae > Ellobium > Ellobium chinense. The sequence goes on from JAWQUT010000072.1 coordinate 1,502,322, forward strand.
TGAGACATTTAATATGAATCGACTTTCTCATCACTTTCTGTGCAGCGCTGAACAGTGGCATTAATATTGCGCTCGTTCTAAAATCAATAAGCAGCTCTTTTGTTTTCATAGCATTTATCAGCAATACCTGATTTCTCCCCATTAATGGAAAGAAAAGTCTGTAGCATTGAAATAAATGCATGTATCTTCATCGAATGGACCAACAATGAAACCCTTATTTTTGAATCTATCATCTTTATTAAATAGCATGCACCTTAAAGGAACAAGGGCAAATGCAGCCATAAGGATTCTATGACAAAGTTGGTGGCCAAAAAAAAAAAAGGGGCAAAAAATGCATTGCTTTTCAATTTCAAATTGCCCATGCCGGCAGATCATACAATTCAAGATTCATGCAACAAAATTTGTGTTTTTGATGATTCTGACGATTCGGAAATTAATGACTGGAGCCGGTAGCCTAGCTCAGGAAATAGCCACGAGCAGTAGTCTTTCCTAATAGCTTGATCGTGTCAGTGTGTCGGTGTGTCTAGGTGTTGTGACATGAACAAAACATAATATCATGACACAATTCACGCCTTCTCATTACATTGCGTCAAGCGCATTGGGTCCTGAAACCTTCTAATGGAAAGTCAAAGCATCGCCCACGGCGTCCTAGTTCTGTCGACACGGCACATTTAACGTTGTCTAAGGTCATCGGATCGCAATAAACACTATAATATTACATTTGTACAATTCGAACGCGAACGATATAGATCATATTATGTCGTCCGTGTTCGAATAATACGATACCATAATATGGTTTACTGTGGTTTACGGGATGGTTCAGCTAAGCTCTTTAAGTCAAACATACATCTGTGAGCTCTTCTTCGTCCCAGAAAGCTCAGCGTATTTCTTTCTTTCTTTCTTTCTTTCTTTCTAAATATCGTAAACGTACTTCTACATGGAGCAAAGAGGAAAATTGTTTAAGCAAATTAGAATCTTGAGGAAAATGTTCGCCTATTGTCACGATTCCTCTTTGACATTTTGTCTTTTTGGAATTTGCCAATATTAGCTCTTCATCTTTCGACCTTTGGAGCTGACTTATAAGAAATTGCCGCCATTTTCTATAATGTCTTCTCCATATTTCATTATTTTCTCAGATGAATTAAGAAATCGTTGTCCGAAGCTTGTCTGTATACGCAATATATAACGGTTTGCTGCCTCAGGAAAATTTACAGAATGTCTGGAAATGTGAGGAAAAGGTTAGTGGGTTTAAAGGACAAGATTTTAGGCTGCAGTGTAACGATGCTGGACCGCCATATTTATTCGTGACCCGAGTTTTGAGTGACGTGTTTAATACTCATGGCAGACTTCATAATGCTACAAAGTTGGACCTCCACAAATACACTGAATGGTAAGCCTTCTTCCTCTCCCCTTTCCCTCACCACACACTACACACACATTCGTTTCAAGCTGTCTGGAGTTACACTAATGGTAGATCGTTTTTGACACGGGCTTGTCCAACTCATGAGTAATGCCCTACGGCCTTATCCGTTACAAATATTAAAGTTAGACTACTTTTCTTTTGTATGAAAATACTCCCAACCGTCATTTGAGAGAAAGTAGGACACGGAGAGAAATTTCCTTTTTTTTTTTTTTTAATTGGCCTGGGGAGGAGGTTGGGAGGCTGAGGTGGAGGTGGAAATCGGTGAGTCCGTTCTTGACAAGGAAACTGTGAGACGACCTTGTCTGTCTGCAGTGCCTTCATTTTATTATGTCATCGAGATTTGGCGCCAGAAGATAATTTATTGCGTTTCTCCAGACGGAACTCTGGGTCAGCTTATACATCTCCGTGGGTTGTGCTCTCTCTCTCTCTCTCTCTCTCTCTCTCTCTCNTCTCTCTCTCTCTCTCTCTCTCTCTCTCTCTCTCTCTCTCTTTCTGTCTCTTTCCCTCTCCTCCGAGTATGCTTCTCAGTAGTGAGGTCTTACTGGTCATTATTTTCAAATACCCTATTAACCTGTCTCCGTTGCTGTCTCTCTTTCCGTCTCATCCCTACAAAAATAGTATAAGAAGGCGGGGTTATACATTTGTAGGTCATGCCGGCGGGTAAAGGGAACAGTCTTTGCATTACGCAATACCGCTGTTTGAACTGATGGACATTTTTTTTGTTTTTTTCTTCCTGTCCTTTTCTTGTCATCCGACCCCACTCTGACGGCAATAGTCTGGATCAGTTTACTTCGACGAATAGACTAGACTTTTCTTCTAAGAGTTCTTTTGCCTTCATCTTCCCACATCTCCCATTTCTCTTATGTTGCGACTGACTCTCCCCCCACCCCCACCCCATTTTTTTAAAAAATTTAACTGACAGGGGATTGGAAGTCAGTGTAGTGTTGGAACCTTTTTTTTAAGCGCTGATTTTCGATGTTCAGCTCGGAGCTGTAACGCTTTATAACCAGTGTGCTCACGATCAGCATCAGGGCTAGGTACAGGCCAAAAGCGTCCAGGTGACACTAAAGTCGGGCAACTGGAAAAGACCTTCTTTTTTGCCATTTATTATTGTCTGCATCAGAAGCACATCTGGTGTGGCCGGTTAATGGGAATTATTAAGAGGTTACCTTTGCTTTGCGCAGCAGCAGCAGCTTAGCTCAGTCGCTTTTGATCGGGATCTAGCTTTTGCAACGAGTGTTGTCCACTGCATTTTCTCGCAGTCCCTGAGGAGCATCAAACAGAGTTGCATTTTAGATCTAAAAGTATTGCGATTACCTCATGACGTTTACGTAAATCTGCAGTATTCTGCAAATGTTGCAATAAAGTGGAAGGTGTTTAAGCAAACTGCGATTAAGCGATTAAGTCGGTTGTATAACGAAGAGGAAAGGAGAGCGATGGACCAACTACCGTCGCGCGCTTATGGGTGCGTGTTGGTAGGACTGGGATGTGTCATTTTCTCCTGGAAGAGAAGCCGGATCCCGAGGAGCAAATGAAAAAAAAAAAATCGAGGAAAAAAAAAACTAGATCAAAGAGAAGAGAGAAAAGTGTGTCACGAAGCAAGATTTGCTGATGGTGACTGGTTTTATTTTAGCATCGGCAGATCGATAAGGAACGGTAGCCTGCCTCGCCCTACTCAATGAACGTGCGGCGTTGAAATGGAGGAGAACTGAGTGCATGCTGTAGGCTGGCCTAGAGAGAGGCGGCTCAATAATGAATGGAACTTCAAATGGGCTTTAAGCTTCAACTTACAATCCTCTTTCCTTTACTTTGCGACTGGGCGCCCCCCTCCCCCCCNACCCATTACAGACACCCATTTCCATTATTTTACTGTGTCCCTGCTGTCCCTTCAAAAGACGACATAGTCAGCTCTGAACAGTGTGTGTGTTCATGTTTCCTCTCCACGGACAATCCCCCCACCCCTCCCCCTTGAAAAAAAACGAAACAACTTTTTTTTTTCAGTGTCTCTATACCACCCATCTACTGTGCAATTCACCCCACGACCTTCCCCGAGTCTTCTTATGCCAAAGCATTTTCCTTCCTTCACTGACTGTGTCTCCTAATATTTCTGACTACGGATATCAAGCACACTCTCCTCCTCCCCCATTCCCCCAGTTGTGTATCAGCTTATTTCTACCGACAGTGAAACAAACAACTACACACCCCGGGCACGGGCCGACAGCCGTTCATCTGTGTCTTTATGAAACATTCCTTTCTCCCTTCCCACGCTCCCCTCTGTAATGTCTCTTTACTAGGCCAGTGTCTTAGTCGATATCGATAGAGTACTTTCGATATTGGCCGTCAGCGCCGTTCTTCATTCTCAAAGGCTGGGTTAGTCGATACTGTCAATAGTGGCGTTCTAATTAACTTCACTCAATTCTTTTCTGTTTTTTCAATTGTTAGTATTATTTTCTTAACGGTAAATTTGCGAAAGGTCTTCATTCCAAAATCACTCCTGGCTGTCCTAAACATGGTTTAAACTGCGATTAGAGATCCACCCGATAAAGTAAACAGAATCCGTACATTTCTTCATCTTCTTCCTTTTCTTCTTCGTCTTTTTCATCTTCTTCTTCTTCTTCTTCTTCTTCTTCTTCTTCTTCTTCTTCTTCACCTTCTTCTTCTTCTTCTTCTTCTTCTTCGTCATCATCATCTTCTTCTTCTTCTTCTCCTCCTCCTCCTGCATTCGATAAATTCGACTATTCTAAAAGCTCAGTCCAGTCTGGATGGCGTAATATAGCTCTGTGCGCAGGAAGTCGTTGCGGATCTCAAATCGTTTGCTTAGCAGCAAGGCTCGATCTAGGCCAGAAATTTACGCATGTGAAATTCGTATCGAATAACGAGGTGCACTTTAACTTATTTAAATGAGTGTTTAATACTGAGGCTTCTACAAGTAGCCCACATCCTGTAGGCTGCCTACAATGCCAAAATTGCGAATCTAGACATGTCAGTTTCTTAAGAACTCAGACTGTGAGGATAATGTCAAAACTGAAATGTCGTAACTGTATTTTATCATACATAATGCCAAACGGGTACGACTGTACACCACACTTTGCGCAAAACCTCTGAGAATGTGAAAATATGTCTGCTGGCTAACCCACTTCTCGAGAAAACAATACCGGATATCATAAACAGGATCACACTTAGAGAGGATGCCTCTTCTTAATTAATGTCAACACTATGCCTGTCCATGTACTACGAGTGAATGTAAATTTTAATAGTCAAAATTATTTGGATGCGCATTAACTGTAAACTTAATTAATGTCAACACTATACATGTCCATTTATTACGAGTGAATATAGATTTTAATAGTCAAAATTATTTGGATGCGGATTACCGAAAATTATGCCAATTTATTAAGAGTAATATAGCATATCATTTAATATTGTATAATACTTATAGATAGCATGTTAGCATAATTATTGTATTAGACTATTATAGACAGCTGAAGGTGTACCCCCCCCCCCCCCNCCAAAAAAAAAAAAAGTTCATGTCGAATTTCATGCCAAAACTCTTGCTGTCATGACGAAGGGAAGCGCTGCGCCCAACCCAAACAGTCTCCAAATAGGGCGGTTTCGCCTTGGGGCCGGTAAATAGTCAACAAAGGGAACTGAGTCAGGGTTGGGCAAGTTCACTAAGCTAAGAAGGTCAGTTCAGATCAAGTTCAGTTCACCAATGGGAAAGAAAACCCTAAGATCAAATTTTGCTCAGTTTTATGAAAATTGCGTAGTTTTCAGGTCAGATCAGTTCCCCTTGATGCTAAAATTAGTATAATGTTCAAGTTTTCGAGGCAGATGTGAACGGAACTGAAATTTAGGTAGAAAATTAAAGTTCAGGTCAAGCACCCAAAATAGCTGCAGTTCAAATCCAGATCATTTCGTCCTAAATAGCTTCTCATATCAAGTTCACGTGAATCGAACTTAAGTTAACGAAATGCGTTCTCAGTTCTGCCCAATCTTGAACTGAGTAAGGGCAGTATTTTGGGAGATTACGTAGCCACTCTTCACACATTGGTGTAACCAACGAATGTCGCCTTCCACATGATTTACAGAGAAACAGCTTGGATGTGCCATAGCGTTAACAAAGATGACGTCATGAATAATATCAGACTTGCGCGAGTGAACATTGTAACAGCTGAGACTTGAAAAGCCTGATAAGAATATTAATTTCGTGAACACTGACTTTCTCATGAACCCTGCTAATGTTACAGGTAAAAGTTAAATGGTTACATGAATTACGTTTACATAGATAATGAAAATTGAACAACTGGTTACTGATTTGCTCAGCAAACAATGCCCCTGGCCCTTTGCTCCTCCCTACCCTCCCCCTAAAAAATAAAGGGGTTGGGGGNGGGGGGGGAGGGGGGATTCGACTAACACCAACTTTCTCATGAACCTTGCCAGCGCTACAGTATAAGGCTTTAATATTGACGTGAATTGCATTTACATAAACAATGAATATTAAACAGTTGACTATTGACTTGCTTCGCAAAAAAAATGTCTGCCACTTTCCTCCCTTTACACTCCCTCCCCCCCTTTTCCCAGAAAAGAAAAGACAAAATCGGACAACACATAATAGAGACCATAATAATAATATAGTTATTGGTGTTGGCACCAGGGCATTAATTAGCCAGAAATATTTGGCGGGAATATGACCGAAAGCAGTCTTTTAGAATTCAACAATCTAAGACCAAAAATGGCGTCTTATCTTCCCTTATGCCCATTCCGAAATCAAAATCGTAGCGCTGTACGTTGCGTGATGCAGTTAATGATAAAAATACTGACAAACGCGTTAAATACGGAATACAGTAATAGTTTCGTTGGGGTTCTTCGGGTGGGCGGTTCTCCATCGTGTTGTGGTTTGGACATTCAATCTTTTTAGTCGACCCCATTCTTGCCCAATCATTTTCGGCCTGATTTCGGAATTACTGTAGAGCCACATTTTTTCCCCCATTTCTGTGATGTACAAATCTCGGCCATAGAATTCGACTTTCCGGTTTATTTTGGGACGGAGAGTGTTGGAGACCGTTTTCCACATTATTTCTCTCTATCTCGGGTTCAAGAGCACTCGCAGTTATGTCAACCGGTTTGAGTTCTGACTGCTAGGGCGGAAAGAGAGCGAAGCCGAAGAAAAGCCGAGTGTCTTACAGTAGTTGTGCAATATGGTTGCATGGTGTGACCTGATAACCCAGTTTCTCCCAAGTCGGAATAAACTGCAGTCAGAATAGACTTGACCTCTTATCTTCCCGCCCTATCGTTGCAGTCACACGCTCGCTCGCTCGCTCGCTCGCTCGCTCACTCACTCACTCCCTCCTCCCCCCNCCCTCTCTCTCTCTCTCTCTCTCTCTCTCTCTCTCTCTCTCTTATTCTCTCTCTCTCAGTTCTCAGTCTCTTGTTCTTTCTCTCTTTTTCTTGTTTCGTTTCTAGATTGTGCTTCTTTCTCTGTGTTCTATTTACAGTTCTTTTCCTTCCTGAACAGTTTCTAGTTATGGTGTTAATTGCCAATGAACGCGAGAGAGTACAAGGACTCAAAGATGAACAGGAGGGAAAGGTGAACGAGATGGAAATGAAGGGTAATGACCTGGGGAGAGAGATTGAATTAAAAGAAAGTAATATATGAGGGAAAGATTGGGGAGATAGGACTAGGACAGGAAATTTCAGTAAAGAGAAGAGAACGCTTGAAAAGGATACGGGCGCGAAGTCTGAGGTGAAAAAAAAGGTGCTAGTGAATTTAAGAGGGATCGAGAAAGTCAGAGAGCTATGAAAGCAAGAAGGAGAGGCCAACGAAAGAATCAGAAATGATCTGAGGGAGATGGAGGAAGAGAGAAACAGATGGATGAAGAGAGAAACAGAGGGGATATGCACAAACGGGATACAGATTAGACGAGCTTAGAAAAAGAGGTTGTGAAATTACGTAAGAGATAGAAAAGAGAGAGCCTAGATAACCGGAAGGAGCGAGAAGAGAGAGAATTAAGACGAGAGAAGTACAAACTTAATAGAGAGCTATTTGGCTGGTTAAGATTTGCTATAGATTGAATAAGTCACAATTCTGTTTCCGCTGAGTGACACACAAGTCACACAAGCACACAGGGAGATGAGAGGAGGTCCTTCACCTCGACCCCCATCCGCCCTAAAAAAAAAAAAAATGGATCAAAATGTAGATCGGGCGAGAAATAGATGCAGCCAATAGTGCACCGCTTACCTTCTTGGCTGACCTAATTTTTTCCCCTCTTTTTTGTCCCCCTTTTATCTTTGGTTGCGTTGCTGCCCCATTCAGGCCAGGAGGCGGAGTAGTTGTTGCACTGCTGTGCACTGGATTGCGTTGCATTATTTTTTGTTTAACTAAGCACTAGCGATGTGTAGTATATAGCCTCTCCCACTCCCACCCTTGTCAGAAAAGTGGGTTAATGTTGTTAGACTATATCTGTCCCTGTCATTTCAAAATTAGGTGATAATGATAGTGGTGTGCTGCGGCACACGGTTTTGGGGGGAGGGCTTGGTACGGAAACAGGAATTTAATAGTTTATCATCTTCATTGTTTTGGCTTTTCTTATCCCTTAAGTAATGCTAATGCTCCATTTTCAGATGGCAGGTGTTGAAATAGCTGCCTTATCCTCCTCTTTCTATATGGCAGGTGTGGAAGTATTTATTGCATCACACAATGTAAATGAATCAATCGATAAGTTAATTAATGTTCGGCGGATGGCATTTAACAAATGTTCATTATTTTTGTAATTGAAAAAGGTTTTATTTTACCCGAGGACCGCTCAGTATCTGCAAGATAATAAACTGCAGTCCGCTCATGATGATTTACAATGGATTTTATTTGTAGCGATGAGCTGGGATCTATCGAAAAGCCGGCTTGGATAAGAAGTACAGACCATCAGATGTCATATTTAATAAAATTTACGCTTTTAAACTGCTGTAACGAGAAAATATCTGAAGTCCAAGCTTTCTTCTACTTTGAATTGCCGGGTTGTAGTTATAGAGAGCCTAACACGAGGACATTATTCAGGGGCGGTCCAGTGACTAAGCTCTGGTGACATCATGTGGTCATAGTTTTTCGGGAAAAGACCGTGTGCGCCAGAGTCACAGTTTTGCAGGAAATACAAGAAACTGTTGCGTTGCGCTTTATTGTTGTAATTATTCAGTGGTGTGTACGGTTGGCTATCTCTGAAAGAATAAAGCTACGAGGAAACAACCCAGATGGAAAGATACAAAACATAAAACTCTGTATTATACATGTGCCCAAAATTTGGCCTAATTTGGGTAGGCTTATGCAGTATTCGGTCTTTTTTTTTTTTTTTTCGTAAGATGGTGGTTATACCGGAATGGCATTGAGTCTATGTCATGGATTTGGCTAGGGTAAATTTGGGCTTTGGGGGCTGTCATCAATAAAATGTTGGTAGGAATCGAATGTTGCCAGCGGCCATCCGTACTGAGATGAGATGTTCTTAGTTTAACACGGAACAGTGTAAGCTGATATGAAGATGGGAACCGCTGAATCTGAATAGCACACTGAAGAACGCCACAATACAGACTAGTTGAAGGAGAAAATCATGGATTCGTACAAGAGAAAAAGAAATTTAGCAGGAAAAATGTTTGCAAACAAATTGCCTACATGATACTTTCTATGCAGATGTGGAAGTTGTACAATTAATTTTGCTCCTGTTTTTTAACTGTTTTATCAGATATATAGTCAAACATTTTGATATCGCTACCGCGTGCCTAAGCCTGTGTATATGCATTGAAAACACATGTCGTTTTTTCTCGCTTTTTCGTCACCAAAAAAGCCGGTAATTCGGGTAGCCGCACCAGTTGTCGGGAAACGAGAATAATTGTAAGCTTAAGCTGTACGCTTCTTCAATCTATATATTTCAGTTTGCAACAAAAGACCGATCGTTTGGCTTATTATGTCTAGGGAATGTAAGTGCATTAAGTCACACACCCAAGCATTAAGTTTCATGCTGTGGCCCATGTGTATCATAATGACACAATTAGATCTATTTTTCGAGCACATTATTCGCACGCTATATGAGACAGCGATATCAACTCTTCAGGACGCTGCATCGTTTGTAGGAGAATAATGATAATGTAGGAGAATAATGATAATGTAGGAGAATAATGATAATGTATTCTGTAACTATAACACCGAGGGATTTGACTTAAGCAGGAGAAGATTTAACTACTGTGCCCTGCATCTACGAAAATTTTAGTATTTGCCGAAAACAAAATCACTTTTTGTGTAAAAGAAAAGCATACAGATTTCCTAATTTAACGAAGCCTTTAACGTCCTTTCTGAAAATTGCCAAGATCTCCCGACAAAAGTGCTAATGTCGTATTTTTTTCTTTAGAAGACGGGGGGAGGGTGGTATCTGTGAAATTACTGCAAAAAACTTAATTATTATAATATATATGAATATACTTAGTTTTTCTTTTTAAAAAAAATTCGTGCACGGCACAAGGTGAGATGAAGTTTGCCAGACTATTGACGTTGTTGTTGTTGTTGTTGTTGTTGTTGTTGTTGTTGTTGTTGTTGAGTGGGAAACAGAANTCCTCTGTATTACTTCTCATTCCCTGAGTTATGGTCTGCGTTTCACACTAATGTTGGTCTGGTCTTGGGTGCATTTGGTTTGAGCTCTCTCGTTAAAATTTGCCTTGGGCTTGACCTTTTCCCACAAACTTGAAGGATATGAAATACTAGTATTGCTACAGAATCATGAAAGAAAAATAGTTTGTGTATGAGCAATCAGTTTATAATTGTAAAAGACTGCACTGTAAAAAAAAAAAAATTCACCAAACTGATTACAAGAAATTTAAGATTTAAAGGATTGTCAGATAAGTCTGCTGATAATCAGAATGCATGTTATGTCAGCTAAAAAAGGTCAGAAAGAAAACAGAAAATTGCCATTGTGGTCTTATCAGCTGTTAAACCGGCATCATAAACATGGAGTCGATACGTTAGTGGCTTGGATCCTGTGCACTCGTTGTCTGCAATTCTCTGTGTGTTCAGCCAGTGGTATTCGTAGTGAGTTTTTAACAATGTTGGTGTATACGTAGGTAATGCAGATTTATAGTTGTTTGCATGTTGGATTATTAACAATAACCTAAAGCAGACCCACTGAGCGTTTTGGTGGGTTTTTTTTCCAGCCCAGTAAATGTGGATTTAGCATGACTTCCTGGCTTGGATCCCTTGCTGAAACACGAATGTCAAGATCGTGTTGCAAATGAGTAGTGGCGTAGCCTCAAGCAGGGTCAAAAGGGAATAAAAATGAGGATAAAAGCGGACACTAGAGCGCACTGAATGCTCTCCAAATTGTACGTTTGCAGCGTGCAGCGTTATATTTGCAACTTGGGGGAAATTGGATCCAAAGCATATAATTTTGTTGTTACGCCCCTGTCGGCAATGACGTTCGTGATGGGCACGTGATGCCAGCTTCATCAGCGATGCCACTCTTGAAAGAATTTTCTGAAATCATAGAATGTTGGTTCTTTCAGAGGATTTTTTTTTTTAATATATCAATCTGAGAAGCATCTTGCATTAGAAAATCAAACTCTTTAAAAGAAGTTGGTTTTTTTGTGTGTAAATTTGTCGATTGTTTTATGTTTGCCCTGGACATTCTCTTTCTTTCCTGTGTTAAAGGGACTGATAAGATCTATGATGCACTTAAAAGTTTATTTCTTAAGAACTATCCACAACTCGCTGCTAATAATGACTTTGTCTTTACTAAAATCTAAGTGAAACGGCAAAAAGTTCAGAGAATATTATGAACAGTGAGTGGTATTCATGCTCCATGTATACTTGACATTTTTCATACACCCCATTCAACAAAGGGATTTCCTGACTTGATCCTTTATTCCTCGAAAAGCCCGCATACTCACTAAAGTCAAAGTGTGCTATACTTTGGCTTTGGACTCGAATTCCTTATATCGAGGGTTAGCAACCAGAATGTTTTATGTCCACATTTTATCATTGGTTGTAAATGCTTGGAACTAAATGACAGTATAAATTATATGTGTGCTTGTTTTTGACCGAATACAAGTATTAATAGAGTCAGATTCAAGATATTGCAGGTACATGTAATTGAATTTTTAATTATGTACAAAATTTCAGCTTCAGTTTTCTCCTTTTCTTGCATTTTGGACATAACACATTTTGGTTGCTAACCCTCGAATATTGTCTAATTTTGCCCATGAACTCCAACCGTGGTTTCCTTTTCAGCAGAAAATGTTTGTCTTTTAGCGGAAAAGTAATTGTCATTTTAGCGATGTTTTATTTTTATTTTTTGGTTGGTTTTTTTTTTGTGATACTGGTAAACACAGTGCTTTATGTGAAAAAAAAAAGGCACTGTGCTCACCAGTATTACTGTAAAACGTCTGTTTATTTACAACAGCAGAGGTGAACCTTATTCCTTTTTCCAGGCTGGGGACTGGCAGTGTTTCAGTACTGGTGGAGTTAGAATTTCTTTAATGATGCACAATGACTGGCAGTGTTTTCAGTACTGGTGGAGTTAGAATCTTTTTAATGATGCACAATGACTGGCAATGTTTCAGTACTGGCGGAGTTAGAATCTTTTTAATGGTGCACAATGACTGGCAATGTTTCAGTACTGGCGGAGTTAGAATCTTTTTAATGAGGCACAAGATTGTAGAAAGTATAGATAAGAACACAGTGAAAAGCCCACTTTTCATGATTTAAATGGTTATTTGTAATGTCATTCTGAGCTGATAATTGTGGCCACACATTCTTATACATAATAATTATAGTTGAACCTCAGTATTAACATTTAACATAATATATACCTTATTACTGAATATTGAATTCACCCGCACGGAGTCAGTATTATTATATCATCCCTCATTTCGATGAATTTGATATAAAGTGTACATATCTCAATAATAAGTTTACTATTTTTCCGCGCACCATACTTTATATCGATGTTCCCTGAAAGTAGATCGGCTGTTCCTATCGCTTCCATATAAGTAAGACCACAGGAAATACCCGTTAAAATGTGATTTCAAGAATTCTGGCTGATGTTTATTGTTTTCCTCGGCTTGAATGTTTTTATTTTTTGGAAGCTCTACATCTTCACGCCGTAAAGAGCTTTGATTTTTTTTTTGCGGCTTATGCGAAATGGGATTTATCCGCCGCAAAGGCCATCGTCTAGAACACGTTACAAATTCGAAAGAATTAATTATGAACCGAACCCTTGGAATTGGTGTTCAGTTTTTACCATCTCTACGGCTTTTCCCTTTTTCTCCCTTCCTACCGAGTCTTGTGTTCATTTTAGTTGCGTGTATACCTGATTAAAGGTTGTTGTTGTTGTTGTTGTTGTTGTTGTTGTTGTTGTTGTTGTTGTTGTTGTTGTTTTTGTTGTTGTTGTTGTTCAGAAATGTATATTAGTGTGTATTAGTATTTCTTTACATCTCAGATTATTTCTGGCCGTTTTAAGTGCAGTTTGGATGGACTTTTATATCCATGATGTTTCATTCATTTTCATACCTATTAAGGATCTTACAACTCCTGTGATTTTTATATTGATAATTTCTCGTCAATCTTACTTACTTTTACGATTGTGCAGTCGACAAGACTTCTATATTTATTTATTTATTTCATTTCATTTCATTTTTATTTTATTTTATTTTATTTTATTTCATTTTGTTTTATTTTATTTTATTTAGATGCACATGATATACATATGAAAGAAAAGTTCAGAAACACATTTCAGAGCTTTATTTTCCAAATTTTCGACCTTCTGACGGCCTTTTTCGGGACACAGCATACTGAACAAGTACAAGTCTCAAATAAGCAAACACACACGCACGCACGCACGCACACGCGTACGCACGCACACACACACACACACACACACACACAACAAAGTTCACCTATTTAGATACAGATCTATATAGAATGCCCTAGAGGCTATAATTTTCCTTTTTCCCCCTTGTGGGCAAGCTGAAAGTGGACGAAAAAAAATGTCAGATAGAGATCTTTATTACACACTAGAATAGCAGGAGGCCAAGTCCCGTAAGAATTAGGTAGACTTCACTCTCCGTGACCCGCACCTTCTTTACCTCAGGTGCTTATTCCGCCACGAACTATGAGGAAGGCCTGGGGTTACGATTACGAAAGAGCTCTGTGGTCCCGTAACTTACCGACACATACCCAAGCAGTTGGAGCGAGGCCAAGACCGCGAAAACCAGTGCAACATTCAGGCGCTCGGCAACTGGTGGGAAATTGGGTCAGCCACTGCGGCCTCGACAGGAGGCTCCGCCCCTTCCACGTCACTCAAACACGACGGAGGGCCTGTATAGTATCACACATACTCTTTCATACTGACAGTGTAGACGGTCTGTGCCGGCAGGGTCCCCGCGTTGAGGATGACAAAACAAAAGAAAAAAAAAGTCAAGTCAAGAGAAAGATAAATGAACCAATTTAAAGACTACATTTCCTACTTTTTCCTACTCGTTATATTATTTAGGATTGATGACAGTCGCTCTGGATAGATGTTACCCAGTTCTCTCCACTTTTTGCCATCCCTCATTCTTGTATCCCTTGCACAGCTCCAGCTAATTATTCTTCTCTTTACTCCCACGAGATGCTTTGCTGGCCGTTGTACATAGTCATAGCGTTATAAAGTAGATCACTAGTCACACCATCCGTTGCGGAGTTTAATTGTGTAGTCGTTTAATTCGATAGAGCTGACCTCGTTATATGCGGAGTTCCAGGAAAGGTTTCCATGTTTGCACAAGAGAGAGGGGAGTTGGAAGGGAGCGGGGATGGGGAAGGAGGGAGGAAGAGAGGGAGGGGTGGCTGGAACCGGAATATCATCTGGGTTTTTAAGAGACCATAACTAATTGTTACGCATGCACGGTCATCTGGGCATCGCGAATCACAACTCTAACAATTATTACTTCCGCTTTCTACGATTCCATTGTCAGAGGAATATGATTGAGTGATATGGTCTGTTACATTGGCTTTAGTTGGCTGATGCATCTTTTACGTTGGGAAGATAGATTTGATGACGCAATTACAAAACTATTTATAGTACATTTTGCATAATCCAGACGAGAGTTGTACTAATTAAGAGGTCTGTTGTTTCATTTTTGTTTTTAAATCAGGAGAGGAGGAAGACAGGCTTGGGCAATAGGTGATTAAACTTTGTAAAAATCATTACAAGCAGGTCCTCTATCGTGTTATTTAGGTCGTACTTTGGCCAGTATGGCTGTCTGTATTAATATGCATTCTTGTGTGCATGTGACACACTATTTGATTGTGTAATATATAGCCTGTAGTGTTTTCTTTTGTGTATGTAATGCGTGCACATATGTGTATATTGTGCATATAAGTGCACATATGCACAACTATGAGTGTATATATGTAAGTATCGATGTAAATAGTAAATAGTCCATGTGTGCACGCAAACTAAGATGTCTGGGAAGGGTAGGCCAATGGCGGAACAAGGCTATCCTACACCCAGAGCGAAATAAGATTTGGCACCTTCGCCGTCCAACAACAAAATGCTTCGCTTTCACTCTTTTTGTTTTTTTCTGTTAAACCGCCGTCTGGCTCCCTAACTTTTTTCCTTTCCTCCTTCTTCTTCTCTTCTCTGTCTGTCTGTCTGTCTCTCTTTCTCTCTCTCTTTCTCTCTCTCTTTCTCTCTCTCTCTCTCTCTTTCTTTCTCTCTCTGCCCCAGATATTGCTCCCTACACCCGCCTTCCTTCGCTCACCTACAAGGTTGGACTTGTATAACTATGGTACGGTATGTAATTCTGATAGCCACAGTTGTGGGGGCTCAAGCACACCTGTTTCCACTCATAACATCTTGTAAACTTCATCTGTCTGGCTTAAGTATGACCCGTGGAAAGCGGCATTCGCACTGTAGCGTGTAGACAAGTTTTTTTGTTCACTGTTTAGTCTAATCTTGTGCTAATAATGACAGGGACGTCACTCTTCAGAGAATTCTCCAAAATCAGAGAATGTTGTCTTTTAGAGAGGGCTATTATTTTGATATCAGCCCGAGGAATCATTTTGTTAGAAAAATTTTCATAGTAAAAAAAAACACAAAAACTGACTCGATTTTTAAAGAGGCATTACATTAATAATACGGCCATTTTGGGCGGAATTCCATGAAATTTTACATGTAGGTTCCTTTTGCCCCGAAGGTAGCTCTTTTTTAGGTTTTATTAGTCGAGCTGACCTTTACCGTTTTTTTTTTCTTTTTCTTTTTGAAGTTGGTCTATGTCGTAAACGTAGCCCCGGTT
>JAWQUT010000072.1:1531267-1558187 GCA_033807755.1 Ellobium chinense
AAAAAAAACACCAAAAAACATGCGTCCTGGGTAAGTAAAGGGGTAGGGGGAGAAATATTTGTTTCAGTAATCGAATATTCGTAATAATTACAGCAAACATTGTCACGTAGTTCGCCTGCGTCCGAATTTCCTTTTGTATTCTGTCAGCCTCCTGACCCTGACCTCTATCGTCTGCCCTCCCTACTCACACAGTCATCTTCTGTTCCAAAACGAGGGCAAGTGCCTGGCAGTGGGCGTGGCTTGTATCCCGAGATAGATTGTATTTAGATCACATGCTGACCCAGCTGCTCTTGCATGCGGTCGGTCAGTGCGACCATGTCACAGCCTGCAGATCTAGGCCATACCCACTTGCTGTAATGCACCGCCTGCTTGTAGTCTCGATAATAAAATGTAACGGCTGTCTAGGTGTCTGCCTACTGCCCCCTTGCGTTAGGCTCATTGAAAATTTGCACGTGAGCAGCAATGCTCGTCTCGTCCAGGATCTGGGTAAGCGGGCAGCTCGTATGAATGCACATGGAGTCGGCAGACGAGCAAATCTCAGAATGGCTGCCCTCGTTCAGTTGCTGTGGTCCAGATTTATCGGATTTATATACGCATGTATTCTGATTCCTCATAAATATTCCATGTTGACGTATAACGTCGTATTTCACATCGGGAAGTTCAGGAAAAAAAACCCAATGAGATTTTTAGAATAATTGTAGTACCTAAAGAGGTCCAACTCCTCATGAAATTGGTGCGTTCTGGTTTTAGAGATGGGACAGTACAGAATTTTGATAGTGTCATCAGAACTGACCGAAAATTCGCAAAAAATTCACATAAAAATTTGCATATGACCTACTTTGTGGAATGCGACTATGGATGTCAACACGGAAGAAAATGTGCACATGTCACTTTAATCCCACAGAACCATCGCCCGGGGGCTCCAACCCTCTTTTTCTCTCTCCTTCCCTCTTCCCTTTATCCCGTTTTCTTTTTCTTCCGTTGGGGACTGTGGGGGGGCTGGTTACGGTCCTGGTGAATGAGGTTGCACATGCGAGAGTGAGAGGAGTTTGTCCTGTCGTTGGGATATTGTTCCTCAACATGTCAGTTATCTCTGAGACATCAACCTTATTACCAGGTCACCTTGATTCCTTGTGAGACAAATAAACAAACATAACGAGTCAGGTGTCAACTGAAAATACACACATACACACAACGACTAGCTAAAAAAAAAAAATCGGCAATCCGAGAACGTTTCATTGTTGATATTTTTTGTTTGTTTGTTTGTTTGCTGTAAGGAGGAAGTCACGCGTTACAGGTGAAAATGTAATGATGAATTATTGTCAGATCCAGCAAAGATCAGTTCAGTGATTATTATTTGAGTAGTAATTGGTTGGTGTGTATAGACCGGGTCAAAAAGATGTGTAGGAGTACCTAGACTATATAATAATATATATAATGTAGAATTCGCCAAAAGGGGATTTAACTATGTAAACTGCGCCAAAAAAATTTGATGCAAACATTTTATACGGTTTATCAGAACAGTCAGAAATTCCAAGGTTTTTAAGACTATTGTTCTTTGTTTACTACCTCTTCCGTCCGACATATTTTCTCTTATCTTTATTTCATGGTGAAATATGTTGCTTCCTGCACACATCGAATGCGACTATGTCATGCAGCGAGATTTTTGGGAATATCTGTTACTTGCTTCAGATATATATTTGTCAAATTGTCAACAATATCTTAAGAACTCTCTGTTTTGCGCTAATTACAAGTACAGCAATTGAATCAAACAACAGTGCCATGAAGCACATAGTAAAGTACATATGAATCACCCTAACACTCTGTCAAATTTTGACCATCAAAAAAGAGGTCCCTTGACAAGAGTGGCTACAAACAAGTTCTCTCCTGATGATGTCAAGAGAGAGAGATGAGCAAGTACTGTCTGCTGTTATGAGAACTGTATCTTGACCAAGGGCATAGGTCCGCTCGCAGTTGACAAAGCAGAGATCAGTGAAAGTTCCTATGTTAATGTTCACCTATCAAGCTGGTCCGATACATAGAGAGGCTTAACGCGCACTAAGAACGGCACGCTTTAAAAGAAAAGTATGATGACCTCACTTATATATTTGTTTTTTTATCAGATTATAATCGAATTATTTAAATCTACAATATGTTCAGTTATTCTTCTTTTGACCACTTATTCACTTATTCATCTTTTATTGATATAATACATTTTTACCAGTGAAGAGTTACCCTTATATTTTCTCTTTTTCTTTTCTTTCTTTGTTCTTCTTCTTTATTTTTTAATTGAATTTTTTTTGGTCATTTTTAAAAATTTTCTTTCATTTATTTTCATTTTCTTCGTTTTTATTTACCTTATTTCGTAACTCTTGAAATTAGTGCATTACGTATAGGAACACATTCGCTTTCCAATCTGAGCCCTCCCCCCCCCCCCCCCCCCCCNAAAAAAATGCCATGAATACATAGCAACACATTTTAGTAAGAGTAGCAAACAGAAAGAGTTGTTTAAAAACAACTGGCTTTTGAACAGAGACCCTTCTGCTCTTCAAAGTGTCTGAAATTTGTGCCAAGGGCTGCTGACATCCATGTTATTTCATTCAGTTGCTTTGCCTTCCGATTATTTTATTTTTTGCTGGACATTGATCAGTAATTTTACTGGACATGGAGTAGTGCATGTGCTGTTACCTTAACGAAAGTGTTGGAATTATGACGACCAGGTTATCTGGCAGTAATCAGAAATGGCTGATGATCATATCAGTGCAAATACGTCGGTTTTTCACAAGAAACTCCTTTTTTGTCAACACATTCACACAAAAACTATAGAATATATTTTATAGCCCCTCTTTGCCTAGTTCACTTGACAGCATTGAATTGAGACCACCGTCTTACAGAATTGGTGAAAACCCCATTCTCTACATTTTGTCTTTCTCCCTCCTCTTTTTGTTCATTATTTCATATCTTCAGCTCACTTTTCAATACTCTGTATCTCTCCTTCTCACTGTGTGGATGTGGCTACCACATTCGCCTTGTTATCTACAATATTTTCATTTGAATGTGCACCTCCTTAGTGATTGGTTTGTAGCCTGTAATCCTTGTACAGTTGTATGCCCCGTATCCTGAATTCTCATTTTAATTGGTTGTTATGTATTCACAGGCACCGCCCAACACAAGTTAGCCAATCAGACGAACCTGAAGTGTCTGGTATGTGGTGACAAGTCATCAGGGGTGCATTACGGTGTTCTGGCGTGTGAAGGCTGCAAGGTAGGGAGATTGTAACTGTATGGGGACATCTCAGAACGTCTTAATTTTGTAACAAAGATTTGATTTATTACTCCCTGATATTTCTGTCACTGCAGAAGTCTTATCTTTTTTTCAATTGCCCCAAAATGTTATGTTTTATCTTTTAGGATTTCAGTGGTAATAAACTGACATCCTATTGCAATAATATAGGTCTACATGAGCCTGGTGCATTAGAAACGATTGAGCTAAACTGAAAAGAACCTGAATTATTTATTTATGTTATTTTGCCTGTCACCATATAGTCTATACTTTAAATTGCCACAAAGATTAGACTGGGTCAAAAATTATCCAGCCCCTGTTCAGAAGACTTCTACCTCACCGTCCATACGTACGCAGAATATAATGATGTGCTTCCAACCTCCAATACGTGCATACTCTCTTGTCGCTTTACATTTTGTTCATACTTCAACACCCGATGTGGTTAATGAAATTGGCTGAAAGGTCGGTTTTATAAACTGAAAGAAAGATCAGATTAATGAAACTGAATGAGGAAGATATTGTGATCGATGAAAACGAAAGAAAGATCTGATTAAGAGAAGGAAAAAAGTGAAAATATTGATTAATGAAACGGAATGGCAGATGTGATTAGGGAAACTGAATGAAATATGTGTTTAATGAAAAGTTTCACTGTCTCAAAATGTTGTGAGCCACGTTCGAAGATCTCGTCCATGACTTGTGCTTTGTAATTTAACTTTTCTATTTAGCACACAGCGAAGTCGGGAGCGGGTGAGCCAGAGGGGATTAGGCAATGAACCCTAGGCATTGAGCGATACATTCAGAATAAAGCTGAATTTGGCGATTTGGATTTTCAGTGTGCCAGTCCATAATATAGCCCTGATTTAATGAGTGGAAACTGATATGGAAAATAAGGGACCCGGTACCTGAACATTCTAATGAGTTTGCGGACATTTCAAGTAAAGGCGAATCTAGACCACATACCGCGACTGCCGTTCGCTCCTGAGTAGAGCGGTCGCCTGACACAGATTGATTTTTTTGTTTTAATCAGTTGTTTTTGGTTTTTTTTTAACGCTTCCCTCCAGGTTTTAAGGAATATATCTTGAGCTCAGACTTGGGACAGTCATACAGTACTTTAAAAAGACAAAGCATTTATTCAAGTTAGAAAGAAGCTTTTTCTTTTTTTTTTTTAACCTTTGGCTGGTCTCACAACCATTGAATTGCCCTTACGATAATTATCAGATTTGTTGACAGAGATGGTCGCCTTAGCCTTGCTTCAGATTTAGCCATTTGACGGTTGCCTTATTTATATTAGCTTGGACACGAGAAAGTGTGATTGCAGTTGCATTAATATGCTTACCATAATATGTGTGAAGTTCAAATGTATAGGAAATGTGAGCGGTCGTCCCTGAAACCCGATGGCTTCATCAATTGATAGCGATACACAGGTGGTCATGAGCCAGGTACACCTGCACTTGAGATTCAAGATGGTGATATCCCATAATATGTATCTCAAATAAATAGACAACAGGAAAACGATATTTCTAGGTCAGGATCTAAAATGAATTCTTTTTTTTTTCTTTTTCAATCCACTATTGGAGCACAAAAATAATCCAGCAACTCCAAATTACATAAAGGGAAGCTGGCCCTTCAACTTCTCAAGCGTCCCCTTGCTTACGGCTTTAATTCGTGACTGTCTTCCATTTCTAGTTTGCATAATATTCTGTCTTGTGCAGGGCTTTTTCCGTCGAGCGCTCCAGAATGTTGGGGATCCCGCCAGGAAGAAATGCTTCTACACCAAGAATTGCGACATCAACATGCAGACAAGGAACAGATGTCAGTACTGCCGGCTACAGAAATGTCTGGCGCTGGGCATGTCTAGGGCTGGTAAGAAGGAGGAAAGAGAAAGAGACACAGAGAGAGCATCTTCAGACGTCATTTGGGCCATTTACAGTGACAGGGAGCCGGACTGAAAGAGAGGGCGAGAGTTTTTTGGGCAGTTTACCGAGACAAGGAAATTATGGGAGGAAGGAAAATTGTGAAAGTATCATGGGACTGCAAGTTGGATAGACCCTATTAGTAAAAGTGCTTAAGTAAGAAAATGTCAGTTTTGAGAAAAACAGTCTCAAGAATAGAATTTTTCAATAAAATCAGGCCCTTCTCCCTTCTATTTATGAATTTGGTGAACACTGTCTCTCATTCTATAATGCTTGAAGAGTATCCATGGTGGATTTCAACTCTTTAACTTGTAATAATTTTTGGCTATTGTGATTGAAATAGAAGTTTTCAAGCAAGAGTTGATCCTTTAGCTGATGCTCAGGGCGGTTTGCCAAAATGGGACAGGGAGGGAGATGGAAAGAGATCGACAGACAGAGTTAGGGAAGTTTAGAGTCTGCAGATATCCATCAAGCAGTTTACTGTTGTATGGAATAGAGAATTAGCGGAGAGACTAACCATGAAAGACTACATGCTGTTTGAATGGAAGTTCGAAAACATGTGCTTTAACATCAGCTGATGTCACTGATGATCGGAGCATTTACTAATAGAAGGGATAGGGAGGGGGAGATCTGAAAATGAGGAAGTTTTTTTAAAAACTGTACCATACATATACCTAAGACAGACCGAAGTTAGCTGTGTAGGCCTGTGTCCATGCATCAATGGATAGCTTGATTTGAAATTGTCTGTATGTTTGTAAATTAGTCACAGTAAGACTGCAAGGCAAGAACAAACAAATTCCTTATAGCAGAGGTAGAGAGGATTGGCAGAGGGCGAAGTAGATGTACATAGTCCTGTAGTGGTAGCCTTCATTTCTCTCATCATTCCACATTCATTGATCTTCTCTCTTCTGCCCTCAGCTGCCAAGCTTGGACGGCGTTCTAGGAAAATGCGTGAGATGATCCGAAGCATTGAAGACACACAGACAGAGCAGGCCTTGCACGGCTTATTGAGTCTGAATGCAGACAACAACCCTGTGGTCAGCCCAGGCCCCACTGAGGGCAATCCTGCGGTAGGTTTCTAATGACAGCTTCAGTAGCTGCCTCTATCACAGTACACTGTCTGCTCTCCCCTGACACCTGTCATGTACAGCAACACATTTTCTTTTTCTTCAGCTGTCTTCCTGCTAACAATGATTTATAATCAAATTCCAATCAGTATGGCTATGTACATGGAAAAATTTGCTTATTGGATAGGTTATACAGTCGGCTCCACTTAATTGCCCTCCGCTTAATCGCCTTTTCCGCTTAATCGCCTTGTTTCCCAGGGAACCGAAGTTTTTCTATATAAAAGTCACTGGATAATCGCCTCTCACTCCGGATAATCGACCACTCTTCAGCGCCCGTAAATTCAAAGATAAGCGGTTGAAGGATTGCAGTTGACAAACAAATATGTGCACAGACGGTTTAACTGCGCTACGGATGGCAGACTGGTTGACGGAGTGACAGCTGCCACACAGAAATAGGTATGATAAGCCTTTCCTCGCCACCTCCCCCTCCCCTTGTCACCCTTCGTCCCACGTTACACATCACCGCCGTCACCCGTCCCATAAAGCTAATACGCCGAAAGCCGTATAGTCTCCTCCCCCCCACACCTTCTCTCTCAGCGAGGCAGAGAATGTAAACATGTATGGAGCCTGTCTGGTGGATTTCGGCTAGATCAGAGAACGTGTCATGTGGATGAACAGTCAATCCCGATCGCATTATCCTACTCCATATTGTCTGCTGGGCTACTGCGAGGTGGCCAATGAAAGAGACCGCTGAGATTAAACATTTTGTGCCCTACAACACCGTCAGACTTGAGTCTGTCCTGAGTCTGGCGACGAGAAGGCGTCAATGCACGATATCAAACCACGACATCAAAGAAATTTAACTCCATTACTAAAAATATGGCCGAAATTACCTTCTCCGCTTAATCCTCCACTTTTTCCATGATCAGGAGGAAGGGTTAGGGCGATTAAGGGGAGTCGACTGTATAAACTTATAAAGGTCCAAATCAAAGAATAAATAATAGATCTATGTATGTGAACCCATATTGGATGGCAAGATAAGCTTATTGTTCAGATACAGTAGAATCCTGATATAAAGTATGTCTAGGTGCTTGGGAAAAGTATATTTATTATTGAAATATATCTAGTATCGAAGTCCACCTAAATAATGGAATGATAGAATAACAATGAATTCATGCATGTCCTAACTTAGTAACAAGGTGTATGTATTAAATGAGTAGTTAATATTGGGGTTCTACTTTACTTATTTTAGAGGTTCCACTAGACTTAAAATGTTTCTTTTGCGTACATAAACTTCTGTTTTTATCAGTATCATTTTATTGCAGAAGTATATAACTCCTTCCTTTCACCAGCCTGGGATGCATAGGTGTTCCCAAAATATACTACATCCTTTTTACAATATTGTAAAATGTTCTGTTTAAACTGGAAAGTAATTTTTTCTGTTGACCACCATGCAACTCACACTTCCTAACACTGTGCAGGATATTCTCTCTTCCTTTTATTTTATCAGCATACCATGAACAGGCAGAAATAAGATAATAAGATAAGACACAATTCTATTTTCCATATAAGGCATTTCTTTTTCATTTCCAGCAAACTACAAAATGCAAAACAAAACACTGAATTAGACACACTGATGTAAATAATTATTTCACACACACTCACACATACTCTGTGCCAAGCAAATACTAAAATCTTCAAACCATCTTAGCTTCACTGGTCTAAAATTTCTGTCTTTCCTCCTATCAGGTCATAAGCTCCAGCATACCACAGGGCCAAGGCCAGTTATCCCCTAATTCAGACCCCAACACTCAGCTGTCAATGGCTGCTTTGTCCGTGCTTCTCAAGCAGAGATCAGCTCCAGGTCAACTGATTGGTCAGCCCATGGTTGCAGATCGCCAGGCCTTGCTGCTGGCCAAGTCAGAGCTGGATTTGAGGGCAGTCGCTCAAGGTCAGCTTGGGGTTGCTGACCCAGATATGAAGACCAGAATCCTATCTTTGATGCAGCAAGCAGCATCAGATTCTGCCAGCAGTGGGATGACCACAAGAATGGACGAAGAGCAGCCTCTCATGCTGAAGGTGCAGCGGAGCTCTCCGTCCTCCCTCGGCATTGCTTCTTCAACTGATATAAGATCATCTCCTTTACTATCATCATCAGCCCCAACATCCACTGCCACAGTGGTCCAGCACCACAGACCGGCCTCATCTCAGGTTCTCCACCGTCCAGGCAGTCCAGCCAGCCATGGGGAGATGGGGGATCCAGTGAGTTCAAGAACAATCATGCCAGCTCACACTAGAGCTTTCAGCAGTGAGCTCATACCAACCTCAGCATACGTGGAAAACTTAATACGGTCTCAGACCCAAATTTACACCATCCCCAACTCAACGGGTCAGGTGTTCATCAAAACAGAGGATGGTCGTATTGAGCCTGTTGTTCAGTTTGATACTCTGTCCACTACTTCAGATGCAGTTTCCAAAGTCATCCCCTCATCCCTCCTCCCAGCTGTAGTCTCATCCTCATCACCACTGTCACTGGCATCTTCAGTCTCTTTGTCTTCCAGCACATATGTCCAGCCTAGTCTACCCGAGAGCCTGGTAGCCTCAGAGATGAGTAGCCCCATTTCAGAAGACCTGCCACCCTTGGCTAGTACCTACCCATCTGTGATAGTCTCCAATAATTCCAGTCTTGACCTGCGGAAGAAAGTGTCGGCTGTGGAGCAGTTTATTCGCAGCCCCATCAAGAAGCGACCATACATCCCCAACACGGGGCCTGACGATCTCAGCCTGCCATCTGCATCATCTAGTTCCTCCTCACCTTCTCCATCCACTGTAGCTCCACCAAGTACTAAACGAGGATCATCTGAATCCAAGTCTAAGCGAAGGCGCAATGCAAATAATAGCAATAACAGTAATGCCAGCACCGTCACCACTAGCAATTCAGAATCTGCCATGCCATCTACCACAACTAGACCGGTTACGGCTTCAAGCACTGTCACAACCACCACCAACAATGGCAATGGAAGGGGGGGTTATGCCAGCAGTTTGTCTCACGATATAGCACAGACAACTCATGCCCAGATTTTGGCACAGGCTTTGCATAGAAAGGACAGCATAGCAACCAGCACTGGCACAACCATTGGTGGTGGCTCTCTTGACATGACCACCACGTCTATATTAGGAGCTCTGGCATCACAGAGCATACAATCTCAGCACACACAGCAATTGCAGCAGCAACTGGCGCAACGCACTCACAACAGCAACAACTTAACATCTCAGCAAGTGCTAGCCAGGAGTGATGGTCTCATAGGACTGGGGCGGCCATTGGGTAGAGAGGAAATCAAATTGACTGTTCCTTACATGGTATCGAGGCTAAATGATTCCTACAATACAACCTTCACCTTTCTGAAAACCAAGTTACAAGAGATGCGTCAGAAGCTGGTGGAGTATCGGAGCACCATGACAATGGACAATGTTATAGGAAAGATCATATCACAGCATTTGAAATCTGGTTCACAGGTGAGATACTTATTGTGGCTGTGGAAAATTGGAAGTAGAGGGACAGTTTGTTTTTGTCTGGGAAGGTTACTGTACAAGTATTTTTTCTTCATGATTAGCTAATTTTCACACAAAGGTGGAAATGGCTTTTAGCAACGTTTTAATTATCTTGAGCGCTGCCTGATGTTTTTTTCATGCGTTTATTGGTGCAGAAGTCTAAGAGTACTTGCTCCAGGATTACCAGATTTCTGTAATTGGCACTAAAATCATCAAAACTGACAAGCCCGCATTCTTCCAATAGAGAAACATACTGTAATCAATAATGTCCAAATAATGAGGGGGTAGTAATGGAATAACAACATTTGTATTATTACAGTTACTTGCCCGTTGCATATTACAAATGCTTTGATTTTTTTGAAAAGTTTTGAATGGAATTAAGCCCCTCCCCCCCCCCCCCCCCCCCNCCCCCCCCCCCCCCCCCAAAAAAAATGTACAGTACTTCAGCCTACATTTTGGTAGAGTAAATGATGGGTTATGGGGGAGGTACATTTGACACTAGATTAATAAAGAATTAAGTGAGTTGCAAGGGATGAAAATTGTGATACCCTAGTTTAAAACTGAAAGGTCACATTTTGAGAAATCGGGAAGGGTAACTGTAAGCAGGTTTTTACGTTTGTGACACCTAATAGAGGGGCAAATCACTCATTGTGTACAACCCAATTAATCGGCTAATATATAAAATCCCTCTTTTTTGGGGCCCTGCCAGCCAGTGTTGGGGTGTAGAAATGTGTAAAATGATATGTGATCTAAATAAAGCATCCAATTTTAAAGTTTCAGGTACAATTTGAGCCCTCTAGATAAAAAAATAAAACGTGTAGACCTATGTATTCACACGCGGTCAAAACCAGCCAAATGAAAACTTGGGGACCAAATCAGAATTTGAGGTGATCTATTTCAAAAGACATTTGTGAAGAATTTTGGGCATTGACCCCCCCTTTTTCTTCCCGTTAAAAGATAGGGCAAAAGAATTACTTTAACCTCCATGGAAGAAATTTCCCCAAATCACAGTGGTATATGTAGAATAACACAAAATGTTAATAGGGCCAGAAGAAGAATAAACAATAGGTGTCAAAGACCTTTTATGGAGTGGACATAAGGGAGATAACTGTAGTCATTGAATGATAATTGCAATGTTTGATAAAGTCTTGAATTTGATTTGGATGGTGATTGTGAAAGAGGACTAATAGAAGATATTCTTTTGGCAGATTGAGCAATGACGACAATATGGAAAATTCTGGAGAAGAATAAAGATAAACAATTTAGGAGAGTTTAATAAGAGAGAAAGATAATGATCACTGGTGAGAATGTTTTTATAAAAGACACTGAAGAAACACAAGAAGTAAATGTTAAAATATGCCCTGGATGTCATTTTTTAAAATTATTATTATTATCACTATTAACAACAGAGGAGAAACAGTTCAGAAGATTAACAGTTATGTTATGGAAGATAAAAAAGATAAATGCTGATGGAGAGGACTGAAGAAAAAAATATGTAGACTATATCAGATGGAAATGTGCTTTAGCCAAGTGTATGTTACTTGCAGCCTATGAAAGTAGGTTCAGGCAAGCTTATTATTTGGTTATTGCCTTTGAAGTGAAGCTATACAGCTCAGCAGCTGACTAACGAAAAAAAAAAATACTGACATCCTGAATCAAATCAGCACCATCACAACAATATGAGACATAACCAGGAACACAAAAGAAGAGGAAGCAGGTTACTGTGAGTCAGTCAGCTCTGCAATGTAGCATAATTAATATTACTACTAATTATGGGAAGAGATGATCAAAGGGACCTAACTCAGTCTTATAGAGGGATTCAGAAGTTACTTCCAACTGCCTGTGTTAATGGTATTGGATAGATTGCCTTTTGGTACAGGATGGATCCATGATCAGTAGAGTAGAATATCCAACAGATGGTATTATGCATATGTTACAGTAACTCAAAGATCTAGTGATAAATCTGAATTGCAAATTGAAAACAGCCGCACCTGTGATCATAAAAAATATATGTATTCTGTTTGACTAAGTTTTTTCCAGATCTAGACCTTATAGGATGCTCAGTGGTGGCAAAATATGACCAAGTCTTTGGCAAGTCTAATATCAGTGGTGGAAAATGTTGTTAAGATAGCTTATGTAGATGAATCCCTTCTGCTGCGGCTAAAGATGCTAGGGAGAGAAGAGAGAAATAAATAATGTTAAAACAGTTTAAAACTTTGCTTACCAACTTCAGCAGTCGTCGATTTCCATTATGACCTCTCCCTACCGTTTTCAGTAATCATCATAAATGAGAGTGCAGTCTAAATTGGTCCGCTGTTAAAATCTTGAATTGTAAATGGCATTGTTACCTAGGTTACTCCAGGGTGAAGTTTGTTGGTTTGTGCGATAGTTTTCTCTGCCTTGAAAAGTGGTTTTCTGTCTCTTGGTTTGCAATTAGCTACCCCCACCACCAATGTGTTTTAGGTTACATGCATGGTGTTGGGTTGGAAGTTAAAAAGCTGTGAATTGTAGATAATGACATCAAAATAGCTGTTAAGCAAAGTGTTAAGACACAATAATTCTCCTACTCACCCTCTTATATTTTTTTTCTTCTTGATCTTTTATCACATTGTTGTGGTGAACTGCAGCTTTGCCTCTCTTTTCCTAGAGCTCTTAATTTTCTTCTTAGTAAGGACAAAGCTTAGCACAAGCTGATGTGCTTAATTTTGCCACTAAGTGGTCTGAACGGCATTCTGTGTATTTAGTGTATCTTTTATTGGGCATGCATGTATGCCAGGATTAATGTTTTGAATTGCTCATAAATCTCACAGGGAACCAGCCCTGGGGAGATGTGTTGGCATCATTTCCAGATGAGACTGAACAGGACTATAGAAGATGTAGTTTGTTTTGCCAAGAAAATCCCTGGTTTTGCTGAGCTGGACCAGGATGATCAGATTAGCCTTATCAAAGGTGGCTGTTTTGAGGTAAGGACTGAGCATTCTGATGTATGGGGGCTATGGTCAGGATTCAGAGACATGGTGGCCAGAGTGGAAGCTTTGAGATAAAGAAGAATCACAAAACGTTGGTGATACTATAAAACCCACCTATGATGGGCATGATTGTTATGGAAATCCTGTTATATTCAGTAGTCTTAATCTCTGTTTCACCATTTTCGTTATTGTTAATAGAGCCATTTCATAATCGGACTGGGAGCTTAAAGGCTTATCTCTTATGGTATATGTGAGGCCACCCTTCCACAAGTGAAGTAAGGTGGTTTGACAGTCAGTATTTTGTTGAAATTGACATTCCCTATGTTTACATGCTGACGACTAGCCACTATCATCTGTGACATCAACTATAGATAGGTTTTACACATAGCATCACTAGTGCAAAGATATCTGTACATGTAAACCCTAAGAATATAATTCAGATTACTTCTTTAGTCCTCATACCCAATTCAAAATAACAGTACATGATAATAACAGTAAAACTCTGAAAGTCCTGATCACTGTCTTTTATTGGGTTCTGCTGTACTGCCATCAGGACTGAACATTGTGGAGGGAAAGGGACAGGCTTTGGTTGATCAGACCGATGAAAGAAGTGGTTACATTCAAATAGAGTGTACTCTGGTAGAAAGGATAATTGGGCAGACTAGTGGACCAAGCTAGAGATAGGATTGGCATCAATGATGAAGTTATTTGGAAATGTGGCAGAGTAACTTGAAGATGAATGCATGATAGTGGACTACTTTGGAAATGCTGGGAATTATACTGGAGATGAGTTGAGCAGAGACTTGTAGGGGACATGTTCACTGATAATATTTACTCTTGTTTCAGGTTGCGTGTGTCGTGTGTGCCCCATTCATTGATGCAGAAAGCAACTCCATTTTCCTGCTGGGCAATAGTTCCATTGTTATGAGGGATGAGATGAAGTGTGGCTTCCCACTTGGCGAGCACTTTGTAGAGCTTCTCTTCAACCTGTCCATTAGGTTGAATGCCTTCAATTTGAGGGACTCAGGAAAAGCTCTTTTCAGTGCCCTGGTTCTTATATCTCCTGGTGAGTGACTAGATTGGTTTTTTTATTTACTCATCTCTGTGTCTGTGTCTTCCATTGTGTTTATAGGCACACATTGCACTGTACTTTCCTCTGACATCTCTGAAGAATGTTTTCAATATATCTGTCCTTTTCCCTCTTTGTTTCACTCCTCTGTATATATGCATTTTTCCTTCTTTATCTACACATGTATGTTGTTGTCATTCACATCTTCTATCCAAATATGACCGTTATTATAGTTCAGGTAAAATATGTGTGGGATTTTTTTTCCTATTAATTTTAATGGTGTCTTTCCACATCTTCTTTTTAATCATTTTTTTTTTTTTCTAAAACAACACCAATCTCGCCCTCCGAATTTCTTTCGTTCTGAAATATACAGTGTTGTCCTTTCTCTTCTTATTCATAGATCTCTTCTTCCACAGCTACCATGTGTATTTCATTGGCTGTTGTACCAACTGTAGATATTAATGAAATATATGATAAGACCAGTATATAAGTTGATGTTTAGGTAAAGGGTGGTTTGTCTATTCTCATTTCTTCTCACCATATGTCTCATTCTTATGTCTGTCTTTCCTCACCAGACCGGCCAGGACTGAAGAACCGTGAAAAAGTCAGCAAACTCCAGGAACTTCTCATCCAAGCCCTGCAGTCTGAGATCAGCACATCCCACCAGGATGAGGGAGGTTTGTTCCCTCGACTGCTCATGTCTATATCCAGCCTACGAGAGCTGGGGGTGGAGCACAGACGAATGTTAGAATCCTTGAAAGGCCAAATGAGCTTTCCACATGACCTTTATGCTGAAACCTTTGATCTTATTCCATAGATTTGTCTATGGCACAGAAAGAATGAAAACTCATCATGGCTGCTTCTTGCGGACTGCAATGGAATAATGCCTTCAAGTTGAATATGTCACTATACACTGGTTTGTTCAATTAAGCAATCCAAATAAGGTGACTAATTCATCACATGCTGGATGATTCATTTGAACAACCCACTTGAAATGAATCTTTCATCAGAAGCCAGATTGTCCATGAGAAGTTCTACATGAGTAATGAGAGCTGGAGACTGATACTCTGTAGAGTACAAAAGAAACTGTTGACCATGAAGCCTGTTAGTTCTTTCTGGGTATACAGTAGCTCTAGTTTTGCTAGTGTTCAAGCCCCGGATAGATCTCCCCGTACCTGCTGACTCTACTGCATCAAGTGGAAGTATCTGATTTTGAATCAAGTATCCAAGCTGGATCAGGCTTGGTTGGTTTGGATTCAGTCATTGCAGCCACTTGATATCAGTATCAGATATCAGTCTGCCATGGATACATGTAATCTTTATGAACAGAATTCCTTCCTGACAGACCTGATGTGCAAAATGAAACATACTCTGTTTGACAGTATCTGTCTGTACTGTTAACAAGAAAAGTGACCCACATATAGGACATGAGGCTGGAGGAGGCTGACTTCAGATATTCAGGATAATACAGTCCAGTCTTTGTACCCTGTTATACTGATATCATAAATCAGTGGAAGGTGCAGTCCTGACCCCCATGAAAAGAGCAAAGGAGGGACTGACGCCGTGTGGAAGCACATGTGTATAGTCTTACACATATGCACATGCATGAACTCACATGCACACTTCAGAAAGAAATCAAGTTCTGAAGGACGAAGCTTGATACTATTGTGCAGTATTAAGGTATCAGTGATGTAAGGGCATTTAGTCATAAAGTGATGGACTGTTTAGATAAACAGGATTTTTAACTATATTTTTCCCCCCAGAGAAACTATTCACAGTAAAACATGATTTATGCATCTTGTTCATTATACATGCACATAGAAAATATTGAATATATAACAAGTCATTGTTAGTTGTTGTAGTGCAAAGCCCAGGGTTCTTCAGCTTTAAAGCCAGTGTGGAGTGAAGATCAGGAGTTCAGTGTCTTTCCAGTGGAAACAACAACAGAAATCATCCTCCTATGAGTGGAACCCACAACTTTCACACTTAACAGTTTCCAGATTGTGAGAGCAACACATAATTGGTGTTGCCATGCTGCACGATCAAGACAAGCTGCAATAATATCCACTGAATCATTGCACAGTTACCAACGAAAATAGGACATATTAAGTTCTGTTGATTATATACTATTAGAACATAATGCCCAGTGAAATGTTGAATTGATACCAACCAAGAGTCAACCCAGTGATTTGCTGTATTCACATTTAATGGACAAAAGTACCCAATGAATCGCTGAAGTGGTACCAGCTTAATGAGGAAATCGGGTCATATTGACACCCAATTAAAGAAACCACCCTGTGAATTCTTGAATTGATACCAAGTAAAGAAAAGTACCCAGTGAACTGTTGGATTGACAACAAGCACGAAATAACCCAGTGAATTTTATACTGACACCCATTTAAGAGAATACCAGTGAAGTTTATACTGATACCCATTTAAAAGAATACCAGTGAATTTTATACCGATACCCTTTTAAGAGAATACCCAGTGAACTGTTGGACTGACAACATGCAAGAGTAAACCCAGTGAATTGTCATACTGACACCCAGTGGAAGAAAACACCCAGTGAATTGTTATACTGACACCCAGTTAAAGAGAGAATACCAGTAAATTGTTGTACTACTACCCAAGTAAAGAGAGAATACCAGTGATTTGTTGTACTGCCACCCAAGTAAAGAGAATACCCAGTGCATTGTTATACTGACACCCAAATAAAGAGAAAACCCAGTGAATTGTTGAAGCGATACCAAGTTTATATTGTTGACCCCAGTGAGACAATCTCTGCTCTCCTGTACATTACGGTGACAATGACTGTGATATATACATATAACATATGTATGTTCATATTCCCAGATATGATAAAATGTGAAAATTTGTTATCTTTACTTTTTATGATTGTTTGCCTTGTTTGTTCAGTTATGCTTTGTTTTGAGTCAATGTTCAGAAATGACCTAATTATTTGGTTTTGATTGCAGACTAAATTCAGATTCATTTGCTATGTTTTGATTGTCATGTCATATCACATTCATTTCATTTCATACACGTTTTGCATGTGTTTTAATACAGTAGAACCACATGAGCTCAAATTTCAATCAAAGGACTAGATTAGTAATTAGCAGTTCCAGCAAAACTGACATGGCATTCATAGAACTTCAATAGAATACAGCTTATTCAGAAAGCAAAATGAAAAGACCTGTTAACTTCAAAGTGATGCAGAACTTTATGAAACAAGACATTTTCCTTGGGCACAGTGTTGATTAGTTCAAAATAAAATCCAACTGGAATTATGTATGACCTTTATGAATTGTAACTGACATGACACACATGCTCATCACAGTCTAAAAAGCTTTGGAATGAAAATGTTTATTAATATTGGCTCTCTAACAACAAGAAGAAGACAGTTTACCTGAAAATTTACAACCAGAGTTTAATATGGTCTGAGAGATCCTCCAATAAAAAAAAAGAGTTTAAAATAATGATCTGTCAAGTTGTTTCCATGTCAGTTGTTTTTGCATACAGATAGGAGTTTGCTACAAGTATACAGTTCAGAAACACTTTTTCAGACTTGCACTTTGTTCTGAATGCATTTGATGGCTTTTATGATGTATTTTCTGCCACCCCCTATAGTTGAAAAGACTCATAGAAAATGTTTTGATGGACTGCATGATTTAGGGAGGAGGGAAATTGCAGTTTTCCACCTCTTGATGTTTAATGGAAAAACCTCTAGTAAAAAAAAATCCCCATTTTTCACCTGTTGTAGACAGACAGTGTCATTGTTGTTTTTAGTTTTGGCCTCAAAGCGAGTAATGTTTTTTGGAACTGCCTAAAATTCGAGGTCATGAGGTAAATTTAATTCAGAAATATGTTGAGCTGTGGATTGGAAGTTTTCAGTGAGCAAGGCAAAGAATTTGAATATTTATGTGAGATTTGAGTCCATGAAGTGTTACTGCATTTCTGTGTCTGGATGACTGAAATACTATTGAAAACAGTTTGATTGATTGGTGAAACAGCATCATATTGGGGCAACAGAATTAGATCAGCCTCCGTAGCAAAGAGTCCCTCATACCTAATGTGTGAAAGACTCCAAACCTCAGTATATGGACACAGTCTAGTAGCTCAAAATATTCGGAGATTATGACATCTCCAGTAAAGCAGTCCAGATCTTTGAGGCAGTCACACTTAACCCCTTCACTATGTGATGAAAATTATACATGTACGTCCTTACCCTTTGTTATAAAAAAAAAACTTAGAAATACCATTATGTACCAGAATTAGTGCTCCCCTGTCTGTAATATATACCCTATTGTGGTTTCTGTGTTATGAATTATTCATATGTACAGGTTTATAACCCTGTGGTAATTTGGTGACAAATGCACTTGAAAAACCTGATGTAGTGAAGGGGTTAACATGCTGTTTAAGAAGATGGAGTCACATGAGATTTCATCATCTTGATCTCCTTCTTTTACTATATACTGACAGTTTGTAGTACTACTGCAGAAAAGTCATACATTTTATTGACTGCTAAGTTTTTGGGGTTTTTTTGTAGTAGAGATCATGGACTGCATTATGTTGATAAGATTTTTGGAAAGATTTTTCAACACATACTTTAGATAGTATTGATTGATACTTTGACGATGCATGCTCATAAATTACAACATCTTGAATCTTGTAAGCCTTACATGATAGCTGGGCCACAGAGTTTCAACTTGTACATATTTTTCACCATTTTTAGATTTTACTGAAAGACACTGAGATATATTTTGGTGAAATATTATGAGCTAGAAAAGATATCTCAGGACTGAAACTATTCTAGGATTGTTCAGTAAGGTCTGTTTATGTCAGTTGGGCAGGCAGCTAGGATAGGAAGAATAATTTCCTCATATTGAGGTTTCAGAGTGAGAACACAGATACTATAGACTAACACCATCAGAAAATATCCAGCATTTTGGTGATGACAACTTATGAACAAATGGCACACTATCAAAATTCCACCCTGCCTCGCACAACCATCATACTATCATCATCAACAACATCAGCTTATAATAATATAATACTTCTAATGAAAAATTATAGCTAACAAAGAGATTTACCATTATGATGAAGATGATCTTTATCATTACTGTCATCACCACTATCATTGTGGGTCTGTTTGGCTGTCCAGATACTTTTTAATGGTATTCACTATATCTTTTAACTGCCCTGGTTGTTTCGTGGTTGTTCTTAATATCACAGAGATGTCATATGATGTGTAGGTGCAGAGGTCAGGTCTTTAGATAGGTTATTTTGTGGCTCTTGGGCCATGGCTTGTTCACCAGTCAATACTTTTGTATATATGAAAGCGTAAAATCACTTCGCTGTATCATTTAGAGGTGAAGGTTGGACCAGTGCTTTGAGTGGACCACAGCCATTCTCCTTCAATCTGGTAAAAATTAGCAACCCAGTGAATGTAAAGTCTCTACTGTATACAATATTTACCTCACCAAGCAGTTTGTTACCTTGCATAAACCTGTAGTTTCCTTTTGTTACATGTTTAGTTGCCTTGCGCAATTCATAGACATGTCTAGCCATTTTTCCAACATATAGATAGGTACCTGGCTTAGACCTTGCCTAGATGTGTATAATTTGCCATGCCTTGGCATTGGCTTGTTTACATGCAGTACTTGTTCATCCAGTATAACTAATGCAGAGCAAGTTGTTCGTCTTAGAGGATTGACTAGATTGTGCAAGAAGTTATGGTGGAATTTATCATAATGGGTATGATGTAAAAGGAATCCATGTGTTTCAGGCATTAATCTCAATGCCCATTTTCTCCACCTCTTTATATTTGTTAAAATGGCCTCTTAGTAATGGCGTGCAAAGATGAAAATCTGGCTGTCATGGCATAATCACCTGCCCCTCTTATAAGTTCTCACGCAAGATGTGATTCAAGCCAAAACGTGGGTGAAATTGCCTCTCCTAGTGTTTACGTACTGACTACCAAGAGCTATCACTTGTTACATCTGTGGTAGACAGTGACTGCACATGGTATCACCCATACAAAATCTGCATATATACACAAGAACCATGAGCATACCATTCAGTCTTCATATACCCCAAGTCAGGAACAACAGCAAGGGGAAGGCATTTATTATGTTTCTTGCAAATGTTTTGATTTAACCTACATGTACCAAGCAGCAGATTTAGTAATTATCATGCATAGTGAAATAGAAACCAATGTATTTGCCTGATGACATTGAATATGGTTTAGTCTAGTCCTTTTATCCTAATTCCCAACACCCTGCCTCTCTGTTGAAATATAAAGTAGATTATTACACTGAAAGCTAACTGTCAAATTCAGGAGGAAAATACATAATTTTAATAAAAGTTATGGATTTTCTGCACGTTTCATTATGTACACAGTTGTGACCTTTGACCTGTGAAAAAAGAGCTTCACTCCTGTACTGTGAAGGAAATTAAAATTTTTCATCAGGAGATTCTCTTTTGACTCAGCTCAGCTCAGTCGTTTTTGCTTCATCACAAGTTCCACTTAATCACAACATTTTAAGGAAACAGAAATTTTTAATACCGGTATATAAAATTGAGGTGAAAGAGCCATATTAGAGCTGTATCCTGCCCAGAGCATCTTGGAACTTTCATACCACTTTTTGCATCTGATTGAGTAACTTGGAGACAGACTACAAGAAGGACTGATACACAGTATAGTGCCACAATGATGTGTGTAATGACACAAGAAGGTCTTTATCAACCTTGTGTATATTATCAACCATGTGTATGTTATCAACCATGTGTATGTTAGAGGAAGGACTGTTAAACATTGAGAGATACGCTGTTGTGATCAGCTGCACTAAGTGTAAGGCATATCAATCATATGGTTCTGCCAAGTAACAGTCCTAAGGCTAAGAATTCAGGAGGAGGCCATTGTTTTCTCTAGATCAGGTGTTTCACCCCTTAAATTTCAAAAGAATCTTCTNACACTTTGAACTCATGCTGATCTCCTCATCTCTCCTCTACTCCAAAGTTTGCATAACTTGAGAAAGACCTAATATCTGTCTTAAACTTTACAAATCTCCTCAAATTTATGATAACGGGAATATCTCCCCTCATTCATATGACCTGGAGAAAATACTGGGAAGTCCCCACCCTGCTACAATAAATGGTAAAAAATAATGGGGCTGTTTAACTGCAGCCTTTTCCTTGACCGTGAGGACTTGTGATTAAGTGGAGCTGACTGTACATGTAAAATGTGAAATCTTTTGACGTTATAAAGTGAAGAGTGAAAGAGTAACCTTGACCTGATAAAAGTCAGGCTGCATATGTTTTTAATCCCAGTGAAGAATCTGTCAGACTGACCCAGTGAAAATCTGTTGTACAATATCCCAGTGATTTTAATTCTGTGCTTGTGATAATGTTGTATTGCTTTTTTGTCATTGCTGAGGATTTATTTTCTAAGATCTTTAACATTTTCCTATGTGTGAATCATTTTTAAGCTCTACAAAACCGGTGGAAAAACTATGCGTAGCTCAAATGCTGTTTCAATGAATGTAAGTTTTGTTATGATTTAACTGTTGCTGACATTGTTCAAAGTGGCATTTTCACATGTGCTTGTCAGTTGTTCTTGAAAGGTCTATGAGAAGTGACTCTTATCTTTGAAAATCTTACATGACTAAATTCATTTTTGTCCTTATTTTCAGAAAGAATTTATTTCCCTTTGGACTTGATAATATTTTACAGCAAGACTCTAAGAGAACTTTTGTGTGCATTAACAGTAAGCATCAGTGTTTGGGTATATTTTTGTATTGTTTTGCCCTGCTTGACTGTCAGTGTCATGTACTGCTAAACAAGTATTGTATAGAAGAAATGTATGTAATATTCTAACTATATATGTAAATTTCATATATTGGATTTTGACTTTATGCAAGACTGGCTAATACTGTGCTTGTTGACACACGGAATGTTGCTACTGATCCATAAGGACTGAAGATAGGGAGCCTGGGCAATGTGAATCAGGCACTGAAATGGCACCACAAAGAAATGGCATTGTTTGCTGTGTTTTACTAAAGTCCATGCCCTTATGATGCTATAACCATGATTCATGCAAAACTATTGCACTTTGTTTTTGTTTTATCCCGGTGAATTATATTCTGTGGTAAGCAAGTTATAACTGTCCAACAGAGGGTTACAAATGACAGTCCATTTCCCACGCTTATCCACATCCTGAGTGATAGGGCTTGGTTTTCTTACAGAGCCATTATGCTTGTCATGTCTGTTTGGCAGTGTACCATATTAGGTGTTTAATTATATACTACAATGCAGATGTCGGTTAGCTGTGTCCCATGTCTGTAGGGCTATGTACAGATGCCTTTTGAGCTGTGTACCATCACTTTGCAAATGTCTGTGAGGTTGTGTACCATCACTGTGCAAATGTGTATCATCTTTGTTCAAATGTCTGTTGTTTGGCTGTGTCATGCGCAAATATTTGTTCAGCTGTGTAACACTACGGTGCAAATGTCTGTTCAGCTGTGTGCCACCACAGTGCAAATGTCTGTTGTATGGCTGTTTATTACTGTGCAAATGTCTGTTCAGCTGTATGCCACCACAGTACAAATGTCTGTTCAGCCGTGTATCACCACCGTGCAAATGTCTGTTGTTTGGCTGTGTACATCACTGTTCAAATGTTTGTTCAGCTGTGTACCACCACAGTGCATTTGTCAGTTGTTTGGCTATGTATTATTGTGCAAAAGTCTGTCATAATGTCTACTACGGTGCTGATGTTGTTCGTCCTTATTATGAAGAGAGAGGATTCACATATTACATTGATCTCTTCACACAGTTCTTAAGTCAAGTCTTCATTTGTCATGCAACTATAATTCATTCCTTGCACCTGTCATGTGTTTCCTTCCTCTCTTCCTGCACAGCCTCATTATCTATTTCAGCTCTGAAGTCAAATCATTACTTGTGACATTAGTATAATACTATAATATTTTCCCTTGCACTTGTCAAATTGTCCCAGCAGGCTCCTCATCTGTCACAGTGCTAAAGATCTTTTCACACATGCCTCACTGACAGTGACGCCAAAGACTATATATGTATATTTACCGTCTCTGGTGATGCTTCACATTCATACTGCTACAGCTGATTTTTCACCACATTCTCACATATTGAAACATGTTGCTCTAGTGACAATTTATTGTCATAATTTCTCAAAATTATTGGTTCAGAGAAAAAAAGGAAATGAATGCAGCCATTTTAGTAGCATGAAGAGACCCAGTAATTGGTTGCAGAGTTTTATTTCAATGGATTACCAGAGCATCATGGGCTGTATTGCCTCCTCTTCACTCTGTCAGTACTGACACATTTTAGCAATGAGTAATCTGGTTATCACTTAGCACTGAAGGAGAGACTGAGCTGACATGTCTTCTTGGAGCACTTTGTTGTGTGGCCAATAGAAAATGTTATGTGTAGTAAGAAATGAGGAGTTTGTAATTTGTGACATCTTCCTCTATCAGTTTCAGTATGAGAGTGTGGACTAATTGGATACTTCTTTGGAAATAAATGTTGAAACATGTCCTGACTCCCACTGCAAAGGGATTAATCCTCAAGACTTCTTTGTGCGTGATACAGCACTGGGAATAACATGAGCTTATATTTTGTAGAGTTCCCATTCTGGGCAGATTTGAATCACAGCACTTCAAGAAAATCTTACTCATCCTAAAGGGATAAGAGGCAACACTGAGATATGAATTTAAGCTTCTATAGACTCAAAGTTTTCAAATCTGAGAGTGGACAGAGGTTAGAGATTGATTTAAAAGTGACAAAGTCTCAATGAGATCTGAGCCCACTTAGTAAAGAAAATGACAGCAGTTTAGTTCATGCATATTATTGTTGTAGAAGTGGGCTTTCTCCTCACAAGGATCTTACTTCCAGGAAAATTCAAAAGTGGCATTTTGTGAGAATCTAATTTTCAGTGGTCCTGAATGATCATTTGTTTCATGTGTATAGGAGTGCAAAAGTCTAGGGTAATTTGGAGTGAAGAAGTTTAGCACTTAGTGGCATCCCTGCTTCACTGATATTAAAATATACAGTAATAGATACTGTCCAAATAATGAGGGGTAGCCACTAGAAATATTCATTTTTGCATTTCTGTTAGTGTTATGGGTTACCGTTCATTCCAAGCCCGTGTATAATGTTTTGAATGGAGCCATTTTTACATGAGAAGTAATTTACACAATTCAGATTCAGCACTTACAGTCTCACAAAAACAAAAAAATGTTCACAATTAACTTTATTGATCAAAATGAAATTTAGAAGATATGAGAAATGTCAGTGGATTCACTGATAATTAGAATTTCTTAGTTGGAAGGTTGCATCTTCAACACTTGCACTCCCATTGTGAATTTGTACCAGTGAAAACGAGAATAAACTGCTATCATTTTGTATTTACAGCATTATAATAAATTTAAACAGGAATGTTGCATATCCTATCTTTAATCATAGAGGTGTGGAATTTAACATGATGGAGGTTGCAAATAGAATTAAGAAATTTTAAAAAAAAATTGATTTTATACTTAATATCAGAGGAGTATCCCTGCCAATTTGCTTATTTCAATCAGGGTTCCCATTTCTAATATCTTCATATCTTCTTCTTTCACCCCATATTTTAAAATTTGAAAAACAAAAACTGTTTAAAAAGCCATTTCCAAGCCAGTCAGAAATTGTTGTTGTTGTTGTTGTTGCTGTTGTTAATGTTACCTAGACCTACTACGATTACACCCCATGAAAACCCATTGTTCCTGTCTGTCTAGACTCTATATGTTTTGTAAATGTTTGTGAATATAAGAATCGAGATTTAGGACAATAGGCCTAGAATATATCAAGATATTACATAATAAAACTATCAAACATTCATAGTGAATACATTAATAAACTGATTTATTGCTATCATTGCTATCTATTTGACCTAGGTAGTCATCACCTCCACATATCTGCATGTTCCTTTATCTAGAGCCACATTGTGTTTTGTGCTTCATAAGTGTGGCATGTGTGTGGCCAGTTCCCTCTTGGCTGTGTAAAGCAGAAGCAATGGAGGTTAGAGACTTTTTTTTTAAAAATTGTGATCATGTCAAAAGTTTTAAAACTGTAATGAATATACGTACATTTTTTAGTATCATTTCTTAGTCACTGTCCATCCGTGTGAGACAACATTGCCAGTGTTGAGAAAGAAATTCAAGAATGTCTGCTGTGAATTACATATTCACATTATGTGTGCTTTAGAATGTGGTTTGGTTTTTTTTTTGGAGTTCCATTTTGTTCACTGGAAGCCATCATTTTGTTATCATTTTGGTTTGGGAAAATTCTTAAAAATCATTTTTTTGTGTGTTGTTGTTTGTGTTGTAAAATAGAGGCAGCATAACTTATTTGGATACTTTCCTGTTGATCCCAGTGCTTTGGTCATCCTGTGAGTAGTGAATAGTTGTTTTACATATATATATACCTGATATGTTTTCCTCTTGGCATGTATACATAATGCAAAAAAGTCACTTATTGTCAGTTATTTTCCAGTGTTTTTCCTGTCATAAACACTTTATGAATGCTGACAGTGTCAGTTGCTTTTTATGTAAATGTACACTGACATTTGAAGTGAAAAATGCAACTGCATGTGGAACTCCTTGTAATTACAGAAATTTGTAAAGCATTTTAATATCACTTACTGATATATAAGTCTGATAGTTACAACATGTATATGGCATTTGTATTAAGACTTATCTGGTCCCTTTGCCCAGACCTTGGCTGAATGCGCACACAGAAGTTCTGAAGGTGACAGTGCTAAGCCAAGTCTACTTGTAGTTAAGAAACTCACTTTATCTAATCACTCTTGTCTGTTTGAAACTCGGTTTTGGAAATGGATGTGAGGGGAGATTAACTCTGTTGGATTTGAAAATGTTGAATTAAAATGATGTGTATACGTAACCTTTTGTATATACACAGCAAAGGACATCTTAGAAATGTAAAAATTACTCTTTAACAGATTGTATGCCTAATTTATTATAAGGACAGCGTCTATAACTCTCCTTTGCAGCAGTTGTGCAGCACCTGCTCATTTTGAAACTAGATTTGATAGTCATAGACTATAGATGAATGTTTATCTAGGTCTTCAAACGACGTCTTCTTCTGTTTTGCTCCAGTCCCAAATTGTAGCCTTTGTGAGTTTATCGTGTGTTCATTAGATTGAAAAAATGCCTTTTACTATTTACTGAAGTTTCTGAATGGTATAAATATAAGGTATAACGAAAGAATATCCTAAGTTTTGAGAATCAGTTTAATACTTTTCCGGAATGAAAATGATCTTGGGTTTTTTTTTTCTCCCTTTTGAAGTAAACTATTCATCAATTGATGATTAATGGTGCCTTGGTCAACTTCAAGGCATGAGCATCTGCATTCAAATTTTTTTTCTACATAGTCTAGTTTCATATGTTGTGGTCTTTCAGTACATATCATTAGTGCTGACAATATATTGTATTTCACAAGATCGAAGTTTGGAGAAGAGAGTATTACTCACAATCTTTCTCATTAGCAGGTAAAGATCTAATTCCTCATTAAACTTTAAGTATTATATCCTCAAATTTTTTTAGTGTTTAATATGAATTCAGATACCCCTCTAGTGCCCAGCGTATCAGATCTGATACATTTCGTGGAACAAAGAAAAAGCAAACCAAGATCATCACCCCACCATAATAGTGTGAAGTGGCATGAGCGGGCAGTAGCCTGGGTATGAGACTTATAAACCGCATTATTTGTATTATTATTATCATTTTGATGCTCGTTCCAGCTTAGTGGATCCAGAAGTGATCCAAAAACTGGAGCTCCGACTTTTTGTGCCACTGTAAATAGGGCTGGGCACTAGAGGGATACTATCGTTAGAATCAGCCCTAATTTTAGAATAAAATAGTGATAAAATGTATGCATGTGACCTAATTTATAGAGTACGAACTTGCATGTTTGCATCAAAGATGTTTTTTTTAAGCCTGAAAGATATTTTTAAAGTCAGAATGAACAAGACAAATTATTGGG
>JAWQUT010000072.1:1560428-1574482 GCA_033807755.1 Ellobium chinense
GTACAGTCGGTACGGAAGGAATTCTGAACTTCGGTTGAGCTTCAGTCTGTCCTTAACGTGTAATAAGAAAACTGGCTGAAATCGTCAGTCCGTCCTGCAGTCCGTCCTCACAGCCAGAAATCAGGCAGCGCCTGATTTTTTGGCGTCCGGATTGCCTGCCGGAAGGAGTGAGCGGCATGTCTTTGAAGTTTTCCCCGCCGGCGAGAAAACGCCCGTTTACAAACTTATCGAAAATGACAGCCTAGCGTAAAAATAATATCAAATTCGGAATCAGCGTATCAAAATTAACAGAATGACTCGCGAGTAACTCGTTTTATTGCCTTATTTAAAAGTTTAAAAAAGTGTCTATTTCTTTCATAGCGTAGGGCTTGGCCTAGTGTGTTTTGTTGTTCTTGTGTTGACATTGATGACCCGTGTCATTGTCTCGGTACACGTGTAGCGAAGTTTTGTGCAAGTGTTGTCTTTGTATTGTATGCCTTTCTATTTTATCTTATTATGGCGACGTGGTGC
This sequence comes from Ellobium chinense, assembly GCA_033807755.1. NCBI lineage: Eukaryota > Metazoa > Mollusca > Gastropoda > Ellobiida > Ellobiidae > Ellobium > Ellobium chinense. Next base: position 1,560,939 of record JAWQUT010000072.1, read on the forward strand.
AAAGAATCATAGCGGCTCGCATCACTGTTGATTGTCTAGCGAGACGAGAGACAACAAATTAATGTAAATAAGTCTCTTCGTCCATCCTCATGAAAGTGTTGAAGTCCTCGGGAAATGCTCTAATTTCCTCCAAAATATTTGTGTGAGAGCTTACCCCTCTCTAAAAGCCAGTTTTTTGACCACATACCACGTTGTTTTCGTGTTCTTTTATTTTTCAAAATAACATTAATTGCTAGACTATCAAGATCCCGAAGTGTTGTCTCAGCCATCATTGCTTCATTTGGCGGGAAATTATTTGTGCGCTTGTGTGATCCGGATGGCCTTCATTTTGATCGTTGCGTCTAATACACGTTAAATTTTTACGATGGCCTGCAGGCTGACTGCAGTCAAAAAGTTCTTCCGTACCGACTGTACGTGTAATACCCCCTTTAGACCTTTTATATTGTCTCCAGTTTTACTTTAACATGTCTTATTTCTTTCCCTCTGATGCAGGCATGTCCCGGTCTTTAAAAGAAATCGTTTTTGAATTTTCAAATGAGAGTGGTGAAAAGGCTTAGGTGCTTCCTTGAAGCCAACCAAAAAACCCGTTTCCCGCAAAGAATGACTAACAATATGATTTGCAAGTCTACTGAAAATGCAGTTAGACAACAATAAGTATATTTTAAATAGTACAGATACAATTTCAAACTGACTCCGTCGTCACACCTCGCTAGCAACAAGTAATGATTATTCCTTAACTTGAATGAAACGCACAAACTAAGAAATCACTTTATAATGGATAGGGCGCCTAAGCGAGACGCCCGCTTAAGAGGGAAGATTCGTCAGGAACGGAGCCATCCCACTTAAGCGGATTCTACTGTATTAGGAAATGTGCATGTGGCCAAGAAATTTTGAAAACTACCGTGCTGATTAACAGTCAGTGTGATCAGCACATTGATGGCCATCTGGTAATCTTTGTTGTCAGGCTTAGGAACTGTCCTCTAAGACAAATGTTCCAGCAGAAATAAGTCCTTTAGTGTCACAAAACTATTAATAAATACAGTGTAATGTTACTGAGTTTTCTTAGGCCAGAGTATGCAAAAATGTCCACTGCCATTCAGTCTTCTTCACTGAATGGATATTGGCACTTATGGGAGTGTGTGTTTTGTTGTGAAAGTGGATGTGTAATATGAGTCTCCTTTGCAGATGGTGCTCAAATACTTGTTCTCAAACCCTCTAAGGCTGACTGCAACACAAACTTCATCCTCATTTCACCCTGTGATAGACTTCTTAAAACTTGCTAAATACAGAACTATAATACTCGCTTAAGATTTTAACGCTAACTATGATTACTAGTCACTGTCTAGCCATGTCTAGGTCTTTGAGAACAAGGTACCTGATAGCACACGCACACAGTTTAAAGGCAGAGGTCTGTCAGTATTTGTATGTTCAACATCTCAAGACACTCACAAATACGCATATCAAGTTTCAAGACATTTGCAAACGCATATAAATATATACACAAACATTTTAATAGAAGACTACAATGACAAACAATCACATATATGTCCTCAGCAGTGTCAGTGACATTTAGCTTAACATCAACACACAACTACAAGCATGTTTTAATAATTTAACATTTATTAGCGTCAATCTTTCCCTTTCTTCCATATTATTTCCGTATCAAAGTTCTTAATTGAACCATGCTTCATTTCAGTATTGACATATTTCACACAAATAAGTCACAAAGAAAAATTTAAAAAACTCAGGTGATAATGTGAGATGAAAGATGCTTTAAAAGGTAAATAAGGTCCCTCAACCCAGAATATGAAAATAACAGACATACTCAACGAAGAGCCAAATGCAGAAAAAAAAATTTAGTTTCACATACGAGATTTACATCCAATCGACGTCCCATGGAAGTCACATAAAATTAAACATCCATGACAGCCAATACTTGCAAAAAGACACAGCACCTTTAGTTAAGGCTCATATTTTGCCCCATGCAGATAAAAGCAATAGGGGGAGCGGAAAAAGAGTTTAAGGAAAAGACTAGACTACTGTGGTAAGAAATGCATTAATGTAGAAATCAATTTATGCGTGAATGCAGCAATTACACGAGCATTTTCACAAGTACAAGAGTCCTTGATAACTAATGGAATGCTAATTATCATACTAGGGAACAGACACCTATGTCCATCCACATTACCCTTTCAATGTACAAGCACACCTATATAAAGGTGAATTTGTATTGTTCGCATACTAGGACAAAATACTCTGTGAATAAATTGCTTCTGCATGGCTGACAGGAAGACATCTAAACTTGTCTTGTGGTTCAAATCAAAACTTTTTTTTTCAACATTTCTGTATCACACTGTGTCAATGTCATGGCACCAACCCATCTTCTCTTCTTTTACTTCAGAAACAACACAACTTCCAACAGAATTCAAATAGTTTCTGGTCTTCATTTATCTTTGTGCACATAGAATGAACCTGACAATCACTTGGATGACTCATCAATGAACAATGAATTACCTAGAATAGCTGGTCAAAGCTAGACCATACTCACGAATACAAAAGCTACATCAAATAACATATAACCCTGTCACACAAAAAGAGTATATATGTCTGAAAAGTAAATCTTCAGATCACACACAACACTTGATGTCACAATCAAAGTGACAACACTCACTTAAAACTTTCATGATACACTCGCCATTGCTCACAAACACATTTCAGTCTGTCAACCACTTTCAAAGCGCAGCCACCACCCACAGCTCTCATCCATGCCAGCATGCACAATTCTGATTTCTCTTTTATAGCTCTTCTATGATGAAACTACGTTATCAAAAGTTTTCAAGTCTGGTACAAAGTACAGTTGATGAGGTAAATGGATAACGAATAAGAAAATCAAAATGCTTTAGCACAGATTAGTTTATCAATCATGACAGTTGTCTGCACACAGGATATTCTCTTTTCCATTAAAACATATGCATTATGTGCACAGAGATGCAATGCTGATTATTTTGGCTACTTTTAACCTGTCCAGATGCAGCTTGGAAATTTCTAAATCTATCTAAACCTAGATGATTCTAAGATGTTTACAACTCGTCCTTCTTTGCTTCTGCTCCTTCATCTTCTTCTTCCTCATCTTCATCCTCCTCCTCTTCCTCCTGTGAAGAAAAAAACAAAATCAAAGTTACAAAGTTACCTGTACATCTTATGTGCTACCATTCACAAGTTTTCTAACATTTCTAGCTGAAATTCATGTGTCCAAGAGCATGTAAGCAACTTTGGACCCATTCATGGCAAAAAAGGTTTCAGCCTTGGCACAAGATGGAACAGATTTTCGGAGACGTTGCACAAGTCTTTTACAATTTCTTTTTAATAAAGCTCAGGCTTTTTAAGTCAAACATATATTTCACTGATCTACTAACAACCAACTCTACCACAGGCAAGAGGAGAATACACAGAGGCAAAGTCAGTAGTAATGAATACATGAGAGAACACTTGTGCCCAAACTCAAGACCAGCGGCAAAGAATGCAGATTGTGTTTAATGGTAAGAAGAATTGTGAGGAAAAACCAGTGGTTTCTAAGTTTTGAGCTAGCTTTTAACCCCTTTTTCAGTGCGGTTATGGCTTTATCAGAAACGAAGCTTGAGCCCCACTAGGGCCACTGAAATGTCTATCATTTAGACATTGCAAGAAAAGAAAAAAACATCAGCCTCTAATATAATTTACACTGGAACCTTTAACACCAGAGACAGGTATTCAGCCTCTCAGCCATCCTTCTGATGAGGAAAGGGAAGGGAACAGATGATTCATGTTCGCATCCCAAGCAGGAATGCCAACATACTAAGAGACCAAAGCCAAATTTAATCGTTGACATGGCTTTGTGAATTATTTACCCAAGTAATATCATGGAAGCTGTTTAAATCGAATCAGTTAATCTGAAAATCTGTTTATCTGAAAGATATTCAACATCCTGTTGAGTTTCCTATAACGAGCTCAATCTGCTTCAAATGAATGAGTATACACAGTTCCAAAACTCTTCTGACCCAAATATTAATATTTTTACATTTATTCACACAATATTTGCTCATCACCATCTGATCAATGATATTTGAAGTGACCACTTATTGGCACCAATCAAAAGTAGAACTGTCAGTGTACGTGCTTTAAGTAGATGATAAGAGTATCTGCATGTCTCTTTTAGCAGTGACAGCCATGAGGAAGAAACAAGTATTACTGCTGTTCACTTGTGCCATTTAAGGAAGACGCTCAATAGTGGAGCAACAAGACTCAAAGGCATAGTTTGCTCAAGCTGATTTATAAAATGCACTTTTCTTTTTACCAACAACCAGTGGTAGGCTACCAATGCAACAAAACACTGGTAAAAGTGACCCTGAAACATGTACTTCCCTTTCCCATTTTTTTTCTACCTGAAAACTTCCCTGCAGGCATTGGCATCACTCTACAATATATTCAATTTAGTTTTTTTGGAACACAATACAGCACCAATAGGAGAAAATGTATTGCTTTGCATCCATCAGCTCTCTGTTTCCAATACAGTATAGATCATTTGGGCTGCAATAACAACAACATTTTTTTTCCATTTGCTGCAATGCTGCTTTGAATGAATCAAGCACTCCTTTTGAGTCAAATTATGTTTATCCAAAACCATTTGCATGGTCCCGTTGAATTCGATTTAGTCGACTTCCACTGTCTATGAACACATTCCATAAAAGTGAATAGAATTACCTCGCCTACACCAGCTCCATCTTTGCCATCACTATCCAGGAACTTTTTGAATCCTGCCAATGTTCTCTCCCCATTATAGTCAACAACCTGGAAAAAAGTTTAAGTTTAGTCATGTTACATCAGAAAACAATCTGTCATATAAACTACAACAAATGACAAAAAAAAAAAAAAAGAGACTCATCTGTGAAGGTTACCACTGGAATATGTATATCAATGCAAAATCATGCATTGTTTTTATGCTTACTTATTCCTGGTCATAAAAAAATCTGGTTATTTTCTTGTCATTTCAAAACTGGAATAAAGAGAATCCCTGACCATAAGCAACAGTCTTACAACAATTTTACTGACTATACTTAATCAAATCTGCCCACATTCTACTTCAGCTCTGAGCAGACAGATCTCTCTACATTAATGCTGAAACAGACAAGTTGGTAACTGCATCACTGAAACAAGCTGAGACATTAATCAAGCTTTTCTGGCCTTTCTCTAAAATCTGGTGAGATCTCATATAAAAGCATACTTTTCATTATACGATTTCTGAAAATGCCATCCTGCACAACAGTGTTCAGCATTTTAGGTCAACTGCAGTAAGGAAATTGGGCTGTATTTATGAGCAAAATTTTGCTGCTATGTGCTCGAACAGGATAACATGGACTCCTATCTTCAGCAAGGGCAGGTGTCAATTATGTTGTAATGCATAACAGCTGTCTTGTTTGTGAGCTTTCACTGGTACCATGAAATGCTCCATGTTTCTAAATAACATTTAAGCTTTCATCAACTGATGCTAGAAAATAGTTGAATACAATGTGCAGCAAACTATAAAACTAAAGTTAAGCTAAATGAAGAGATGTAAGCATAAACATTACTTTTGTTCTGTATTGTTTTTCAAATTTCCATAAGTGAATTACAGTGAACTACAGTAAGTGGACAAATCTAGCACAACATCCACCCTTCCCCCCACCCCCAAACTACATCTAAAACTGGAACCACAGCTGTATAAGAAAAAAACAAAATTATTTGGTGGAAGTTACAAACACACTGACATATATTACTGCCAGCATTAAACCTTACTTCATTAGTGCCAGCTGCAAAGAATTTGAGTGTGGGGAAGCTCTGAACTTTGACTTCTTCTATTTCATTTGCAGTGGCATCCATTTTAGCAATGATGACTTTGTCACTGTCTTTGTAAGCCTCACCCAACTCATCCCAGATGGGAGCCAGCTGCTTGCAATGTCCACACCATGGAGCATCTGTCAGACAATAGTGGCAAGAATGGATATTGTTTTATCACCTATGAGATAGAATCTATGACATTTCAAAACAAGCCAAGCTACAGCTTCATGGCAACACCAACAACAGAATCTTCACAATGTGGATTCTCCGAAATTATAATACTTAAAGAGGAAATACCATGAGATAGCTGCTATTCTCTTGCTGTGCTTTCTCCACAGGCACCACACGACTGAACTGTTGTAAACATTAAAGGGACAAGGATAGCTATCTGCTTCACAGCCTTAGAAATCTGCATTGTTTTGTCATAAATTTTCAACCTCTTACATGTTCCCTTCACCTGAGTGCTACAGAGAAAACATGGCTTGAAAGTCTAGATTTTCACACTGTGCGGGCCACCATAACTGGCCTTCCCTTTAGCACAGGGCAGAGGCGAGACATTAGAAAGTGAGAGGCAAGCCAGTACTTGTTACGCAAAGACTGTTATCCATACACGAAAAATATTCATGGTGCTAAACTGTATGCTTTCTTTTCATATACTGTAATGGACATAAGTCTTTTGTAAAGACTGTAAACAACTGCCCAACCCTAATCGCAGCGCTGTAATCTTAGAAAAGGCCGGATAAATATTTGACAAAAGGAGCATCTGTCTCAGTGTTGTCTGCTGTATGGTTTAGTGAGCTCTCACTGGCCTACGGTTCTGATAATATAAAATAATCTTTCGCTCGAGGAGCACTTTCTGATAATTTAGATGCCGCACAGCTGGACAGGATACGATTGACAGTTAATCATTGTCTCAGTCAACAATTTCTGCGCTCAGGAGCGGTGCTAGTTGTGTCATTAGTCATAAATCAATCAATGGATGCAAATCAAACTTACAAAATTCAACGAAAACTGCTTTGTCTTTGTTCAATGCAACCTCCTTGAAGTTCTTGCCTACCAGAACCTTGACAGGCTTAGCATCCCAGTCCTCTGGAACATCCTCAGACATCAGGTGGGGCTGCAACATAACAAGGAGACATAATTTTACAATAATGCATTAATCCATCGAAGAGGCATGCAGCCTACGAAAGGTAAGCATTTGGGTATTGGTAAAATAAATATATGACATATCTAATGTGAATAAACTTCTTATGCGGCCATCATGCCATTCATCAGATCTGCAATTTCACGTTTCTTGTTTCATCCTGTGCAAAGCTAGTCCACGTTAAGTTTCTGCCCACACTATGGCTGGCTAACCAATGAGAGAACACAGGCATTCCAAATGACACTGCTATGAATGATTTATGAATAAAAAGGGGCTATCATTATACATTATTGTTTTCTCTAAATTTTGACATCCAATCACTTACCAAACACCCAAAAAGCTCTGCTATAATAATAATCTGCCTTTGTAAAATATCTGACTGTATTCTGTTGCTTCTTGATGACATTCTCAATGTCACAAAATTAAGCTTGTAAATTTTTTTTTTATACATACATAAAAACTGAAATCACACAACTTAGTGATTTGTGATTATTCAGAACTTACTTGTGAATGCATCACAGTAGCTTGAAGACAATTCATCCCTGGATCTCCCAATAATGTATCAAAATGATAAGCAGATGGGATAAGAGGAGAACTGCCTTAACTGTTTTGTTTGGGTTTTTTTTGAAATCTCAAAGTCCACTCTATACAATATCTTTGTATCATAAAACATGGGACATGTTGACAGGAGAGAAAGCAGGAAATTTCACCGCCATGAAAAATCGAGACGTTTTAAGATATACGTATATCAAGAGTATATTTGGTATGTACTGAAAAATATTGAAAATATTGACTAGATGGGAGCTATGTCAGTTCCCGTGGAATGAATGATATATAATTAATGCAAATATGAGAAATAAAGAAACATTTCAATTTCCAATATCAGAAGAAGACCTCTTTGAGACAATACAAACAAACTTATGTTCCAGCCTTTAAGTTTTCACAGTGAAAATCTCATGATTGCTAATCTGATATATTTTGTTTTCAATCAAAGAATCCTGTGAACAAGCAAGGACTCTTACCTTCAGTTTTCCATCCAAGAAATCTTGGGCAAACTGTTTGATGGTGGCTGAGTCAACTCCATCACTGGTGGGTCTGTACTTAGTCATATCCTCAGCAAGAGTGATTAAACGGACAGCAGGAACTTCGGCTTCCTTTAAGCCGAAAAATTCCATGATGCGAGCATTATCCTCATTTGCAGTGTCCAAGTAAATGAACAGGATCTGTGGTGCAAGAAAATTCAATCCACATGTTAATAATTGCACTCTTTTCTTTCTTTTTTTTTTTTTGGCAACACATCAGTAATTGACTGCTAGGTAAAACTTAAAATATCTTGTTACAGAAGCTTTTTTCTTCAGGAGATATCTGCATTTTCACATAAAGATTCTTCTCACAAGAAATTTATAATAAGTTGTAATTTTGTAATAAACATAAATGGCATCAACTCATTTGCAACTTTCGTTTTGGTTAAAGGAAGACTGCACCGTCCTACAGACCATATTAAATCATACGATACCCTATTATTCCAATAAAACAGTCTTTCAAGTGTCTGTCGTAATGATATAACGCCTCTGCTGTACTGCTGGCCCCAGACAACCCACAGGGTTACATTATCCAAAATCCGAATTTTAACAACCACTGCGCGCGTGGCGGCCATAAGCTTACGTCAAATACGTTCTTGCCACATGGCCAAGCTGTCTAGCCAGTGCTCTGCGGACGGGTGATAGCATGTTGGTATGAATGTTTTAATTCCTCTGTGAACAGTAGATATGCCGAATGAAATCATGCTGAGGCAATAACAGTGCAGAATACTTTTTCTGGCTTACACTATCAAACTTTATATTTGAATATGGAATCCAGAACCTTAATTAAAAGCCGAATAATACATTGTCAGGTAGAGGTGTCTGTGGCTGCTGGAACATAAGTGACGTCAGCGTTTTTGCTACAAGCCTCTGCTGATCGGGGAAGGGGAATAATTCTAGACGTAAGGGCCAAACCCGGTAACTCTAACTCTCCTTATTACGTCATATTACATACGTGGACGGTAACAGAACGATGCTCTTTCTTCGCAGGGCACCATAGATAATTTTTAGAGAGAAAAAGTATTGAAAAACGGAAAATTATTTTTGACGTGCGTGTCCTACTTTAAGAAAGCTGAGCCATCCTTCGGATCATATTAGGCCATATGATACCAAATTATTTGAATGAAAAAATCCTTCAAGCATCTGTCAACACAATGTAATGCCTCTGCCTGCCTTAGATATCTTGCATATGATTCGCCTGGGGCAGCCATAAACTCACATTAAATAGGTTCAAGGCACATGGCCAAGCTATCTAGCCAGTGCTCTGCAGACAGGCGATAATATGTTGTTATGAATCTTTAAATTCCACTGTGAGCAGCAGGTGTATCACACAAATCATTCTGAGGCAATAAAATATCAGAAGACTGTCATGCTTAATTTTGAATTTGGCAGACCAGAATTGATTGAAAGGATTCAGGGATGTCAGCTGGAGTTTATAAAAAAGGCTGAATGATTGTTGAGTCGTTTACTTCATAATCCCATTATCTTTTTGGACTTGTTTTGGCACATTATTCATAACAAAAAACAATTATAATATACAATCTTTTATTATAACCCTATAAATTGTGCCCTTTTGCCTAGTTTCTCCATTCGAGTCTATATAAATGTGTTCACATTTCTTATCCAGTGCTTTGAAAACGAAAGTAGGACGGCTGCCCTTCCCAGTGCTGAATCCTGTCACCTTCATCACTACACTATTACTTGCAGGAAAATGAATGTACTCACAACAAAGTTAATGCTCTCTTTAAAGGTAGCCTCATTCAATGCTCAAAAAACACATTTCTATCTCAAATACTCTAAGGCCTGTATGCCTATCAGATATTTCAGACCGGTCAGAAGTAAACACAAATAGAGAGATGCACACCACATTTATTACCACATCTTATCACTTGTAAATGGTTGGTGTCACCTTATTTTTAGACATTCGGTTGGACATTCGGCTTTGGCCAGAAAAATGACATCCCTGTACATCAATAGAAGTGTCTATTGCTGCTGTACTTTAGTGATTTCATTATTTTTCCTACATGCCTCTGCTGCTCCAGCAAGGAGAATAGTATGGCCTAATTACTAGAGAAAATGCCTCACAAGCCTGTTTCTTTTCCTTTTTCTTTCATCATTTCTGAAGCAAAATCACCCTGCATTATGAAAATACAAAGAGCAGGGATGTAAATGGCCAAGAGCAAAAAATCAGCTGGCTTTTTATGTTTCTTCGCACTTTTCATTCTGGTGGCAGCAGTCTGCATGTAGTAAATGAGGGAGGGATCAACTGGAGACTTCACAGTGCTTCTGTGAACTGTGATAAAACTGCACTGAGGTCTTGCCAGCATTGAGCAAAATGTACTTCTGCTTCTGGATAGCTTAGGATGAAAACTGCCACAACTAAATCCAAATCTCTTGAAAAGACGTCACTTGATCTACTGACAAGCCTAGGGCCTTGTGCAAAGCCACGCTACTTTAACGAGACAGACAGTTACAGTCTGGAGCCTTCACAAGTTTGCATCAGTGTACCAGGGTGACGACCGCAAAGCAACCAAATCAATTTGAAATCTTGCCAGGGCAAATCAAGTTAGTCTGTATGTTACAATGATCATTCCGGCATACTAGACTAGATCTACATGTATATATGCCAAACACAGGCCAAAATTAGTCCAATCGTCCAGCCTGGCAACAAGCAAGCAATTTCCGGCCAGTTCTAAACGGTAACTTCGTGGTTAAAAACGTTCGCAATCAAGCGAGAAAAATAATTATTATTTCCCGCGCTCGACTACTTTCTCAGCGCGACCGGCCGACCAGCCGGCCGGCCGAGCCGGGAAAGGCCCGTTGGCCGGAAAATCCGGCCAAAACCGGAAGATTTACATCCCTGAAAGAGAGTGTTCAGTAACATCATAAAGATTCAGATAGTGCAATAGTAAAATAACATGCTTGTACCTTTCCTTTAAATTCCTTGGCAGCTTCACCATAGCCTTGGATGACATCATCATTGCCCTCTTTCTTCAGGAACAGAAGGATGTGATTCTTTATCTCACCACCAAAGATCTTCTGAGCAGACTGAAAATAAAAATAAGAATTAAATACATGACCTGAATGCATAGATACCAACTACCATTACCAGTTCTTTCTTGAATTTATGTTTCCCGAGATGTGTAGATACCCCCCCCCCCTTGCGTGCACACCCGTTTTTTTTTTGTTTTTTGTTTTTTTGTTTGTGTATTTATGCATGTGTGCACTTTTTGACAAGTATCATTTTTCTCTGCAAAGCACCCTAGAGCACTGTTCATATTATTACACATATATGTAAATGTTCAAAATTTTAGATACAAGTTCAATATTTCAACAGTTTCACAACATAACATCACTTCATGGTTGCCAACTATTCAAGGGCTCCAGGCCTGAAATTTTTTTCACCTGTCACAGGTCAACATAACATGCCATACTTAGTGGCTAGGGAAAAACACCCATAAATCATACCCTTCTTTCTCACCCTCTCCCTCTGTTACATTAAATTAATAACAACAACATTTATCATTAAGAACTGGCTAGGACATTGGGGGAAACTTTCACAAGGCAAGGCTTGCATTTTCTGATAAAGTCTTTCAAAATTCAATGACATACAATGTCCATATCATATTTATATATTTACATACTGGGGAAAACCGGTCTAATGTTTGGTTGCATTAGCACCATAATCCGTACGAGCATCTTGCCGTAGTAGACACACCATACCATCCCAGGTTAAAACGGCTTCTTCAGTCAGTGAGACCATGGCAGCCTAAATCATCAAGTTCTCGTCTCCACTCCCAACGCCAGGCATTGCTACATTTTGGGTTCTGTTTGCCTTCAGCAATAGCGCGTGCATCACCAAAGTTTGCATATCCTGATGGCATGATGTAGACACTCAGGCAAACACTCACACCTAGTAAGAACTGCAACTATCCTACAGTGGCGACAATGTGCTCAGTTGCTTAAAACTACAGTACTTACTTAGCCTACTCAAATCGGGATGAAATATGCATGCCGGTTTCGATTACAAATTTTATGGAATCGGCAGCCAAAATCTGTTTAGATTTCTATCTTCAGGCAACTCGATTACTACTTAGAATCTGTATGTAATCGTCCTCGTCAGGAAGTGTCATTTGTAAGTAAAGGGCTGCTACTCCCAGAGAGGAAAAAAATGGGTTCTTCGCACGCGCCGTACTTTGCTAAATTCGCGTCGTTCATGGATAGAATAACTTATTTTCATTTTCCGCCCAAATCGTGCCGGTTTTCAGACCCGGTCTGGCTTCGACCGGCCTATGACATTCCCGCCAAGCCGTAATTCCAGCCGAGGCCAGAACAGTTGGCAACCATGCAACTTAACTGACATGCTGATGCAATTTGTTACCTTATGCAGAAATGGTTAGCTACTTCCTGGTTTGAGAAAGAAAAGAGCCAAAACAAGGCATAAAAACTATTTTCCAATAACTTTACTGAAAATCATTTTCAACTCTGTGCCCTCTAAATTGGTTATCAGAGTATACCAAAACTTACAGCCAAATTTGAAATAAAAATAATATCTTAGGAAACTCACACTGACTGCCATTTGCTTGATTCAGCAAGAATATCAGATAATCAAAACAGAAGATTCCAATAAAACTCAATAACTCTGTAGACAACAAATTCCTCTAAAACTGGATATCTATGAAGAATATATCCCTACAAAGCAAATGTTAATTGGATTCAATGATCATCACAACTTGATTTTCTGGAAGCATAGATCTCCTATGGCTGGACTTGACTGTCCTTGAGAAATGAAAGTAAAGTCATCAAAAGAAATGTATGCACTTACCTCCTGAGTGAATTCGATGACAAGTGGCAGTCTGTTTCCGCCAATGAAAGTTTTGATGGCATCTACCTTCAGATCACCGTCATGGTCATTGCGGCCTTCATCAAACTGAAGAAAAATTGTATTGGTCAAGGTGAGCACTTAATGCCCCTGCAGAATAATCACAAAATCAGACAGGACATTAGTGAATCCTCTTTGAAGATTTTAATTCCTTATAAATCAGAATTTCAATTCAGCCACAGTTATGAAGTCTTTGTATCCTGTCAATAGTATCTGCAATCATGATCTCCCTCCCAAATATACAGGAAAAGGAAAGTGATAAATAAATAAACTGCTTTTTTAATAAATGATCTGACACTACTGTTCATAAGCGAGACTGACCTTCTTGAAGAGGACCACGCCATCTTTCTCAACATTATTGTCAGCAAACACCTCGCTATCATCTGTGATACCAAAGAGCAAATCATCCATTTCACTCGCCACTTTCAAAAATTCCTTGGCACCATCAGATTCTTGGTCCTAAACAAAATGATGACAAGAAGAAGAATTAATTTCACATGTCAAATTATTTAAACATTTACCATTCCAATCAAGACTGAGCAAGATAGCTAGGCTAAAAATATATACCCCCCCCCCCCCCCCC